>PVHT020000195.1:7221300-7348436 GCA_004024745.2 Catagonus wagneri
AGGAAGGAAGGAAGGAAGGAAGGAAGGAAGGGAGGGAGGGAGGAAGGAAGGAAGGAAGGAAAGAAAAAGAAAGAAAGAGAGGAAGAAAGGAGGGAAGGAAGGAAGGGGAAAAAAGAATATATTTGTCTGTATATATAACTGACTCACTGTGCTGTATACCTGAAACTAACACAACATTGTAAATCAACTGTACTTCAATTAAAATGAAAAAACTGCTGTAAGCCAAGACTAGCCTTTCTGGCCCCACTGTCAGTAAGCTTAGAGTTGCATGTGAAATCTAGGCTCCCTCTGTCCCCACCCCGCTGTGGGGCCCTTTATTCTCAAATTATCCCAATGTGCCTTCACCTTGATCATGTGAGTGGCCTCACAGTCTTGGGAAACAGGCCGGGTATAGATTGGAGATAAGAAGGTGCATGCAGGGCCGCAGGCAGCCCCGGAGGCCAGGGTCAGCGAGCAGAAGCTAGGCTGGGAAAGTGACCTTTGATCACTCAGGCTGGCCATAAACACAGGAAAAAACAATGTGCGGGGGCCGTTATCAGCTTGTGCCTGAGAGCAGGTCAGCTTGGGTAGGACTCCAGAGCATTTGGTGAGCTGGGGGTGCAAGCTGGAGCTGTGGGAACGGCAAACATGAACTTCTGGAAGACTGAAATGGGCGCCTCTCTTTGATTGGACGGGTGGCTTGGGGGGAGCGTGGAGCTTAGCGAGGCCTGGCCCTCCTGCTGGTGGTGCGCCTGGGCTCCTCGTGAGAGTGGACTACTCATGGATCCTTTCTGTCCTGTAGCTACATGGAAGAACTTACTGGGATCTTTCCAGCAACTGTATCCCTGTCCTGTTGTGACAACCAAGAAGCAGTTTAAAACAAAATGACTAAGAAATGGTGGTTCTAAAACAGGCCTGGAGAAGAGGTTGGGGAGAAAAGGGAGCCCTCCTACACTGCTGGTGGGAATGGAAATTGATGCAACCCCTATGGGGAACAGTATGGAGGTTCCTTTAAAGAAAAAACAATAAAACCTAAAAAGAGAGTTACCATATGACCCAGCAATCCCACTCCTGGGCATTTATCAGGAGAAAACCGTAATTTGAGAAGATCCATGCACCTCAATGTTCACTGCAGCACTATTTACAATAGCCAAGACACAGAAGCAACCTAAATGTCCATCAACAGAGGATAAAGAAGATGTGGTACATATATACAATGGAATACTATTCAGCCATTAAAAAGAACGGAATAATGCCATTTGCAGCAACATGGATGGACCAGAGATTCTCATACTGAGTGAAAACAGAAAGACAAAATGTCATGATACCACATATATGAGGAATCTAAAAAATATGATACAAATGAACCTATTTACAAAACAGAAAGAGGCTCACAGGCATAGAAAACCAACTTCTGGTTACAAAAGGAAAAATGTTGAGGGGGGATAAATTAGGAGTTTGGGACTAACAGATACAAACCACTACATATAAAATAGATAAACAACAAAGATCTACTGTATAGCACAGGGAACTGTATTCAACATCTTGTAATAACCTACAATGGAAAAGAATCTGAAAAAGAATATATATATGTGTGTGTGTGTGTGTGTGTGTGTGTGTGTGTGTGTGTGTGTGTGTATGTATAACTGAATCACTATGCTGTACACCTGAAACTAATAATACTGTAAATCAACTATACCTCAAAAAAATCATCCCAAAGCAACAGAAATAAAAGCAAAGATAAACCAATGGGACCTAATCAAGCTGACGAGCTTTTGCACAGCAAAGGATACCAAAAAGAAAACTAAAAGACAACTTACAGAATGGGAGAAAATTGTTTCAAATGATGCAACTGACAAGGGCTTAATCTCTAAAATACACAAACAACTTATGCAGCTCAACAGCAAAAAAGCCAACAACCCCATTGAAAAATGGGCCAAGGATCTGAATAGACATTTCTCCAAAGAAGATTTACAGATGGCCAACAAACACATGAAAAAATGCTCAACATCACTGATGATTAGAGAAATGCAAATCAAAACTACCACGAGATACCACCTCACGCCAGTCAGAATGGCCATCATTAACAAGTCCACAAACAACGAATGCTGGAGGGGGTGTGGAGAAAAGGGAACCCTCCTGCACTGTTGGTGGGAATGTAAGCTAGTACAACCACTATGGAAAACAGTACGGAAGTATCTTAGAAAACTCTACATAGAACTACCATATGACCCAGCAATCCCACTCTTGGGCATATATCCAGACAAAAATTTCCTTGAAAAAGACACTTTCACACGCATGTTCACTGCAGCACTATTCACAATAGCCAAGACATGGAAACAACCCAAATATCCATCGACAGATGATTGGATTAGAAAGATGTGGTATATATATGGGATGGAATACTACTCAGCCATAAAAAAGAATAAAATAATGTCATTTGCAGCAACATGGATAGAATTAGAGACCCTCATACTGAGTGAAGCAAGTCAGAAGGAGAAAGACAGATACCACATGATATCACTTATATCTGGGATCTAATATACTGCACAAATGAACTTTTCTACACAAAAGAAAATCATGAACTTGGAGAACAGACTTGTGGTTGCCAAGGGGGTGGGCGAGGGAGTGGGATGGTAGGGGAGTCTGGGGTTAACAATTGTAGACTATTGCCTCTGGGATGGAAAAGCAAGGAGATCCTGCTGTATAGCACTGGGAATTATGTCTAATCACATGTGACGAATCCATATATGTATGTGTAACTGGGTCACCAGGCGGTGCAGTTGGAAAACTGACAAAAATCTGTAAACCAGCTATAATGGAAAAAAAAAATCGTACCAGGAAATTCTTTGCCTTGGCGGCCATGAAGAGCCATTGAAAATAGGTGTTTTTTTGTCACTTACTTCTAATGAGAATGCAGCAGGAGGTGATGCTTCATGACTTCTGAGACTGTCATTAAAAGTGACATAACTTCTACCTGGCTCTCACCTTGGATCACACACTTTTTTGGAAGGGTGAAGTGGTCAGGCTACCGTGAAGCAGTCACAGGGGAGTTACATCTTAGAGGGACCGCAAAGGATAATGCTACAAAGAGAAGATGCTCAGCTCTTCCAGGTTCCAGCTGTCGGCACCTGCCTAGCCCAAGCACCAGATGTGGAGGTGAAGACTCCTTTGAGTCCACACCAGCCTCGGCCACCAGCTGACAGCAGTCCCGTGAGAAATCCAGAGCCAGAACCAGCCAGCTGAGCCCAGTCTGTCCCCCAAACCCTGAGAGATCAGAGTAAGAAAGAAGGGCTGATTGAAGGCACAAGCTTCCATCCTCTTCTCTTCCCAATCCTTGCCCTTTCCTTGGGTGGCGTAATTCCCACTACTCCCACGATCTCAGTTAGGAAGCAAGGTGGTGGCAGGTACTGCCGAGAGCCAGCCCATCAGCTGTCAGTGTGCTGAGAGAATGGCGACCTGTTCAGGTCGATGCTGGCAACCCGTGATCTGCAGGAGGGTGGGCTCCTGTCCCAGCACCGGAGGTGAGTCACAGTTAGTCCAGATCAACACAGGGATCTCGTTCCCTTTGGCCACTGCTTGGTTTGGGGATGAGCGTTTCTTTCGGTTCCAGCTCACCAGCCGAAAGGGGCAGTTCACCCGGGAGTTTCCCTTCCCATACAAAGAGTTGACAAAAATGCAAAAGCCTTGACATCAAAGACCTTTCCCTTGACAGCAAAGATTCTTTCCCACTTCTTCCTGCTTGGAACATGGATGTTACGTATGGAGGCCGGGCAGCGTCTAAACCCCTAAAGCAAAAAGCCGACAAGTGAAGGATGGAGGAGCCGCAAGATAAAACTGCTTTGTTTCTTGACAGTATTCATACCCTCTGATCTAGCACCTTCCAGCGGCTCCCCCCTGTGATTTTTTGTCAGAGGGGGAAAAATAAACAACATATGGAAGCCTCAGGCTCTGCCCCAATTTCCTCGGATACACTTTCTTAGGTCTAAGGGCTACTTTGTTTCAGCTCACGTTGCTTCTAACTGTTCTCACCTGTGACCCTTTCTGAGCTCTGCCAACAGACCGCTGAGGCTACAGCAGCTTGAAAGGACATATTTTCTCTGTGGGCAGCCGCAGTGGATGAGTGTTGGGGACAGGAATAGAAGCACCCAGCTCTGATCCCTCAAAGAAACTCCAAGGTGAAATTTACACCCCAGGGCTCCCCCAACTTACCAGCTACTAAGTAACGAGAATGAGAATCCAAAAGCAAGCAGTCTGTCCCCCAAGTCCGAATTCTCTTCAAACCCTTGGGTCCAGACTTATATTCGAATAATGGAAATCTAAGAAAAAAACGACTTGCACACTGGTCAAGGTCAAATCCATGGCTTGATATGCTGTTTCATCTTCTAGTTCTTGTCTCTACGTACATTCAGTTTTTATGTATTTGTAATAAAATATTTTACAGCATTTCGGGTTGTAAATGCTGTGCGCCTTACACTAAGCATTTCTTTCCATCTGTTGAACCCCCAATCCCGCCTCTGCAAACCCTCCTTTCCCCTGCGCCTTCTCGACTCCTCATAAAGGCAACTAATTCTGGAACAGTAGGAAGATGCAAACACGTAAACACCAGAATTTGAATGTTGACTGTTGCTTCTGGGCTGTGTCATCTCAGGCAACTTACTCTGTGCTTAAGTTTCCTCATCTGTAATACTGGGGTCTTAATAAAGGTACTTATGAGAATTTTGTGAGGCTCAAATAAGTATTATCTGGACTGCCAAGGAACACAGCAAGTACTCAGTATGGTTGCTATTTGTGTATTACCTACAGCTACGCATCAGCTCAAGGCCGTCTTGGTTGGGTTCTTCAGCTGCAGTTCTTTTTTCTTAGTGGTTTACAGATGTTATTTCACTTCCTTCTCACTTTTACTGTTGTTTATGAGGAGTATTATGCTTGTCCGATTCTTCTAAGTAAATCATTTCAGTCTGAACCATGCTTACAAAAGATTTTCTCTGTACGTCTGGAACTCAGAGATATTATCAAGATCTTCCTGGGCAGGAGTTCCCGCTGTGGCTCAGTGGAAACGAATCTGACTAGTATCCATGAGGATGAAGGTTTGATCTCTGGCCTCGCTCAGTGGGTTAAAGATCTGGTGCTGCCATGCGCTGTGGTGTAGGTCGCAGACGTGGCTCAGATCTGGCGTGGCTGTGGTGTAGGCCAGCGGCTACAGCTCCGATTTGACCCCTAGCCTGGGAACCTCCATATGCCTCAGGTGTGGCCCTAAAAAGACAAGGAAAAAAAAAGGAAGAAATTAAAATATCTTCCTAGGCAAAGGCCTTTGATTTTCATTAATCTTATCTGGACTTCAGTGGGCTCTTTCAGTCTGCAGATTTTTTTTCAGACCAGGACAAGCATCCTTATATTATCTCTTTAATTACTCACTTGCCTTTTGTCCTTTTTCTCCTTCTGGAATGCATGTTACTAACGTACTCGGTTTCCCCAATCTCTGGTCTTTCTGTGTCCTATCTAGTTACTCATAAATTCTGCTCTGGTATCTTTTCTCCAGAACTTGTTCATCTTTCCAAACTGAAACTGTGCCCATTAAATAATTCTTCACCACCTACCCCAGCCTCTACGATGACTATTCCAGATACTTCACATGAAGAGGAATCATACAGCATTTTTCCTTTGGGTTTGGCTTATTTGGATTAGCCTAACATCCTCAAAGGTAATCCATGTTATAGCATGTGTCATATTTTCTTTTTTTTTTTAAACGGAATAATATCCCATTGCATGGCCAGACCACACTTTGGTTATCCATTCACCTGTCAATGGACACTTAAGTTGTTTCCAGCTTTGGACTGTTGTGAATAATGCTGCTCTCAACAGTGATATACATCTATTTGTTCGAGCTTCTGCCTTTATTTATTTTGGTTACACACTCAGAAATAGAATGGTGGACCTTATCGTAGTTCTGTGTTCAGTTTTTTGAGGAACCACCATACTGTTTTCTGCAGTGGCTGCACTATTTCACAGTCCCACCAGCAGTGCAGAAGGATTCCAATTTCTCCACATCCTCAGCAACACTTATTATTTTCTATTTTGTTTTAATAATAGCCATCATCCTAATGGGTGTGAAATGATATTTCACTGTGGTTTTGATTTGCATTCCTTAATTATTTTGGTATCTTGAGTCCACTAATTCTGTACTCATTGGTTCCCATTGCCTCTTCATTTTTATTTATGGAATTTTATTCATTTATTCAGTGAATATGTGTATAAACGTGTAATGAACAGGGGGAGGAGCACAGCAGTGAAGGAAGCCCACATACTCTTTTAAAACTAGAAAATTATTTGTTTTATTTGATTTTAGTTCCAGTAAGTCTTTTCCTTAATGTTGAAATGGAATTTCCTTAAGTTTTCTTTTTCCTTTTCTTTCTCAGTTAGAGGCCATATGTCTCTCCCATTTATTAACGTTCATGAGAAGCTACTTGTGTGAGGTTTTTTTTTTTGTCTTTTTAGGGTCCCACTTGCAGCATATGGAGATTCCCAGGCTAGGGGTCGAGTTGGAGCTGCAGCTGCCAGCCTACAGCACAGCCACAGCAACTCGGGATCCGAGCCGCGTCTGCGACCTACTCCACAGCTCACGGTAACACTGGATCCTTAGCCCACTGAGTGTGTCCGGGGAACAAACCCGCATCTTCATGGATACTAGTTGGTTTTGTTACTGCTGAGCCACGATGGGAACTCCTGTTCCAGGGCTTCTGTTTGGTTTCTCTCCCAGGTTACTGGGCTCCATCTGCTAAGAGGTCACCTTCTGCAATCAGGTGGCGTTTTTGGCGTCCCTTCAGGGATGGCAAAAGTCAGTCTCCACTTGCATGGGGTAAGGCTGACCCTCAGTTGAGCTACTGGGAGACAAAGACTTTCTGCTCCTGGCTCTCTCTATTGCAACTATTAAGGTCTTTGTACCTACAATTTCGTCGTTTTCCCCACCATGGGGATAGGAATACCACCTGCGCAGTGCTAGCTCTTCCTATGGGAGGAAAGCCAGCAGCCCCCTCTAGGATAACAACACAGAGGCAGGTAATATTCTTGATGGGGCAGGGGGGAGCCAGGCATCAGCGACTTGAGAAGATTTAGTTCCTTTTATTACTTCCACATTCTTTAGTAGAACATATTGTGTGCTTTCTTACCTTGATAAACAGAAGTCTGTGAAATGGTGGCCAAAGTTGCTCTAAAATAAACTGAAACTTTTGGGTGATTTGAAAATTTAACCTACTGTTTATGGAAAAGTTCTCTCTCATCTCCCTTTTCACTGAAACTGTGGTCACTTGCAGGGTGAAGAAAAAAGTAGAACCAACTGGCAGGAGAAGCAATTAAAAATGATGAATGCAGAATTTGGAGCCTGGAAATGGAAATAGCATAGCTGGGAGTCACCCATGGGAAGGGCTCTGTACATTCCTGCAGCATCCTATGATGAGTTTCATGTACCGAACTGACCAGGCCATGGAGTGCCTGGACATGTGGTGAAACGTTATTTCTGTAAGGGTATTTTGGGGTGTTATTTGCATTTAAATCAGAATACTGAGTAAAGCCGATTGTCCTCCCTTATGTGCTGGGCCTCGTCCAAACAGTTGAAGGACAGAATAGAACACCTCTGGGTAAGAGAGAATTTTCCTGCCTGTTGGCTTTTAAACTGGGACATTGGGAGTTCCCATCGTGGCTCAGTGGTTAACGAACCTGACTAGTATCCATGAGGAGTTGGGTTTGATCCCTGGCCTCGCTCAGTGGGTTAAGGATCCAGCATTGCCGTGAGCCGTGGTGTAGGTTGCAGACATGACTCAGATCCCACGTCTCTGTGGCTGTGGTGCAGGTCGGCAGCTGTAGCTCTAATTCTACCCCTAGCCTGGGAACCTCTGTATGCCGTGGGTGCAGCCCTAAAAAGACAAAAGACAAAAACAAAACAAAACAAAACAAAACAAAACAAAACTGTGACAGTGGATCTTCCTGGTTCTCTAGCAGCCTGATGGCCTTTGGACTCAAACTGGGACACTGGCTGTGCAGATTTTGGACTTGCCAGAGTCTATAACCATGTGAGCCAACTTCTTATAGTAAATCTAGCTCTCTCTCTATATACATTCTACTGTTTCTGTTTCTCTAGAAAACCCTAATACATTCCCTCTCAGGGATATCTGGAGTTTTGGTCTTCGGCCAGTCAGGTCCATCTTTTGCCTCCTGGTTCACTGGAGAACAGAGTCTTATGCCCAGTATTTACTTAGGATAAGAGGTACTACCTCTCTTTACAGAAAAAAAAGTTTGAGCATTATGATAAATACACAAATAATTTACTTATAAATCATATACATGTACCAGTCCATTAATAAATCAAACATATTACATACCTTTATTTATAAATTAAATGAAACGGGCCACTTCATTAATACAGCCAATCTGTTATGTACTATAAAAATACGAAAAAATACAGTTTTATTCCTCCATTCTGGTGGATTGTCTTGCATGAATCCTGCAATATATATATTTTTTGGTCTTTTTAGGGCCGTACCTGCGGCATATGGAGGTTTCCAGGCTGGGGGTCGAGATGGAGCTACAGCCACCAGCCTACACCACAGCCACAGCAACATCAGATCTGAGCCACATCTGCGACCTACACCACAGCTCACAGCAATGCCGGATCCTTAACCCACAGAGCCAGGCCAGGGATCGAACCTGCATCCTTACGGATACCGGTCAGATTTGTTTCTGCTGAGCCACGATGGGAGCTCTGAATCCTGCAATATTTGCACCCCAATTTGCAGACCACTAATGCAGAGACCCCTGCCCAGTCTAAGGCATTGAATGCCCCTCAGGCTTTGGCAGGACAGCATTTGGCTCTAGAAAGGAAATTCACTGGCAGTTGGGAGAGAAAGAAACTCTGTCTCCAATTGTCACCACCCATCTTATCTCTTCCTGTTCTATTATTTGATCAGACTAATGGGTTTGAAACCAAGCTGAAGAAGTTTGAGCCTGTGTCTGCCTGTCTTTTTTTTTTTTTTTTCTATAGTTTTCCAGGTGATTATGATGTTTAGTCACTATGGAAAACTACTGAACTAGGCTAGGCCACTCTCTGTTGTCCTCTGTGAATTGTCACACTTTAATAGGAGTGAAAATGAAAGTGTATCTTTGCAGGAAGGTTAAAAATAAAATCAGGAGCAAATGCTGGTCACTGCCCAAAAATGTTCTGAGAAGGAGTAGTTTTAGGACAGATATAAGGTATATACTTTACAGATTGATTTTGCATTTTAAAAAATTCTCGGTTTAGTACTATAAATCTCTGAAATTTTTCTGAGATTGAGCTTTTTACACTTTTCTAGCTGCTCATGAAAGAGCTGAACATAAATTTCACCACCACTCTTGAACGTGGCAGGGTGTGTGTATGTACCTGTGTGCGTGTGTTTGTGTGCGTGTGTGTGTGTGTGTGTATTTCAACTCTGAAGATCCAGGGACTGCCACAAAAAATTAAGCAGTGTTTCTACCTAGAATTCACAAGGTAGATGTATTTGTATATTTATTATGACAGTTTCCCAGCAGACAATAATAAACTGTCTTGGCCTGAAAAAAAAAAAAATCTCTGTATTTCAGCAATTTTCTAACGTGTGAAGTCAAGCATCTCCAGAAAGGGGTACCTTTCCCTAATTTGCACAAAGATGCCATTTGCACTACTGGCAACCCCAGGGGTGATGGGGTTAATTAAGTGGTTGTGTTCTAGCTATTTTTGCTGTCAATTTCTCAGCTCTTGCTTCTGGACCAACCCTCAAATGCAATAGTCCCACTAAGGACTGTAGATTGTAGAGACAACTCCCACTAATTTACTTGACAACTATTTATTGAGGCTCTCCCACGGGACTGCCATTTTTCTACTGGGCTGACCTGCGGTGACCTGGGAGGCCAAGCTGCACATCCTCGGGCAGGGCTTTACGGTAAGCCAGCACTCACAGAGGGTAGGGCTAAAAAACCCCACTGGAGCCCTGCTTCTCTTCCTCCTCTGCAATTACTGGACTCAAGGAAATAAAACCATGAGATCCACTAACGGTGGCACCAGGCATGATGGAAGGCTCTTACACGTGATTTCTTCATTTTTGTCATAATGAAAACCTAGCCATATACTCATTATTATCTCCATTTTAAACTAAAAGAAGTTAAGGCTCAGAGTGGGTAAGTGGCTTCTTGAAAATGGCATGACTAGGATTTGAATCCAGGTCTCTCAGGCTCCCATGACCACAGTTCCAAGGTGCATTGGTACCTAACAAGGAATGACACTCTCTCTACTGCCTCTGTCAACAGACATTTGATTTCTCACAGTTGAATAAGGAGAACTGGTTGTTTTTCCTTTAACTATTATTTATACATAGCCTATGAAAACATTTGAGGCCAGAGAGAAAATTACTGGCTCCTAAATGGAAAAAGAAAATTGCCAAAAGGATCATACACCATGATCACATGGGATTTATCCCGGAAATACAAGGATTTTTCAATACCAGCAAATCAGTGTGATACACCACATTAACAAATTGAAGAATAAAAAAAACCATATGATCATCTCAATAGATGCAGAAAAAGCTTTTGATAAAACTTAACATTAACTTATTAAAACAAACTCTTCAGAAAGTGGGCACAGAGAGAACCTACCTCAACATAATGAAGGCCATGTATGATAAACCCACAGCTAACATACTCAACAGTGAAAAGCTGAAAGCATTTCCTCTAAGTTCAGAAATAAGACAAGGATGTGCACTTTCACCACTTTTATTCAACATAGTATTGGAAGTCCTAGTTGCAGCGATCAGAAAAGGAAAAGAGACAAAAGGAATTCAAATTGGAGAAGCAAAATTGTCACTGTTAGCAGATGACATGATACTAATATATAGAAAATCCTAAAGATGCTACCAGAAAACTGCTAGAATTCATCAATGAATTCAGTAACGTTGCAGGGTACAAAATGAATACACAGAAATTTGTTGCATTTTCATGCACCAACAATGAAAGATCATAAAGAGAAATTAAGGAAACAATGCCATTTACCATTGCATCAAAAAGAATAAAATAGTTAGGAATAAACCTACCTAAGGCAAAAGGGCTATACTCCAAAACTATAAACAATGATGAAAGAAACTGAAGATGACATAATCAGATGGGAAGACATACTGTGTTCTTGGACTGGAAGAATCGGTATTGTTAAAATGACCATACTACCCAAGGCAACCTACAGATTCAATGCAATTCCTATTAATAACCAATGACATTTTTGGCAGAACTAGAACAAAATATTTTTTAAATTTGTATGGAAACAAAAAAGACCCAAATGGCCAAAGCAATCTTGAAAAATGGAGCCGAAGGAAACAGGCTCCCTGATTTCAGACTATACTACAAAGGTACAGTAATCAAAACCGTATGGTACTGGCATAAAAACAGACATATAGATCAATGGAACAGGATAGAAAGATCAGAAATAAACCCACTCACTTATGGTCAACTAATCTAAGACAAAGGACACAAGAACAGACAATGAAGAAAAGACAGTCTCTTCAATATGTGGTGCTGGGACAACTGGACAGCTACATATAAAATAATGAAATTAGAACACTCTCTAATACCATATGCAAAAGAGAACCTACCTCAACATAATGAAGGCCATGTATGATAAACCCACAGCTAACATACTCAACAGTGAAAAGCTGAAAGCATTTCCTCTAAGTTCAGAAATAAGACAAGGATGTGCACTTTCACCACTTTTATTCAACATAGTATTAAAGACCTAAATGTAAGACTGGATTATATAAAACTCCTGGGGAAAACACAGGCAGAACACTCTCTGATATAAATCACAGCAATATTTTTTTTTTGGATCCATCTCCTAGAGTAACAGAAATAAAAATATGAATAAACAAATGAGACATAATTAAACTTAAAATCTTTTGCACAGGAAAGGAAACCAAAAACCAAATGAAAAAGCTCACAGAATGGGAAAAAATATTTGCAAACGATGTGGCCAAAAAGGGATTAATTTCCAAAATATACAAACAGCTCATACAACTCAATATCAAAAAGCAAAAAACCCTGTCAAAAAATGGGCAGAAGATTTTACTAGACATTTCTCCAAAGAAGGCATAACAGATGGCCAACAGGTACATGAAAAGGTGCTCAACATTGCTAATTATTAGAGAAATGCAAATCAAAACTACAATGAGGTATCATCTCACACCAGTCAGAATGGGCAACATCAAAATGTCTACAAACAATAAATTCTGGAGAAGTATGGAGAAAAGGGAACTCTCCTACACTGTTTGTGAGAATATAAATTGGTACAGACACTATGGAAAACAGTATGGAGGTTCTTTATAAAAACTAAAAATAGAGTGACCATGTGATCCAGCAATCCCAACCCTGGGCATATATCTGGAGAAAACTATGACTTGAAAAGACACATGCACCCCAATGTTCACAGCAGCACTGTTCAGCCAAGATGTGGAAGCAACCTAAATGTCCACTGACAGATGAATGTGTAAACAAGATGTAGTGTATATATACACAATGGAACATTATTCGGCCATACAAAAATACTGAAATAATGCCATTTGCAGCAACATGGATGGACCTAGAGATTATCATACTAAGTGAAGTTCAAGACAAATAACATATGATATCACTTATATGTGGAATCTAAAAAATGATATAAATAAACTTACTTACAAACCAGAAATAGACTCACAGACATAGAAAACAAATTGATGGTTACCAAAGGGGAAATGGGAGGGGAGAGATAAATTAGAAGTATGGGATTAACAAATATACACTACTATATATAAAACAGATAACCAAAAAGATTCTAATGTATAGCACAGGGAACTATACTCATCACCTTGTAATAATTTATAAGCGACAAGAATACACATATATAAAAGAATATATATAACTAAATCACTTTGCTGTACACTAGAAACACAAAATTATAAATCAAATGTACTTCAAAAAAAAAAGCCCCTGCAAAGTTAAAATAATTAATAAGTATATTAAGTGACTGTGAGATTTAATATAACAACTTTATGTAATTTATAAATTTATAAATTTTATAGAAATTTATACATACTTGAATATAATTTATAAATTAGATTTTATTCTTTATGCAGTTCCTGAGTGTTCATGACAAGAGCCAAGAAACCATAGCCAAAGGCCAATTAAATGATTACTAACTAAAGAATTTCAAAAGCAAATTATAAAAAACATTTTATTTTAAATAGATGTTTATTGTGGGATATAGGTTTTTTTAAAAAAGTATTCTGTCTAATGTTTTTTTTTTTTGCCTTTTGTCATTTTAGGGCCGCACCCGCGACATGTGGAGGTTCCCAGGCTAGGGGTCTAATCGGAGCTGTAGCCACTGGCCTATGCCGCAGCCACAGCAACGCAGGATTCGAGCCGCGTCTGCGACCTGCACCACAGCTCACGGCAACGCCGGATCGTTAACCCACTGAGCAAGGCCAGGGATCGAACCTGCAACCTCATGGTTCCTAGTCGGATTCGTTAACCACTGTGCCATGACGGGAACTCCTGTCTAATCTTTTACTATGAAAATTTTAGAATATATAGGAAAGTTGAAAAAAAAATGCAATGATCACCATATACCCATCATCTAGATTCAATAATTGATAATATTTTGTCATATTTACTTTATTTACCAGAGTGCCTATCTGTATTTTTTTGCTGAATCTCTTGAAAGTTGTAGATGTTATATCACTTCTATATTGTTAAAAAACCTATCTTTATGTAACCACAATAATATTATCACACTTAAGAAAATTAAACATGTCCTTGACACCATAAAACCCCTAGAAGAAAATACAGGCAAAACATTCTTTGACATAAATCATACAAATGTTTTATTAGGTCAGTCTCCCAAGGCAATAGAAATAAAAACAAAAATAACAAATGCGACCTAATCAAACTGACAAGCTTTTGCACAGCAAAGGAAACCATAAACAAAACGAAAAGACAATATACAGAATGGAAGAAAATAGCTGCAAATGACTCAACTGACAAGGACCTAATCTCCAAAATACACAAAAACTCATACAAGTCAACAACAAAAAACGAACAGCCCAATTGAAAAATGGGCAAAAGACCTAAATAGACATTTCTCCAAAGACGACATATGAGTTGCCAATAGGCACATGAAAAGATGCTCAACATCACCAGTTCTTAGAGAAATGCAAATCAAAACAATGAGGTACCATCTCACACCAGTCAGCATGGCCATCATTAATAAGCTTGCAAATAGATGCAAACTATAATATTTAGAATGGATCAGAAATAAGGTCCTACTGTAGAGCACGGGTAACTACACCCAGTCTCTGGGGATAGACCATAATTGAAGACAATATAAGAAAGGGAATGTATGATATATGTGACTGGGTTGCTTTGCTGTACATCAGAAATTAGCACAGCATAGTAAATAAAGTATAATTTAAAATAATAGGCAAGCAAAAAAAAAAAAAAAAGCCTACAAATAACAAATGCCGGGAAGGGTGTGAAGAAAAGGGAACTCTCCAACATTGTTGGTAGGAATGTAAATTGATAGAAACACTATGGAAAACAGTATGGAGGTACCTCAGAATACTAAATATAAAACTACCATATGATACAGCAATCCCATTCCTGGGCATATATCTGGACAAAACTTTCATTTAAAAAAGATACATGCACCCCCCCCCCATGCTCATTGCAGCACTATTCACAACAGCCAAGACATGGAAGCAATCTAAGTGTCCACTGACAGATGAATGGATTAGGAAGATGTGGTACGTATATACAATGGAATACTACTCAGCCATAAAAAAGAATGAAATAATGCCATTTTCAGCAACATGGATGCAACTAGATATTATCGTACTAAATAAAGTAAGTCAGAAAGAGAAAGGCAAATAGTATATCATTTATAGGTGGAATCTAAAATATGGCACAAATGAACCTGTCTACAAAAGAGAAACAGACTCACAGACATGGAGAACAGACTTGTGGTTGCCAAGGGGGAGAGGGTGGTGGAGGAAGGAATTTGTAGTCTGGGGTTAGCAGATGCAAACTGCTATATACAGAATGGGAAAACAACAAGGTCCTACTACATAGCACAGGGAATTAATATTCAATACCTGGTGATAAACCATAATGAAAAAGAATATAAAAAAGAATATATATATATAAATATATAAGACTCAATCACTTTGCTGTACAGCAGAAATTGATACACTGTAAATCACCATACCTCAATTTAAAAAAAGAAAGCGCTCACCTTCCCAAACAACAACAAAAAAAGAAACCGCTCACCTTCCCGCAACTGTGTTCATTTTACTCAGTCTCAAAACAATAACGGCTAACATTCATCAGGGCTTATTTTAGGTCAGACACTTTCCTGAAGACATTCATGAACTCGTGTATTTCTTACAAAAACTAGATGGTAGCAGCTGTTGCATGCCTATTTTACATATAAGAAAACAGAGGCACAGAAACATTAGGAGACTTACCCAAAGTCACAGCTGGGATGCGACGGAGCTAGGAAAAAGGGAAAGATAGATGTATTAGTCTATTATCAACCGGAGAAGTGTTTCTAACTCAAAAATAACTTCTCCAATCTCAAAAACAAACATCTAAATACAAAAACGTTTCTTCTATGAATGAAAAGTTTTACAGCAATAAAAGACTCGGTTTATTTATAAAAGCAAGGCCCTACAGGAAAACTTTCCTTAATAGAGCTTGTGATAAAAAGCAGCGGTACTCACCTGCAAAAATAATTCTATGTATCATTAAATCTGAAAATTAAAAAAAAAATCATTTATAGCTCAGCAGCCTAATCATGGATTTGTCCCTGGAGAGTTGTATTAAACATTGAATTATGCATCTCTCATTTCCAGCGCTACCTGGTGGGCTATTCTATTCTAATGATGCTTCAGAGCAGCTAAAATTAGAGAATTAGCATAGAGCCAGGGCCTAAAGGGCTATTTGGAGCCCAGGGTTTATTACTTTTATTCATTCAATAGTAAACATTTAATGAGTACCTGCTCTTTGCCAGGGATATCTCCAGTTACTTGAGAACAAATACAAATGAAACTCAAATCAACTATAATGGAAAAAATAAAAATCTTAAAAATAAAGAGCATGAATATTTAAAAAAACAAAAAATTCAGCTCTGCCCTCAAGGAAATATTAATGTGATAAAGATATACCATTGCACTGCCTAAGCGCGAAGGGTGACGGTCCAGCGAGATGGGAGGTCGGACTTACCTGCAGGAGCTCCGGCAGGTCGGAAAACAGGGCCAACTTCACCCGAGTCACGAAGTTCACACATTGAGACTGAGGCCCGGAGAGGTTCAGAAATGCGCCAAGAGGATGTAAATCCCGGCTTCAAGGCCCAGGTCTTCATGCTCCGGATCCAGTGTTCTTTCCTCCTTCCCAGTGTGGAGACAAACTCGTGTCACGGGCTACCAGCTCACTCTCACGCCGTAGATGGTTCCAAGGTGCTCCGGTTGTTCCTCTCACGTCCCCCGTGTGGATGTCTGGACTCGGAGCATCACGGGGGACTTGGTCACTGATTACAATGGTTTCGAGGTGCTTCTCAGAGCAATGGTTCCCAAAGTGCGGTCCCTGGACGAGCAGTGTCAGCCCCGCTTGGGAACTTGGTAGAGACACAAATGCCCTAGCCCCACCCCTAGACAAGCTGAATTGAAAACACTCGGTGTGGGGCCCTGCGAGCTGCGTTTTAACAAGCCCTACAGGTGATAGTGATGGAGCTACAGTTTGAGAACCACCGTCTTAGAGACATCTCGGTACACTTACGCTCACATTTGTTTGCTCGTGGACCAGTTGTCCAAATGTTGTAGATATAATTCATGCGTTTGATTAGCAGGGGAGACACAGAGTCTTGCCGCTTGTGCAGCTGGTGGATGAAACACATCACATCATCTGGGAGCTTTGTAAAACCGCAGACTCTCGGCTGCCCCAAACCTCCTCCATCACCATCTGTATTTTAACAAACGCCCAGGTGATCCGCAGGTATGTTGAAGTTCTTGAGGTGCTGGCCTAGATAATATCCATTTCCAAAGTTTAGGTTGTATAATTCTGTGAGTTTTAGGTTTTTGTTTTGATTTTTTGGCCATGCTCGCGGGATGTGGACATTCTGGTGCCAGCAATCAAACGTGCCCCACAGGTGTAACCAGAGCCACAGCACTGACAAGGCCAGTTCCTTAAAGTGCCGAGCCATAGAGGGAACTCCATAATTCTGTGAGTTTTAAAATGTGGTCACAGATCAGATTGTTTTAAAAGTTAAAAAAAAATACAACTTCCACCCCCACCTCCTGGAACTGTTTCATTACTGTGGTAAAACGTAAAGAAAGCCTTTGGCATTTCACTCCAGTTTTTAAGAGAAGACATTTACTTGGTGCTTGCTGTATGCCACATATTGTTCTAAGCACCAGAAATACAAATGTGGGGAGTTCCTGCTGTGGTGCAGTGGGTTAATGATCCAGCTTATTTCTGTGGAGGCGCCGGTTTGATCTCCCGCCCGGCACGGTAGCTTAAGGATCCAGTGTTGCTGCTGCTGTGGCGTAGGTCAAACCCCTGGCTTGGATTCGATCTCTGACCCGGCAACTTCCATATGCAGTGGTGGCAGCCGAAAAAGAAAAGAAAAAAAGAAGTACAAATGTGAATAAGAGGCAGACACTTCCCTAAGCAGAACAGATTAAAAAATAAAACCAAAAGACTAATACTGTTGAATAAGGCAGTAAAAGAAGCAATAACAAGACACAGGGAGCTCAGAAGAGGAAGTGCTGTTCTTAAGCTCTCGAGTGGGGTTGGAGGTGCAATCAAGGAGGGCTGCCTGGGGAGGCGGCCACTGAGGTGTAACTGGAAAAACAAACAGGACTTCATGAGTCAGACAAAGCAGAGGAAAGACTTCGAGATGGAGAGCTATTTTCCTTGGAAAAGGTCACTTAAAACTGCAATTACAAATTCAAGATATATTTATCAAAAAATCAATTGCTATTATACTTTTGATCCGTGCTTATTCCTGGGTTGCCTTGGGCACTTATGACCACTGCTCTGCCTTCTGCCCTATATTCTCAAAGACAGATAAAGATGTCTTTCTGGATTTAGTTATTCTTTCCATTTTACTTTTTCATTTAAGATATGTTCAAGTGTGATTTAGTGATATTTTTACATGATTAAATGTTATAATTATAATGTCCTATTTCACATCCATTTGCCTTTAACAGTATGAATATTGTATAATAGAAAAATAATTCTAAAATATAGAGTAATCCTTCACTTAAAACAACATGAGTGGGTAACATATACAGGCTTGGTTTCAAAAATAAATTTTGTTTCTTGTCGAACTGCAATTTACTCCAAGGAATGTAATTCTTATTTAATGAACCTGAAAATAAAATGGTAGTTTCACCCCATCACACACTAGAGAATGCAATTTACATATACTGTTCAGTTTCCCCTGACCCCATCAACTGTGGGGTTATAAAAGGGATCAACTTAATGGAAATTAACTATGGCTTGGCTGTTTTGTGCCCACGTAGTAATGTAAGATTTTTCTTTCCTGTTAATGTCTCACCCAGTTTTTCCTGGGAGTTTGCGATGGTATCTCGTGTAAGTTCACCAAGAGGTCTGCCCAGAATGTGTGATATCTGCCATGTTCTTCTGCCTCAGTTCATCCTTGTTGTGATCTGCTCCCTATAAACTGGTGGAGAGCACCTCAGCCTTTCCCCACATCACATCACCATAATGGAATCTGTGTCATGGCCAAGGGTATTCCCTCCAGAGAGTCACAAGTGAACATAAGGCAGAATATGTATCGATAACTTCGATGTGATACAAATCACCCAATCTGTCCACCTTTTGCCATTTCCTCAAAATATACTGCCTGTTCCACAGGATCTGATCAGAGATGTGATGCTGAGGAAACTGTTTACATCCATGGAGAAAAGTCAAAGTGGTTTCCTACTTGACTTCATATTTAAAAAGTAGATTTCAGATGGATTAAAAACTAAATGTGGGGGGAGGGATAAATTAGGAGTTTGGGATTAATAGATATTTAATTCACCTGAAACTAACACAACATTGTCAATCAACTGTACTTCAATAAAAAAATACATAAAAGTACATGTCAGCAAATGTAAAAAAACTAAATATGGATGGTGAAACTATAAAGCAAATAGAAGAGAATGTGGGAGAACGCATTTCTGATAAAGAACTGAGGAAGGACTTTTAAACAAAACCCTCAAGGCATACATCATAAGACTAAAAATAGGTGGACTTGATTATTTCCACACTAAGCTTTTCTGTTTTTAAAGGAAACTATGGACAAAGATTACAAATGATGGGTTCGGAGGAGATACTGGCAATGTCCCAAACCAATGAGGACCTTTTATGTAAATGCATGAGAAACATCTGCAAATCAACATAAAAAACTGAACTGAAAACTGGTCAAAAACATGAAGAGGAAATTAAAGGAAAAAGAACCCAAATGGTCAACAACACTATGAAAAGAGGGCTCAAACTCTTTAGCCAACAGAGAAATGAAATTCAAACAATAAAGAAATATAAATCCATCAAATAAGCAAAGTCAGAAAGCTGGGTAATGCACATTGTTGGTGGGGGTACATGAATCAATGCCCCATGGTATGTAGACAGGTGCCACCATCTTGGTCACATTAAGTATACACATACCTTGTGATCCAGTCTTTTTGTTTCTCTCTTTGTGGGTATGTGTTGCTGTTGTTGTTACATGGGGGATGTATGATGATATTCATCTCAGCTCTGTAGGAGAAAGTTGAAGGTCATTAACTGTGCATCACTGGGGAAATAGCTAAGTAAATGTGGTGGATGTATGCTCTGGAATATTTTACAGCAATAAGAAACCAGGATCTGTCCAAAGAGTACACATAGCAACATGGGACAGATCTTTCAATAATACTAATATAAAAATATGATAAAGATAAATAGAATGAGATCTACAGTATAGTGTCATTTTTATTAAGTCATGATACATGCAAACAAAACAATACTATCTTTTTCTTCCAACTTTCCAGAGGATATGTTATACAGATGTTTGGCCTCCTGAACTGATCATTTAATTTCTTTCATCCCTTTCCTTCCTGTTCCCCTCTCCTGTCCCATCTCTTGGTATGTTTGATTCATCCAGGTTTTGTTTAAGTGTAAGTATACACCCACTACCAACATTTTTTGACACTGTGGTCATGCTGGAAAAGGAACAAAACTTACAGAAGGGTTTAACATGAGCCCAGACACTCATGGACATCCTGGTCCTTTGGTTTTCACCAGTGTTATGGAATATATAATTTATTGCAGAGAGCAACCCCCCCTCCTCTCCTCTTTTCTCTTCTCCCCCCTCTCCCTCTCCCTCTCTCTCTCTCTCTCTCTCTCACACACACACACACACACACACACACACACAATCTCTATCTTTCATCTCAATCTCTCTGCTTATCTCTCTCCTTAAGAAATCAGCCAGCCTGCTTTAGCAGCCCTTTTCGAAGGAAACCTCAGATACTCAGGAAACAAGTGAAAACAGAGAAAGCCGATTCATCTTAGACAGCCTGCTGCTTGGATTGCTTTCCTTGTTTTGCGATCACTGTGGGTCACTGGACCTGCCTAGGAGGGAATCAATATTGAGTGAAACTGAGGAATACCTATCAATTTCTTAAATTCCACGCTTGAGCATACCTCCTGAGAAAAAATCGCAACACGCGTGCACAGAAAGACAGATACAAGAATGCTCATTGCAGCAGTGTTTTTAATAGCAAAAAATTTGTAAACAACTTAAATGTCCATTAACAGCAGAATCTAAATTCTAATATGCAATAGACAACTGTAAAGCAATGAAGGTAAATGAATCAAAGCTCTATCTCTTAAAAGGCATAGATCTTGCAAAACTAGTGTTGAATAACAAAATCAAAGTGTGGAAGGATATGTACAGTATGTTACCATTTACATAAAGTTTAAAAACATGCCAAATAATATTATACATTTTTAAGGACATGTGATTATGTGGTAAATATATGAAGATTTGCACGGGGCGGATACAAAAGCAAAATCAGGCTTGATGATATTTGAGGAGGGACAGAGATGCATGGGACTGGGAAAGGTTACTCAGAGTATTCCAAGTCTGTCTCTGATGTTTATTTCTTTACAACAAAGATTCAAAGCCATAGGGTAAGTCATTAGGATCTGACAAATCTGGGTGGCAAGCACACAGGAATTGACTGCAAAACACTGTAGATAATAACGTATGCTTCTGGTGTGTCATACAAAAAAATCACAATATAAATCAATATGTGCTAAAGTATAGCGATATAACAAAGTCACCCACACAAGCAGTTGTGAACACTGAGATCATGGCCAGGGCAGGAAGTGAACTATTCATCCACGACCTCCACAGAGTCCATTGCCCACATTGTAACCAAATCACAAAAATGTCAAACCAGGGCTCTACAGTTTATTAAAAAGAATTTTATGAAAACAATGTAGCTGATAGCTCTGAACAAATATCTGTGAATGGCTTACTCTGTTTACTGGACAATAGATAATGGCTACAGGGAAAACTGGGAGGAAAAAAGAGAAATAATAGAAGGAAAACAATCTAGAACTGCAGAAAGGTATGAGCTCTCAGAAGGAAAAGATGCACTTCATTCCAAGCAGAATGAATGAAAGAAAATTCCAGAACTAGACACAACCTTGTGAAATTCACACTGCGAGTAAACAGATTTTCTAGGCAACCAGTGCAGGTGGGGGTGGGGGTGGGGTGGAATCCTCTCAAGGAAAAAGAATAATATTTAGCAAACGGATGTAAAAAGATGATGGAGCAATGACATCCATCCAAGGAATGTCATTTTGAACCTGGAACCCACAGGCAGCCAAATGATCAATTATGCAAAAGAGCAAAGTAAAGGTATTTTCAGACATGCAAGATTCAAAAAGGTTACATTCCACATAATCTTTATGGGAAAATTCCTCTAGGATATACTGGATATGAGAAACTGAGAGGTCCATTCTAAGAAAGCTGGGAGGGAAGTCCTAGGATGGTATTTATTCAGATAAAAAAAGCTTTATATTAGAAAAGGCAGTCAAACGGCTCTGGCAGGGAGGATGTCTCCTGGACAAGCTAATGGTAAGGAACAGATAACGCAGCTGAGATGCTGGATCACGTTAAGGCTTTGGTGGAAGCACACGAGCCAGATTAAAGATGGCTGCCTATTCTATGTCACCCTTCCAACTGAAAAGTGAAGTCTAGTTCTCCTCTTGACTCTGGTCTGATCTAGTGACTCAGTTGACCAAAGTTACTGAAGTGACTTCCCAGACTAGGTCATAAGAATTGAAGGTTCTGCCTGGTTCTACTGGGACCCTCACTTTTTCAATGCTCCATCTTAGAAGCCAAGTACCAAGGGAGAGGTGCTGCTACTTTGAGATTGCAGAGCTGTGTATTCACAATAGCCAAGACATGGAAACAACCTAAATGTCCATCGACACATGAATGGATTAAGAACATGTGGCATATATACAGAACAGAATACTACTCAGCCATAAAAAAGAACAAAATAATGCCATTTGCAGCAATGTGGATGGAACTAGAGACTCTCATACTAAGTGAAGTAAGTCAGAAAGAGAAAGACAAATACCATATGATATCACTTATATCTGGAATCTAGTATACAGCACAAGTGAACCTTTCCACAGAAAAGAAAACCATGGACTTGGAGAACAGACTTGTGGTTGCCAAGGGGGAGGGGGAGGAAGTGGAATGGACTGGGAATTTGGGGTTAATAGATGCAAATATGTTGCCTTTGGAATGGATAAGCAATGAGATCCTGCTGTATAGCACTGGGAACTATAACTAGTCACTTATGATGGAGCATGATAATGTGAGAAAAAAGAATCTATATATGTATGTGTGACTGGGTCACCTTGCTGTACAGTAGAAAACTGACAGAACACTGTAAACCAGCTAAAATGGAAGAAAATAAAAATCATTTAAAAAAAAAAAAAGAGAGACTGCAGTGCTGTGAGAAGCCTAAGCCCCATGGAGTGGTCCAGTGTAACTCTGCTTGACAGCCTCCAGTTGAGCTCCCAACCAGTTGCTAGCCACGTAAGAAGTCATCTGAAAGCCATGTCAAGTCTCAGGTGACTCCAGCCTCAGTCACCACCTGAATTCAACTGCATGAGAGACTGCACGTGAGAATCTCCCATCTGAACCCATCCTAGACCCAGGAAAGATGCTAATAGTTCTTTAAGCTCCTACATTTTGAGGTGTTTTTTTTTTTTCAACACAGTATTAGATTTTTCACAACAGCACATCTTATCAGTAAGAAAAAAGGAAAACCTATAGGAACTTCAGGAAAAATTTTTCTAAATCTAGAAAATAAATACAAAGGAATATGACATGATTTTGAAAAGTCGATGCTATTTAAGGAAAGATTGTGTCTTTTATTTTGATGCTTTGAACATTCTTTCAAAGAACTTGGAGCCATGATATCGAGTGTGTATAAAACAAATCATCTGAGCACAATAATCATCATAGTACAAACGCTGATGACTGGCTTGCACATTACAGATTCAACCTAAGTCAAAGCATATGACTTCATTTTAACTAGAGAAATGGAAATGTTACCAACTTTGACTTGCCTTTTTAAGAAGGAGGGATCAGCTTTAGTTAAAGGGACTCTGTGGAGCAATCACACTGAACGTTAGGCAAACGTAGGGCAGAAAATTACCTTGCTCTGGCATATTTATGAATATTCTGGCTGCTATAGAATTTCTCCAGGCTGAACGCAATTCAAATTGTGTTCTGCCTACTTTCTTTTGTCTTATGAAACTTCTTTCCTTGATGTCTCCTAATGTTAAACATCCAATCCGGTGATCACTCTCTGAAATATGCATGCTGCCTGTAGTCATCTCTTTTGGAAATATTAATCATACCCTCTCTGTATGTATTTTAATATTTAAACACATCTTAAGTAATTTCAGGTTCAGTCACAAGACAAGGTTTAGTATAGAAAAGAGTCATGCTTCTTAAATTATATATGTTGTTAATCATTTAACACGGTGATTTTCAAACTCGAGCATGCATTAATCACCTGGTAGCTTGTTCAATCAGACTTGTGGGTTCCACCTCCAGAGGGTGAGTCAGCAGCTTTGGGTGGAGCGAGGGATTCTGCATCTCTAAGTTCCCAGTGGATGGTGCTGCTGCCGCTGGTGGTGGTGGTGGTTCAAGGGACACTCTTTGAGAACAACCATATTAAGATATAATGAATTCACAGTAAACTCTGTCTTTCTTTCCTTTCACATATAGGGTTTTTTGTTTCTAGAAGAGCTTTGGATTACATCATGGTTTTTGCCAAAGCAGTTGACTATGCCGTTTTTCCAGGCTGCAGTGGTTGATCCCTAAACACTGTGGAGAACATTGCTTTTAATAACTGTGTAAATGATGTAAATGTGAGGGTACCGATGGCCTAACAAGGACAGGAGGAAAGACTGAAGAAGGGGTGAGACGGAAAAATAGACTAGGGGAATAGCTAGCTTCATCCCACATCGGTGAGGTGTCAAGAGAGACTATCTAAAGATGACTGAGACAGAAGCAGCGATGTAACTATAATATATTTAAAGTTAAATGGCTAATGAAGGCTAGAACATAATAATATCCCTAGAAGACACTGGTTAGGGTAGAAGAAGGAAAGGTGAGGGGTAACATAAATAAGTGAATTCCTTACGTATCAAGAGGTGATTGGTAGAAACTGTCTAAAGTTGGTTAGGCAACAGATTATATTATTTAGAGTTAAGAGAAAACCACAAGAAAAATAAAAACAAAAATAAAAAAAGAAAAAGTAAAAACAGAAACTGGTGAAATGAGTTGTCTCTGGGACTTAAGGTGGAGAGTATGGGATGGTAGATGGATTTTTTTTTTTGTTCTTTGATGGAATTTAAGACTTTTAAAAAATACATGCTGTATTTATTTGATTAAAAACAATCATCTATCTACATGGCCCCAAACTGATGAACAAATTGGTAATTCCCGAGTTCAGATCTTGATTTCTGACTAGCATCCATGATTTTGGGCAAGCGACATTTGAAGTCTCTAACTTCAATTTTCCTCCTTCAAAAAAGGATGATACCTCAAGAGGTACAAACTGTTATATATAAAATAAGCTACAAGAATATAGCAAAAAAAAAAAAAGGATGATAGTTTCTCAGAGGTTGTTCTAGGAAATAGATGCAGTCATTATGCATGAAAATCATTTTGCACAATACCTGGTACATTTGCCTGAATAAATGTTAGGTATTATTACTATTAGTGTCATTATAATCATAGTGGTAATAGATTGGACATCGAATTTGCAGTAGTGAGGGACAGAGGAAGACTGGAGGCAGCAAAGACAAATTTGGTCCATGTGTGTATTTCTGGGGGATGTGACACTGCATTTATTCACATCACAGGCAGGTGCACAGGCGTGTGCATGTGTGTGTTTGCCTCGCCACACATTTCTCAGAAATCCAGCGAGTATGAAAGGAGTACTTAAGTAAAGCGTGACTCAACAATTCAGCTTTACATAGCTTTGGAAAATAAAAGGAGAGAATAAAGTGTCACAGAATCTGGAAAGAAATGGGCCCTGCTCCATATTTCTCTCTGCTGACACCCATATGAAGGAAATAGCATCTTTTCGAGGTACTCTGGCCAGAAGTTCCAAGTTAGGCATTGTGGGCAGCTGAACTTAAATGCGCGGGCTCCACTTCCAGATGAATAATGGCAGCAAGTGACCTGGAGCCGATTCGCCCCCCTTCCCATAAATACTTGAGAAAGGCATGGTTCTGCTGGTTAAAGTTCGGCATCTTTAATAATTCATCTGCCCGTTGAATTAGCCGATCTGACCTGATCCCAAAGTCAAAAGTGACTCGAAAATGAGCGCAATGAAAAAGGTCATATTGCCACAGAAAGTTTACCTATGGACTTAACCGCTAATGAAATCCTGACCTGTACAGATCAGTACATCATAATTATTGGAGTTTCCAGCCCCAGAGAAACCTGGCATATTAACATAGAAATATACCTAGAGAATGGGTCTGGGCCAGGGCAGAGAAGACCAAAGGCTGTCCATGTGGCCTTTGATGACTTGATTCAGAGCTGTGGGCCCTCAAAGCCTTTCAAGTGTGTGTTTCAAGTGTCTACACTATTTCTTCCCTTCAGAGGAATATATGGTCTGTTGAGTTTCTGGCTGAAGGAAAAGCCTTAGAGGGCATGCGGACAGACCCTGGGGTGGGCTCCAGGATTCCTGAACCCTGCTGTTCACGCCCCGTACAGCCCTCTTCCCTTGGGTGTGGACGAGACATGGAACACGTTTCTAGCCCTTAGCATACGGCAACAGTGAAGTAATTGTGGAGATGTACATAAGGTCTCAAATCAATGATTTCTGAGTTAACCAAAAGGGCGTTTATCCTGGGTGGATCTGACTTAACCCTGAGGTCAGAGATTCCCTTTGTAGGCTTAATAAAATAAGCAGCCGGGTTGGAAATGGCCCTGTGGCAAGGAAGCGTGGGCAGCTTCTATGACCTGAGGGCAGCCTGTGGTCACCAGCCAGCAAAACAGCAGGAATAATGGCCAGTCCTATAGCTACAAGGAAATGAATTATTCTAACAATCTGAATGAGCTTGGGAACAGTCACCCCCAGCCAAGCCTTAGGATGAGAATGCGGTCCAGCCAAAACCTTGATTGTAACCTTTTAAGCAGAGGACCAGTTAGGCTGTGCCCAGACTCCTGACATCCAGAAATTGTGAGATGCTAAACCTGTGTTATTGTAAGCCACTAAGTTTATATTAATTTGTTACGTAGAAGCAGAAAACTAATATAGAAAGGTGGGACGCGGAACGTCGGGGAGATAAGGAAGGGGAAGAAGACAAAATAATAGATTGGTGGAGATTAAATTTAAACTGGCTTTCATCAACTCTGAGCTCACATCTTCCTTTATTCCTCTCTACCCTGTATGTATTTTAGACTGGATTGGGCCACATCTGAATGGATTTGAGATCAGGCCTGGAACCCAACCAAGAAGGTAATCGGGCCCAAGACGTGGTGGAAAGATGGAGAAAAGCAGAGGGAAGTTCCAGCACTGGGCTCAGGGCTGGTGCGGCATCAGACTATGTTTTCAGGAAGGACATATTTTAGGGAACAGACTGCGTAGCCTGGCTATTAGTTCAGTATTTGACACAACGGTTTGCACAGGCCAGTGCATGTGTTAATCATCACAAGCTAATGTGCAGTCAAAACTCACAGCAGATTTTCAGATCTTGGGGAAGAAGTAGTGGGAATCTGTGGGAATCACACGTCATCATCTAAGGCATCCAAGATCTAAGAACAAGTGAGTATTGTTTGGATCTCTGTGAGTGCTGGCACTGTTCAGGGACACTCAGGTGTCTTTTTACTTAAGGCTTACCTGAGGCCGAGGCAAGGATTTGGGTCAGAACTCACGGTCTAATGAGGGACAGTCTTTACCTGCTCTGCTACTGTTTCATTACACATACCATTTAAATCTCTTTAGCAGGGCCTGTGTGAAATGGGTATCATGTGTACTAACTATCACTTAGTTCCTTCCCCCCAAATCTAGACAAATCTTCTTCAGCAGCCTATCAACTTCCTTCTTTGAATTTACCGTACTCTGTCATTATTCTATTTATTTTTTACTCTTTTTGGTCTGCTTGCCTACTATAGATTCATTGTCCGATATGGTAGCCACTGGCCACTGGGGAGTGTTTAAATATAAATTAATCAAATTGTATAAAGTTAAAAATCCACTTGCCATATATTGAAAGTACTATAGGGTTATTTGCTACCATGTTTTGCATCAAAGATTTAGAAATTTTCCATTATTGCAGGAATTCAATTAGACCATGCTGAATCCTACCCATTCAGCCATTTTCACCACTGGCTTCACACTCTTTAAACACTAGAGTACAGGCACTCCTCGTTCTGCACAGCTCTGGCATATGTGAATTGCCATTAACACAGCTAACACCAGTTGCCCAACATCATGGTTGCCAACTGTGAATAACAGCAAAAGCACAAATTTTGCTACTAGATATTTAATCCAAAAATCATGGTATAAATAAAAGATACACCTGATGACCAGTGACTAATCATATTACTTCTTTCAAAGTCTGCCAATGACTGGTCACTGAGCCTCTGCCATTCTGTTCATGCACAGACAGCAAAGTGTGTAGTTGCGCTTTCCTCTTATACAGAATGATAAAGTAATATCATTTCATAAAAATGAATGATTGAAAGAGGGAGTTGGCCCACACAAATGAAAGTGCAGTAAGGAAATAAAAAGTGATAACTCTGGAATCAAATTAAAATCAAATATAAATGGAAAAACAGAAGTAGGTGACTGTGGGAATATAATCACTGCCCTCATTGGAGACAAGAGATATGTAGGCTGGAGGGATGCAGTGAAGGCAAGCTTAGTGACATAAATAAGAAGTAACTGTGATGAAGAGGATGAAGCTGTCCCAGAGGAAGATATACTGGGAAAAAAACACTCACATTTAGAGAAATCTTAGAGATATTTTACAACACTACATGCACCAGTGATAAAATGTTGGAAGCTGATCTGTAGTTAGAAAGGAATATGAAAATTTGCCAGAACACAGAATAGATGTTCATTCCATATTGTAAGTTACATGATGCAGAAAAAGCAAGCACTGTTCAAACTACTTTTTATAAGGTTTTTATAAAAAGAGTCATTTTAATTATCAAATTTTCTAATGTTTTTTAAATGACTGTGCACTTACAGGTTTTTTACTACATTTTTCACACCCCTATTCATTTATAACTGATAGTAAGATTTTTTTTTTGTCTTTTTAGGGCTGTACCTGCGGCATATGGAGGTTCCCAGGCTAACGGTCGAATCGGAGCTATAGCCGCCGGCCTATACCACAGTCACAGCAATGTGGGATCCGAGCCGCATCTGCGACCTACACCACAGCTCACAGCAACGTGAGATCCTTAACCCACTGAGCGAGGCCAGGGATCAAACCTGTGTCCTCATGGATCCTAGTTGGGTTTGTTACCGCTGAGCTACGATGGAAGCTCCTGATAAGAATTTTGACCAAAAAATTTTTTGGCCATGCCCATAGCATGTGGAAGTTCCTGGGCCAGGGATCAAACCTGTGCCACAGCAGTGACTCGAATCACTGCAGTGACACTGCCAGATCCTTAACCCACTGAGCCACCAGGGAATTCCTTTACAAAAATCTTTATAGATCATGGAACAATTGTAATTTTTTCTCATTATCAATATCACCTTGCACATTTGGGGCCTGCATGGTCATCTTTACCGTCCTGCCTACACTGACTCAGGCTGAGCCCTTCCTTTCTTGAGAAAGAGCAAAGGATCACCCATTCTAGAATGGGCGCTCCATTTTTGGCAGGGGCTGTGTCAGTCACATTCACCAATGTACCCTGCCTCCAGCACCTAGCAGTGTTTGCCCAGATTAGGACGTTGCTAATAGCTGTTTGAATGAATGAATGGACCCAGCCTGGGTGGGTGACAGAAAGGAGTCATTTAGTTAAGGGGCAAGGTGTGCAAAGGGTACAAACTCAAAATGGAAACAGGAGAATTATTACTTGGTTGGAGGTTACCAAGAAGGCTCCGCTTCTCAAATCTCACCTCTATCTTCTGCTAAAGTGAATTCTGCCTAAAGTTGTGAATGATTATATCACCAACGGCATTCTGGACAAGAATTCCGGCTTAGACTGTACAGTGAAAAACAAGAATTAACAGGAAGAATGAAAAAAAAACCACACAATGCTTTGAAATTAACATGTAACATAAAATTGAGACGCAATTATAAATATGGAGGGAAGATGAGGGAAAGTTCAGCCAATGGCAGCAGGTTAATTTCAAGTTCGATGGCGAAATAAGCGGGACTTGGGATAATTGGTTATCTACTTCTTTCAGCTATGTGGGATTTAACTAATTCCATTATTTTGCACAGCAGAAAGAGTCATGGATTGTTCTTCCATGGGTTTCCTATGTATAGGCTTTGAAATTTATTTATTTTTTTAATTAAAAAATGTAATACAATTTTTAAAGGTTACTTTTCAGGCCCTGACATTTAAAAGTGAGAGGGATAGGCCAGGGAATAGAAAGAATAAAAAGTATCCAACTTAGTGATATTCAAGTTGTTATGAATAAAAATTCAGTTCAAAAGGTAAGATTCCAACTCTTTGATCTTTCAAAGCTGAGGAGCTATTTCTCCAATCTGACTTGAAAGTTTTATCAAGTTTTTAGACTGCCAGAGGGGAAATGAGCACTGAAATCCATAAAGCCAAACTGAAAACTAGTCTCAGACAGAAATACACCCTCCTCGTTATCTACTCAAACACCTCTCCTGCACCTCTATACAACCAAACCTCTATACACCCAAATACACACACACACACATTCCCAAATCAACCTGTTTCACAGCAGAGATAAAATCAGGTTAGAGGAGTAGTAATTCAATATCCACGTGTTTTGATCTCTGTGAAGATTACTAAATGTTTTGAAGAGATAAGGAATCATTGTAACATAGCCGATTTTTTTTTTTCAATTTCAAAAACAGCTAACTACAATTACAAATGGTGATAAAGAGAACAAACCTCTTCACTGCCAAGTTAAGAGTAATCCAGGAGGAAAAAACTACAACGACATCCCGACTAGCACAGAAATAACATTCAGAGAGTAACTGACATTTAGAAATAGAGAAAAGAGGAACTGAAATGGAAGATCATCTTTCCTGAGACGAATCAGAACAACAGATGAAATTCATAGTAAAGGGAACTGACCTCTTGCAAGGTTGTTGTAGTTGGTCATTTCAATGTTGTCAAGCCTTTCTTTTCTGAAACCTAATTTCTTTTGTGATGATACTAATTTCAGCTGGGCTTAGGGGTCTGTGTTTTTTTTTTTTTTTTTTTTTTTTTTTGCCTTTTGTCATTTTATGGCCGCGGGTTTATGGCCGCACCCGCGGCATGTGGAGGTTCCCAGGCTAGGGGTCTAATCGGAGCTGTGGCCACTGGCCTGCGCCACAGCCACAGCAACGCAGGATCCGAGCCGCGTCTGCAACCTACACCACAGCTCACGGCAACTCAGGATCCTTAACCCACTGAGCAAGGGCAGGGATCGAACCCGCAACCTCATGGTTCCTAGTCGGATTCATTAACCACCGCGCCACGACGGAAACTCCGGGGGGTCTGTGTTAATATTAATGTCTAAAGCAATGGCATTCATTGCTGGATTTTACTAGAAGCCTAATGCTGTGAGGGTGGTTCGTCCGAGTTGTCTTTCCATGTCAATCCCATTCCTCCAGCCAATCCACTTACATGAAACATGGTGGAAGGGAGACTCGGCAGAAGAGCGAAAGTGTTCAGATTAACTGAGTCAAAAGTCAAACTGGTAAACAGCTACAATAATAATAACATTAGCATAGATACAGAAAAAGGTGAAAGAAGATGCCCTAAATTATTGACAATGATTGTCTTTGGGGGTTGGGTTTCTAGCAATTTTCACTTTCTTCATCATTTATTTCTGTAACACATTTGTTAATATTAGGCAATTATTCATTTTTAAAAGTGTGAAAATGTCATTATGATTATGTTTAAAAGTTCTTATCTATAGGAAGTGCCTACCGAAATATTCATAGATTAAATGCTATGATGTCTAAGATTTGCTTCTACGTGCAGTGTGGAAGGAGGTGCATTGAAAAAAAAAGAGAAAGTAAGATTGGACATGAATTGCTGTGTGATGAACATATTGATTCATTATATGACTGTGTCTAATTTTGTATATGTTTGAAAGTTTTATAATAAAGGATTAATAAAAATGACAGGGATACATCTGGGAAAATAGGCTGGGGACTAAATGCGAAGGATCTCAGGTACAAAGAAGTTTCATTCTCTACTTCAGCCGTGTCCAAACTTTAGTGAAAGCAACCCTACCTGCGCAATATTAGTGCGTACATGCATCAGGCATATGCTTATTAATCAACCGATTTATTTAAAACGATGTACACATACCACTGTACTCTTATGCCATTATAAAACATACACAAACATAAAAAAGGCTAGATAAAAATAAACACAAGTATCATTCTCATACGTTCTTTCTATAATCTAGTGGACCTGAACCCCACTTAGGAGCAGCACACTTAATGACTGGGGGGGTTCTTGAAGTTTTCTAAGTAGTAAAGAGTTTGTTTATAAGAAACAGAAATTTATGGGAGCACCCAAAGGTAACGGGAGATTGGTTAGAAAGACCCAGGGCTATTTCACTGAGGCCTCTTGAAGAACTGAAATAGACTAGGACAGTGTTCTAATTGGACAAGTGTTTGAAAGAAGATCATCACTTCCCTGAATACTTCTTTTATCCATATGCAGTACACTAATGTATTCTGCACAGAGTCAGGATACAATATGCATATAAAACAGAGCCCCCACATAGGATCTTGGGCAATATATTTAATGCGATATTTATCATGATAATAATATCTGACACTGAGTACTTATTCTTTGCCAGGTATTGCGGTAAGGACTTTATATACATAATTTTACTTAGAACTCATGACAATCCTATGGACATAGACGTTATTACTGAATTTCATTTTATGAGGAGGAAACTGAGACTGAGAAACTGATTAGCTTTCCCAAGGTGAAAAGGCTAGAAAATGGCAGAGTCCAAATTTAAATCAAGAAGTTTCGGACCCCAAAGCTCATGTCCTTAACTGCTAAACTATACTGCCTCCATAGGGAATTAATGATAGTGTCCAAACCATAAGAACTTTGTGATGATTAAATTAGATAATATATATGATATGTTTAGCACATTGTCTGACATAGAACACACATCCTATTAATATGTATTTTAGTACACAGAATATTTACCAAAATTTTCCACAGTAAACACCATTAATATTTCTCACTATCAAACACCAATATTTGTAATCAAATAATGTTTTATTATTATTTAAACATTATAATAACACATGTCTAAGCTTCTTTTGTTTGCTACCACCTATAAATATGTGTGGCTTTTGTTATTGAATCTCTAAGGAACAACTGATGAGAAAGGGAGAGCAACTGGGGACTGTGTTACGCCTACAAAAATGGAAATATCAGCACTGGACACACTCCTGTCATATTTGGATAGGCCACCTACATATAAATAGGAGTGTGTGTAGCTTGAACACTAAATGAGCCATGAAGCACATATGTACATATCAACTTTATTATACAGTTGCAGACTTCGCATCCTTTTGCTTTGACCCAAAGATACATTTTGAGAGAGACGATGGTTCTAAACACTTCTTTGCGCTCCATCACGTTCACTGAACATGGTCAAATTTACCACGTTTTTCCAGCTTTTGTGCTTCTATCAGCCACTCCAGATCAGAACATTTCATAAATACTTTATGACTTATTTAAGTATGGCTTCCATATCCGAGCAGCTCTCTCTCCCTGATTTTCTGGAACATTCCAGATTGGAAATTTTGTCCCAGTGTTAGGCTGTAATTGCCAATTTGGTTGGGAGCATTGGCCCCTGTAGAGGTGATGCATGAAGCTCTACGATGAGAGCTGTGATCGACGATGTGACTCATAGCCTGGTGTGCGGTTGGCTTTACGTTACTGGACCTGCATTTACTTGCACGCATCATTAAATGTTCCTTTTTGTACTTTTGCAAATACTTTACTAAATGTTCTGTCACTCTTCAGGGAATCCTACGTTTCATGGCTGAGTTGGAGTGCAGGGAGATGGTGTCTTTGGTTTATATATTTGACATGGAGTTAAAGCAGAGCTCTCTTTTCATCAGACGATCTCATTTTGGTATTATTAATTCCTTTCACTTTACGTAGTTCGATTGTCTGTAACTAGATACTACCCAGGAACCTGCCCATCATTCCCCCTGTTCTTCCATTTGGGAAATATTTTTCATTCTAGAAACATCATGAAGAGCATTTGTGTTGACACAATAGAATCCACTCGCACCCCATTTCTAACCCAAATGGCATAAGCCAAAATTAAATATGTAGGATTCTTGGAAAAAAGCATCAGATAACCAAACGCTATGAGCAAAAAATTAATTTATTATATATATTCTCTAATAATTCATAATAGCTTTTCGAATTTTAAAGGTCTTTTTGCTATTTCCAATGCTTAAAAATCATAATTTTAAAACATAAGTACTGTTTTATATACACTGTGATTTTTCTTTTATTTTTTGTCTTTACGTCTAAATATGAATGATATGGTCTCCAAGTATCCGCTTGGAAGGAAAGGGGATAGGATTCATTGTTTTGCTCCAACACAGTAAAATTTAAAATTTCACATCATATACCTGGAGTTTTGACTATATGAAAAATAGCCAAAGGTCACCACTTTCTGGTATATTCCTTTTACATGTATATATATGTATAATATAAACAGAATACAACTGGATTAGTACATTTCAACTTTTCATCAATGTGACTTTTATCTCCTATTTCATATAAAATAACAAAATATACAGAGAGAAGAAAGGAGACATCTGTTCATCGTACACGTAAAGTAAATAAAAGTTCATGTATGGCTTTGCAAAGGTAGATTATGACATGACTTTCATACTTTTATTTATTTAAAAGCATCTTGAGAGAACGTGTTAGTGTGCTTACGAGAGCGGCCATGGTGGTTGAATGTCGCATCGAGAGTCCAACATCGGGATCCCCAGTGGTCTTTCCAGTGGCTGCCTCGGCAGCTTTCAGGAGACAGATGTAGTTTATGACCACTTCATCGATCTTCGCTACAATTTCCTGCCGCTGTGTTTCTGAGTTCACGACTTTAACTAATCGCATGCAGGCTTCTGTTAGGCAACAGAGCACTTGAAAGCTGGAAGTCATGGCTAGGAGCATCTCCTCTGGGCTTTTTTCGGCCATTGCCATTTTCCTACAGGCACTTCCCAACTGTCTGGACTCAATGGATAACAGCTGCTTGTACTGAGAAAGTGTTAGGTCATAGGCTTCAGGGTGTGACTCTTCTTTCTTCCCCTTGGTTGCCCTGACAAGGCAGAGCAGCTCATTGGCATCATTTTGGGCTGCGAGGAACCCATCGGGCATTGCATACGTGCTCTCCTTTAGGGCATTTATTCTTGCAATCCGGGCATCAAAAGCCAGGTTGCTGAAGTCCACATCATCTGGGCCACTCAAGTCTTCTGCCCAGACCTTCAGCACTGAACCTCTGGACAGCTCCCCTCCTTGCTTCTGAATCCCAACAGCCAGGGGTGGGCTGGTTGGTTCTGGCATGGCTTGAGTCATCTGTGGTCGAAAGAGGCAAGAGACTTGGCGGGTGGCCTCTCCCTCCTCTTCATCCTCATCACCGTCTTCATCCTGCCCTCGGTTCAGGAAGCAGTAGCTGAAAGGTCCCCGGCATCTCCAGTTGCTGCCTTCCAGCTTCCGCAAGGGCAATGTCCTATACAGCTTTGAGTCTTTGTGAGCCACCGGGGACCTTTTGTGAACCTTCCCCTCAGAGCTAAAGTGCATGGAGCTTTGGGAACAACTTTTGGTGAGCTTCTTCCCCAGGGGGAGTTCTGCTCGCCTTTCTGAACTGGCCTCCTGTGCTTCTCTGATACCTGGACACTTTAAGCTGACTGCACCCTTGCTTCTCTCCCGGAAGGTCTCCAGACTTACAGATCCCGAGAGGACACTGCTACTACGTCTCAGAGCCCTCTGGCTGGGGGGTGTCCTGAGGCTCCCCCCTCTCAGATCCAGTGGACGCCAGCTCACAGCCTCTCCGTAGGCCTGGTTTGCTTGGGAGAAATCATTAGGGTCTTGATTTGGAATTGGCACCTTTGATTCCGAGTGAATGTTTGATGGTAGCAGGGTGGGATCAGCTTCAGGATGTTGAGACCAAGCTGAAGGCGTGCCTCCTCGTCTCTCCTTCCCAGGCTCTGTCAAAGCTACACTAGGGGTAGCAGAAAAACAGAGAGACTCGTTAAGCATCTCATAGGCGGTCATTTTCACTAAATCTCTATATGGTATCTGTCATCTCCCAAGGAAGTATTCTAGAACGGCCGCCATCTGTCAGGGTCAACCTTCTCTCCAAAGACTGTCTCCTGAAATCTTAGAATAGATTTTGACTTTAATACATTTTAAGAAACACTAGAATTGGCTACTTCTTAAACTACTGACTCACTTGGCATTGGCTAGAAATTGCAAATATTTTAAGGGAGACGGTGGACTTTCATGAATTGCCTTGTTTCTAATACTTATCTGTTAAAGCTTAGACATATAATTAGAAAACATACATCTCACATATACATTATTCAAACATATTTATGATATATAAGTTTCATTTCAAGAAGTTAGGTTAATCCTGGCATTGGTTACTTTTCAAAAAAGAAGCCGCCTCATATAATTAATGCAAATTAAATGTAGTAACCTTTTGAAAAGACCCCATGAGGTTTGCCTAGTATAGGGTTTGAAATTGAGACACTGGGAAAGTCCCAAAAAAGTTGTCACGTGAAGAAAATAATCTCCATCTCACAGAACTTTTGCGAGAAGCAAGAGGTAAGTTCTTTGTAAAAGGCAAAATATTAAACAGTATGCTTCAGTTAGTTCAGAGGTAAAGATGCTTAGTTGGATGAGTTAAGTAACATCCATAGATGGGTTTCCCAAGGCAGGGGAAGCCGGGGGTGAGTTCTGAGAAAGGAGATAATCTTAAAAGGGCAGGAATGGAAATTAACCAATATAAGGTCCCACTAGCACCTGTTGACCCATATGGAAAAGACACTATAGAGGACCTAATTTGAAATCGAAAAGTATGAAAGGACGTCTACTTTTCCCACATGATGGCTGGCCACGTGAATCTGCGAGACAGGTACCCAGTGGTGGCAGCGTGGTGAAGGTAGGTACAGAAGGTAGCTGTGTTTGTGTTTCTACCCGTGTGCCTATTTTATTATTTGGGGGAAAACAAGGCAGCTCATCAGGCCCACCCCCCAAACCGTCCTGACACTGGATATGCCAGACACTTCAGTTTACTCGTCTGGGAGAATCTTACAGAGTATGGACGACTCTGTAAATACCGCTGAAAGGTAAATGATCTTCCCCAAGTCCTCCAATCTCCCGGATCCGCTGCTCTACTGTCCCTCCTTGCCCCTCAAAAGCAAAATGGCAAAATCAGAGATCCGATGTCTTGAGATGGAAATCAAAACTTTTGCAACTCCAAGCAATACTATCCTGCAACTAAAAATCACACTGACTACTGCTCAAAGTCTACATTTATCACTTAGGGGGAAAAAGTTTCGCCATCAAGCTCTAAAAGCAAGACAGAGCAGGAGTCTAAAGAGCAAATGCCGTTTCCACTACTGCCCTGATCTAGAAACTTCAGCATTTATTTCAACACCGGGGGAATCAACGATTGCTACTTAACCTGGCCACACTTCTGCAGCCTTCTAAAAAATCCTAACTTTGACTTTTCTTCCAGACTTGGTATGTTTAGGTTTGTTGTAATTTTGGTTTATGTGCTCCTGGTGTGTAATACAAAGCACTAAATCCATCACTGCTGTACCTGTGGTTTCCTTAATCTTGGGGAGTCGATGACATCCGTCTCTCAGAGTGCCAAACAGGGGTTCGGCGTTAATGGCTGTGTGCAGAGCAGGCACTGTCACCCGCGGACACATCCCTTCTGTCTGGGGGTGTAATTCTTTAAAGGTGGCTCCATGGCTGGGAAGGCCAGCGGCTCTCTCCTCTGAAGGAATGTAACTCACGCCACTCCCCGAAGTCTCAGGAATCCGGTGCTTCCCCAGCGAGGGGCAGAGTGGGGACTCCATGGGTGTGGCGCACGTGCTGCTGCTGCTGCCCGTGCCACAGCCCGCATCCACTGACGAGCCCTGAGAGCTCTGCAGAGAAAAGTGGCCCTCGCTTTGCAACGACGACATCCGCTTGGCCAAGTGGTAGTCACAGAGGCGACCGACGCCCTCTTCCGCTTCGGGGAGCTTGGAAGGGTGGTCGCACGTGGACGGGTCGGCATCCTCCGGGTTAGCTAAGTCTTCGGCGGAAGACACGCGGGTCACGTCTGTTAAGAAGTGGTCCCGCTGGCCGAGGCCTGAAACCTCGACGGCTTCTCCATCGGGAGCCCGGTCCTCCTTCCCTTGGGCCTCCCTTGTCCCCGCACCCGAAGCTCTTGGAAAGGTTATCCCCGTGGCTGCTTCCAAGCCACTTTTTTCGGCCTCGGTGGCCACGTACCATCTTTGGCTGTCCTTGCGAAAGGCAGTTCTCTCCAGGTTAAAAGTGCTGAGGTGTTGACTGTCCCTTGAAGACACGGTACCGAATTTACCTTTGGGGTCCTCCTCCGCCTCGCCTGTCTTGGTCCCCTGCTGTTTTTTCCCCGGTATGTTCCCATTAAGGGGTGCTTTCCCCTCCCCGTCGGCCGGCTGGCTTTTCCTTTTGCTGGTGCAGGAATATGCCATTGACCCGATGTGCAGCTTGCCAAAATAGTCAGTGACTGACTTGGTCTCCATGGTCTCGGGCTCCATCTCCATGTGGTCAGAGGGAAGCATCTGCTTGGAAGGCACGACTTTGGGCGGCAAGTCAGTCGCGGGACGGGCGGCCAGAGCGTGGGAGGCCTTGGGGGGCAAGGCTCCGGCTGGGGTTTTGGAGGTGGGGAATTCTGTCTGTTCTTCTGCGAGGGGGTGGTAGCCTTCGTGAGTGGCCAAGAACATGCGGGAGAGGTTTTCTGACTGCTTCTGTGCTGTGGCCAGTTCGGAACTCTCAGTCATTTCAGAAGAGTTAGTTTCATTGCCCGAGTCTGACGAGGACTCGGGACTATAAGCCCGCAACATGGCTACACCTGCATGCCGTGAGAAACAAGAAGCGGTTAATGGATGCGTCACAGGCACTAGGAGACACGAAAGCAAATGGGACTCGTTACTATCAAAACAAATACCAAGTTTTTCCCTTTGCGGTAAGGACTCTGAGTTTATTGCACAGCTGTTCCAGAGACGGGGGGAAAAAACTGGGCCATTTTGTTTGTTTGTTTGTTTGAAATAACAACAAAGGAAACCATATACGCACAAAAAAAACCCCACGACGGTAGTTTCAGCACATTTAGGAAATGGGACATGCGTGAAATGAAGGACATAACAGGACTCCAAGGGCAGATGGCTTGAAAGGATGAAATGATTTGGCTATCAGTGAATAAACGTAACAATCGTGAAAGAACCTGAATTGTCACTGGTCTGCTGTTCCTCTGACACCGACAGAGCCTCTAGAGCATCCAGCGTGGAAACGACGGGGTCCTCCAGGCCCTTCTCGCACTTCCCCTCGGCGCTGGTGGGCACAGCGTCAATGAGGGACACGGGGATCTCATCGCTTTGCAGAGTGCTGCCTGGCTCCTTGTCCTCGAGGAAGGAAGCGGCCTGGCTCTGAGAGTCCTCTTCGTCGGAACTATCTCTGAAGCCGGGTGGCGGTGCGGCGATGGCCATGTTCAAGGAACGCAGCAGGAAGTCGTCCTCGTTGTCATCCCCCTCCGGAGGGGGCAGGGACGTGAGGTCAATGATGTCATCGCTCGACCCAGACAGGCTGAGGATGGCCGGCTGGTTCACCTCTCCCACCACGAGGTCCTCCTCGCAGCTCACCTCGTCTTCGTCCTCGGCGTCATCGGGGTTCTCTGCGTAACAGATGTCATGCAAGAGGGGCTCCTCCAGGCCCTCGGCCGCCGCGAAGTTCTTCACCTCGCCTATGTTTGCATACACGGAATTGGCCACAAACTGGATGCTCTCGGCGTCTGGAGTGAGAGCCAGGTTCTTGATGTCGCCGGCACCGCTGATGTAGACGCTCCTCTGCTTCTCCAGCAGCTCGGGACTCTCGTCCAATACTCTGTCATAGCCGAGGGTCGGGGCAGCAAGCCCATCATCCAAGGCGAGGTCACCAAAAATAAAGGACACTTTAGCTCCTCGCGGAGACTCTTGTGCTTTCTTTAGAGTTTCTGGTCCTGAGAGGGTCAGCAGGGACCGCTGAGCTAGACTTCGGTAGTCTGCCTCGCTCGGAGCATCTCCCGGCTGGCTCAGCGGCTGGGGGACCTCGTCCGAGTTATAGCTGTTGTCTATGTACAAGTGCCGGTGGTGGTCTTTTGGACACAAGGTGCCATCTGCAATCTCAACTGTCTTCTGTTTTGCATCTATATACGTTATCTGGGCTTCTTGCTCCCCTTCGCCAATGAAGGTGGTCATTTGGGGTATACAGTTCCAATCGGGGCCAAGGAGGTTATGCTTTCCTTTATTTTCAGTTCCTAAAGAGAAAGAGTCATGCAAAGACACATTACTGTGCTGTCTGGTTTCTGGGGGTGGGGGGGGGTCTTGTCTCTGTTTCATAATTTAATGGTTTGTAGCATCACGTTTTGTAAACATGGTTATTATTCAGCTTTCCAAATGTGGTGGCGGTCGATTTAGGCTTCAGGTGTGACGATTTCTTGGTTAGGTGGATTGAAACTGCAGGAAACAGAATTGCTATAGGATAAAATATAACACCACCTGAGAGTAGGGAACTAGAACTTAATTCCCTCTGACTTCTGGTTCTAGTATTAAAAGACCTCATTTACGTCTATCATTGTGAACAATGTGCCTTTAAAAATCCTTAGAGGTGACAGTCCACTAGGCTGCTATTCCAGAAAACAGACTGCCCTTTTCTTTGTAAAGTGAGCTCTGACATTTCCTGTTTTGTGTAGGAAGATGCTGGACGTTTTCCTCATTGAGTTAAGAGAAGGTCAAGGATCCTCATACTTCTACCACGTATTCTAGAAAATATTGTAATGACAATAATAAATATATATAATGTATATAAACCAAAAGTATAATGTAATACTACATATTGTAATGATACCACAAAAACCTCTATCTTTAGCCTTTTTTATGCCAGTGGGTGTGAATATCTTCACATACGCACATCCGTGTGTAAGCAGAGGTGCACACACAGGTAGGATGCAGAAAGTGGACCATTTCCAGACAATGGACATCTCTGTGCTATTTCTAAGCACAGTTAATACTCTGATGAATTTCAATTTTTATTTGTATCATGAAAACTCCTGAAGATGTGTTTGATGTTCCTCAAGAATTAAAATCACAAAAACCCTAATTTAAACATCGCTGTTTTGTTTGTTCTTGAAGGGTCTTTCAATAGAGAATTCTGATGAGGAGATTTTGCTCTGATATTTACCAAGACAGGGCAGCGAGTCATTCTGTCAATATTGCTTTGTCAATTCCAGAGGAGACATTTTGAGGGAAATGTTAGGGCCACAAATTCTCCCATTTGTTTCATCAAATTGCTCTCTGGCCCGAGTTTGGATAATACTGATATGAGATATACAGAGATACCAGAAAAAACAATTAGTTTTACTGAAGAGGTTTCGGCTCTCCCCAAAATATACAATGGACTCAATGCTGAAAAATGTTCCAAGTCATTTTACTAGATACACAAATTTTCACTAATAACAAGACAAAATTGTGAAGACAGTGAGTTACACACTGGCCATACTTACATGCTGCCTTATAATCAATACACGTGTCGAGATTCAGCATTGTTTTATTAACAATAACATAGATTCTGATCGGCTGTGTGTGAGTGAGTGAGTGAGTGAGTGAGTGAGTGAGTGAGTGTGTGTGTGTGTGTGTGTGTGTGTATCTGAGGAGTATGGATTGTTGAGGGGAGGGAGAGTGCTTTAGCAAAGCTGTAAGAGGGCTCTGGTTTTAAATGAGGGGTTGGCAAATTTTTTCTGTAAAAGGAAGGCCAGACAGTAAATATTTTAGGTTTTGTGGGCCAACTGCTCTGTTAAGCCACTACTCAACTCTGCTGTTGTAACTTGAATGGAGCCACAGATGAGACATAAGCAAAGGGATGTGGTGACTTGACTGGTAATCCACCCAAGAGCTATGAATGTGAGCTTATTTGGGAAGAGTCTTTGCAGATGAAATTAAGAATCCTGAGATGAAATCATCTCGAGTTATGCACATGGGGTCCTTTCCAATGGAAAATGTCAGGCAGAAGGAGATTTGGGTCGCACAGAGAAGAGGGGAAGGCCATGTGAAGAGGGGGCAGAGACTAGAGTTACGCAGCTAAAAGGAATGCTGGTGGCCACTAGGAGTGGGAAGAGGCAAGAAAAGGTTCTCGCTCAGAACCAGAGGCCCTGCCAACACCTCAATTTGGGACCTCTGGACCCCCAAAACTGTGAGAGAATAGGTTTGTTATGTTAAGCCCCCAAGTTTGTGATAATTCATTACGGCAGCCCTAGGAATCTAATACAATGTACATGGCTCAGTCTCAATAAAACTTTATTCACAAGAACAAGATTTCATCCACGGGCCATAGTCTGCCAACTCCTCGTTTGGACCAATAAGAAAACCGAATAAGTCAGCAGGCTAAAAAAAGCAAGTTAACAGACTTTCCTAAGGCCCAGAGATGTTTAAATACGAGGGTTCAGGAATATTGAAAGTACTTGAAGAGTTAATTTTCAAGATAGCGCAGAAGAAATAGGGGCTCGCTATTCTTGGTTAGAGATCTTGACAAAGGTCTTTGATCAGTCTGAGACAAGAAGAAAATATATACTCGGTCTTGGTTTCCTTCCAGAAGGATGTACTGCTTCTGGAATGATTCTGGAGACACAGAAGGATGCAGATTGGGAATTAGGATCTATTCTGTGGCCAGTCTCCTACAGAGTGGAAAGAGGACGGGCTGGGGCTGAGCTGGCCTCAACAAACTCCCCTCTCTACAGTTTTTGAGTCTTAGGAGATGTTTGGGGAATTTCTGAAGAGAAGGGAGGTCTTTCAGTCATTAGAGGATACTAAGCGCTAAGCTGCTGCTCTGCGTGGCTCCACCTGCTGCTTTTTGGAGCATGCCATCACCTTTATCTTCCCTTCTTAAACACGTGCATGTGCATGCACACATGCACACATGCACACGTGTGCTATTTGGAATACATGCCACCACCCTCATTCTCACTGTTGAACTGAGAGAAAGTACTGAAAGGTTGAAGTTCTGTTCTTTCCTTGTGGTGACAGAATACTTTTTGGAACCAAGTTTTTGCCTCTTGAAACTTTACTAAACATCACCTTGTGAGTCACGAGAAATTAGACAGGACTGAGGCCCTCATTACTATAACTGTCTTTAGAATGGTAGCTTTGGCTTTCTTCTTGCACCTGTACAATCTTAGTAGTTCATGGGGAAAATGGGAAAAGGTTTGGTTTTCACAATAAACATTAAGAGTTGAAAATCAAAAGCCTAAAACTGATTTCCCAATGGGAAAGAACTGTGTTAAATTGCTCTTTGGAATTTCAAAGGTCAGAGTTAAATTTGCTCTAAATCTCCTCACTCAGTGAGAATGTGGTCTACAGAAATAATCACCACTGAACCCAATACACACTCACCATCTCATTTTTGATCCTTGTTGATTTATTATTCATCTGTGTCGCTTAGAAACAAAAGGCACTTCAAGGTGGGGCTGGATGAAATCTAGTTTCAAGTCAGAGTTGCCTTCTGGCATGCCTTGCTCACTTCTCTTTCTTTCTGGTTTTCCTTAACCCTTTGACTGCAACTGTTTCCACTTAACCAGCCATCATAATAAACTGTGTACCAGTCTGTCCCGCGCATATTACTATATATTTATGGAGTAATGCTTTCCATTTCTGGCTACATGCAAACATTTCAAACACTTAGGTCGCTTCCATGTCTTGGCCATCGTAAATAGTGCTGCTGTGAACACTGGGGTGCATGGATCTTTTCAAATTATTGTTTTCTCTGGACATATGCCCAGGAGTGGGAATGCAGGATTAAATGGTAACTCTACTTTTAGTTTTTAAGGAACCGCAACCTAAATGTCCATCAACAGATGAACAAATAAAGGAGATGTGGAATATTATTTACACACAATGAGATATCACTCAGCCATAAAAAAGAATGAAATATTGCCATTTGCAGCAACACAGATGTACCTAGAAATTACCATACTTAAATTAGGTAAGCCAGACAAAGACAAATATCATACGATATCTCTTATATGTGGAATCTTAAAAAAAAGACATAAATCAACTTATTTATAAAGCAGAAGTAGACCACAGACATAGAAAACAAATTTATAGTTACCGAAGGGGAAAGTGGGGGGGGGGGATAAATTAGGAGGTTGGGATTAACATATATACACTATTGCATATGAAACAGATAACCAACGAGGACCTACTGTGTAACACAGGGAGCTACAGTCAATGTTTTATAATAACCAATAAGGGAAAAGAGTCTGAAAAAGAATATATGTATATGTGTGTGTGTGTGTGTGTATCTGAATTACTGTGCTATACACACGAAACTAACTTAATATTGTAAATCAGTTATATTTCAATAAAACTTTTTAAAAATTAAAAAACAAAAGTAGAGGATTTTTCTTCCCTTCTTTTTCCTTCCCCCCTTTTCTCTTACAAAGAGTGACAATGGAATTTGTTCTGAAGAATTTCCTTTTCTTTTAAAGGAAACCTTGATTATGGAACCTGATCATACTTTTTCATGTGTCAGTAGCTCTGGCTTGAATGGTAGGGTCCGCCCGCTAGCCAAATCTACTGAGGGTCCACTGCAGATGGAGCAAAATGTGCAAATGAAAACCACTCACCCTCAAAGAAGCGATCAGTTTAACAGCTGCGGCCCTCCTCCTCCTCACTCTGGAGCTATTTCTTCCTGTCAGGTGGCTAAGATGAATTATTTGACCTTTGCCATCTTGATGCTCCTGCCACAGAGCTAAGATGGCTGCCGGGGCCCCTTCTAGAGCCCCAAGTCCATGGGCTGGGCAGCTCTCAAGTCTTGCTGTTGGAAGAGCTCCCCGAATCCTGGAGGTAAATCTGATGCAGGAGGAGGCACCCAGGCATCTGGACCAGGGCACCTTAAGGAGGGACAAGCCCTAAAGCTGGGGGCTTATGACTCCTACTGGGCGTTCCATCCTTAGTTCTCTGTGCCCCAAGTGACCTCTGGAAAAGTCAGGCAGTAAAAACTCAGCCATAAAGGCTGATGCCCACACCCTTCACAATAATCAAATCACTGTTCCAGAAGCGTGCACCTGACATTGCCTAGCGACACGTAAAAAGAGATGGCCAAAAAATCAGCATTTTCATTAAAAAAAAAATTAGACCATATCAGAAGTATTTGAGGGAGTTCCCGCTGTGGCTCAACAGGTTAAGAACCCAAATGGTCTCCAAGAGGATGTGGGTTCAATCCCTGGCCTCGCTCAGTGGGTTAAAGATCTGGCGTTGCTTCAAGCTGTGGTGTAGGTCACAGATGCGGCTCAGATCCAGGGTTGCCATGGCTGGGCTGTAGGCTGTGGCTCTGATTTGATCTGAGCCGGGGAACTTCCATATGCTGCAGGTGGGGCCCTAAAAAAAAAAAAAAACCCAAAAAACGTATTTGAAGGCTTTTGTGTTAAATTTGGACATGAGATCTTTTCATGGGTACAATTTTAACTTTGTCAAAAGTATCCTTTTTGTTGCTGTCAGGTGGGAAGGGGAAGGGAGGTCAGTGCTCCACGAGCTGGAAAAGAATACCTGTCTCCTGGGTCCCTGCGCTTTTCTTGTTGGCCATGTTAAATATCGATCTCCTGGAATCCACGAGCAGCCTGTAGTATCCAGCCGTTAAGCAGGCCAGGTTCATGGCGTCGGAAGATTCCATCAGGAGCGTGATGGGCTACACAAAACACAACTTTCGGTTAAAGCCAACCCTCCTTAATATCCCTCCCTCAAGTGACAGCGGCTACGAGGCAGGCTTATGAAATGTGAACAAATGAAGTCATGGGACGCCCTTCCATTAGAGAAACACAAACGGGAGAACGGTCAGGTGGAATACAGAGTCTGCCTGAAAAATCCTTAGATGACACCATTTTGAAAGTCTAGAGATTTGAATCTTTTCCAAACAAACAAACAAACAAACAAGAGCACAAATGCTGGCTATGTTCCAAATAGCTAGCATTTTAAAAAGTCACAGTTGGAGTTCCCGTCATGGCTCAGTGGTAAACGAACCCAGCTAGCAACCATGAGGACGTGGGCTCGATCCCTGGCCTCGCTCAGTGGGTTAAGGATCCAGCGTTGCCGTGAGCTGCGGTGTAGGTCGCAGACATGGCTCGGATCTGGCGTTGCTGTAGCTGTGGTGTAGGCCGGTGGCTACAGCTCTGATTCAGCCCCTAGCCTGGGAACCTCCATATGCCACGGGTGTAGCCCTAAAAAGACAAAAAGACCAAAAAAATAAGAAGAATCAAAAAAAAAAGTCACAGTTAACGGGTCAGTTATCAGATGTGAACCAGCAATCTGAAAAATAACAGGAAGATTAAATTTGGGTTCGTGGTGAAAGTTAGTGTTGAAATAAAAACCAGGTGGAAATTACTGTTAAGACTGAATGAAAAGCGTCAAAGCGGTCCAGGGAAATGATGCTTCTAAAAGAAATCAAAATTCACAGGAGGGCAAAACAGACATGGGAGCTGAGAAAAGGCCTTGCTAAAACTTTCTGAAAACAATGAAATGATAATGTCCAATTATCATATCATGGGACCTGGATCTTGGCCATGTAGGGAGGCAAGTATTCTCGCTGGCTTCAGATGGGTGAACGAGCTGGTGTGTTCTTGTTGGGTCATGGGTTCAGCCCGTGCAGTGCCGCGGGCCGCGGCCAGCATGCCTGAGCCCCAGTTTCTCCCTTGCGTGCTCGTCGCTTCCCGCTGCAGAGCACACTGATGCTTCAGGATGTGCTATGTAGAAGCCCTTCCCCATCTTGGCCTTCACTCCTAATCCACCCCCGGAGCACGCCGGCTGCTTCATCCTGTCCCCTCTGTGGACTCACTGCCTCTCTTCGGGTCCTGCACCTTTTCTCCACGGACACATCAGACACCTTAACGTTGCCCATATCCGATGACTCAAATGTTACTGGGACAAGAAGCTGGGGGACAGGGGACCTGGATTGCCTCCTTTCAACTTCTGTTTTGGGAGTAAATGCCTGCCCTTTGAGGACAATCTCAGGCAGTTCCTTGAAATGAAATGGCCATGCTATTAGAGGGGCCAAATGTTTAGCCAGTACTAATTGCTACAGCAAAAAAAGACAGACTGACTACAATACTCAGCTTTTCCAAAAGAACGAACACATACAGACGCAACCTAACAAAAGGAAATGGGAGTTCTAAACAAAGTTGAGAAAAATCTCCCTGACTCTACACAAGAGTCACATATTCTAGGAGTTCCCTGGTGGCTCATGGGTTAAGGACCTCACATTGTCACTTCTGTGGCTTGGGTCAGTGCTGTGGTGTGAATTCAGTCCCTGGCCTGGGAACTTCTTCATGCCAAGGGCACGGCCAAAAAAAAAAAAAAAAAAAAAAGTCACATCTTCTAGAAACTTAGGGAAATACTGCCCCCTGCACCCCCATCTAGGATTCATGCATCCCCCAGCCGGAAGGGCCCTTAGGAAGGAACTAGCTTGCTTTCTCATGTAGCGATGAAGAGATCGAGCCCAGGGAAACACAGTCACTTGTCCCCCAACTGCAAAGCTATTTGGAGAGAACTGGAGCCCTGAGGCCGGAGTGGGGCGGATTTTTTTTCTGCACCCTTCGCCCCTTCGATGCGCTGCACACGTGGGAATTTTGCCTGCTTTGTAAATATCAGCAGTGCTCTGGGACACCAAGGCCACGTGTCCGTATCTGTAAGACTCACCTTCACGTCCAGCACGTGGAGCTCGACTCTCACCGAGCTCTCCTCCTCAGTGAACATCTCAATCCTGTTGACGTGGCTGAAGTCGGCTAAAAGAGCCACCAGGTTGGTTTTGGTGTTGATGACGTGGCTGATGCCGTATCGGGGCCCGACCAGGAGGGTCACTTCTGAGCGCTTTTCCGCCTGCTGAGAAAGAGGCGTTGACAGAATATGAAAAATACCAGGCCTCTGAAACACCAGGCAGAGCTGAACCTGAGGGTCTGTTTTTATAAGGTCGCATTTTCTTTAGAAAGTATTTCTGGTTATGCTGTATTCAATCACCCAATTAGGAAAACCAGATATATGATTGCAGCGAGGCTCTGATAAATTATGAATAATGTAGAAAGTGATCGTTATCAGAGCAGATATATTCATTATCACGAGAGGCTTTTAGATATGAGGACTCTTTTTTTTCTTTTTAAAATCATTCTGGCCCAGTGATTTAAAAGGAGGCCATTGTGAGAATGCACCAATTCTCTAGGCTCCTCACACTGTTCTTTTTCTAGGGCATTCTACAGTGGCGTTATCGAGCTTCACATTTCTTCTGATATTTTCAGACTGCGGTGCGGTCAATTAGAAGCGGGGGTGGGGGGGCTGGCTAAGATTCACAGCTGACTTGCTTTTGTCATCAAAGGCAGCTCGGTCAGGACAGCCCAGGCAGTGACATTTTGCAGGGCTCTGTGGCTTTCACGGAAAAGCGAGAAAAAGAAATTACCACCAACGTTGCCTTGAACACGCGGCCCCCATACAGTCGAAGGTCACTGAGGAACTTGAGATAATGGACCTTGGCTTGCAGTGCAGAGAGCTGAGGAGAGAAAAGAAACCTCAGGTCTTCAGTCCATGAGGTGTGACTGCGGTCCTGCTGGAGATTAGCCGAAAACGAGGGCAAATGAGAAGGATGCGTCCAGAGCCAACAGATGGGGTGTGACAAGGGCTCTTCATTAGGAACGAGAGTAAACTGCCCTGTATTTGGGTTCCTGATGAAGGGCTGTAACGGGACATCTAGATTAAAGTTTCTTTATTGGGGCGGGGGGAGTACGACCATCCTAGGTCAGGGTGCTCAGCGAGTCAGAACGAGATGACAAAACTTTCCCCTAAAAAGGGGTGGGCGCAGAGTTTGTACGAGCTGCTCTGAATACAGGCCTGCGATCCTCAGAAAGCCCTTTAAACAGGTTCTCTGCTCCCATCATGTTCCTTCCAGTGTTTGCAAGTTTTTTGGGGAAACGAACTTTCGGAGTGTCAAGCATCGTGGAAATGTTTGAACTTGTCATATATCTAAGCGCCTGTTTTATTAATTCAATTCTAAGAATCTATTGAGTGTCATGAATGGTTGACAAATGAAATTTTATCCAGATAAAACTGGACTTTTAGATTTCCGGATGATAAAAAAAGCATTTGATTGAAAAAAGAAAAAACTCCATGTTTCAATCTAAAATATGATACAAAGGAATTTATTTACAAAACACAAATGAACTCACAGACATTAAAAAACAAACTTAACGGTTACCACAGGGGAAAGGGTGGGGCGGAGGGATAAATTAGGAGTTTGGGATTAACAGATACACACACTACTGTATATAAAATAAACAACAAGGTCCTACTGTACAGCACAGGGAACTATATTCATTATCTTGTAATAACCTATAATGGAAAAGAATCTGAAAAAAATACACATAACTGAATCACTCTGCTGAAACAGTATAAATCAACTATACTTCAATTAAATTAAAAAAAAACAGTAAAGAAAAAAGTCCACTTTTCATACCAAATGTGCCAGTTTGTTAGGGGTGAAATTTTCCAACCAGGTGTACACCATCAAGGAACAAGGACTGCGACATTGTTTTCAGCTGCAGATGACTGGCCAACTCATTCGTTAACATACCTCAATGTGCTACCCTTTATGTAATTGTTATTTAGAACCAACTGCCCATCCTTCTTCTTTCAAAATGCCAAAGCACTTTTCAAATTGATTCAAAACCACTCACTCTTAACTGGAAAAAATGACCTTTATCGAAGGGCAGTGATAGACTGATCTCAGAGCAGTTATCCAAATTATTATAAAACCAGTGGGCCAGGCTTGCAAAAAAAAAAAAAAAAATCACCAAGTCAATTAAAAGCAAATAGCTTTGGGCAAATCAGAACTGATATTTATGACCTCTTGACGCAGCATGCCCTGCTATATTTCTGAAAGTGGAATGCTTACAGAAACTGGGAGGTAAGTCAAAGGTGGCTGCTAAGTGTGTCCAACTTGATTACACATTTTTAAAAAAGTCATCGAGGTGAGAAGGGAGCAGAAATAAGTTATGTCTTATCCAGTAAAAAGGACTTGAAATCAGATATAAAAGACCAAAGAACTACCCACAGTTCAATGGAGTCGCTCACGTTTCAATGGCTGGTGTCACTGAGCAAGCGTTCTTGGGCTGTCAGACTGTTTCCAATTTTAAGCCTCCTTCTCTTTCTGGTTCCTGAAACCCTTTGCTTTTTTATTACCTAAAAACATAACTATTCTGATCAACAGTATATTTTAAACTGTCCTTTGTGTTTCTTCTACTTGGTTAAAAAAAAAAGGAAGAGATTTTAACACTAACGATGGTGAATGACAGAAATAATTTTATCTTCCCTCTCAAGGTAAGATTTAATTCAGTGGTCATCAACTGAGGGTGATTCTGTTCTCCAGGACATCCGGCAAAACCTGGAGACATTTTTGTTCGTTATGACTGAGGGGGTGGGTGCTACAGGCAGCTCCTGGGTAGAGACTAGCGATGTTGCTAAACGTCACACAATGCACAGGACAGCCCCGCTCCCCAAACCAACAATGATCTGGTCCCAGAGTCAACAGAGCCAAGGCAGAGAAACTCCGGTTTAATTAACAGGACATTGAGTCTGCAGGGACCCTTACCAGATGCAGTTCACTTAAGTTGGTCTGAGTGGTAAGCAAAAATATGACAGAAATAGGAAATTATTTTGCAATTCTATCTTCTAACCCCAAAGTCTCAGAGGCTATGTGGGGTTCTTCTGCCTGCACACGTGAATGCACACACACTCCGTGCTATAAGGAGTCTAGAGCTTGCAAGGAATAAATAGGTCCCCGTAAGAATACATTTTTCATTAGTTTTAGAAACATGTTAATAATTTAAAAAAGAAGGTTATATAGTGTTACGGCTTCTGAAAATCTGGTGCTAAGTATTTTATCCATGGGCTAATTTTAAACATTTTGAAAAATGCATTGCAAGCCTCTCTCTTTAAAATCCATTTTCTATTAAGATGCAAATGCGATACCTTTTTACCGGGTGGTACCAAGTTTTGATTTGCTTTGACAAGGTGTGAAAGTGCTTTCTTTATGTTCTTCTCTTTCATGCTTTGCAGCACAGCAGAGGGAAGAAAAGTCTCTAATCCCCATTCTTTTCTGCAATAAAGAGCATATCTTTAATTTCACATTCTAAGTTTGTCTTAGTTATCTAAGACAAAATGGCGCTCTGATGTCTGTTGGAACAAACGAACACTTGGTAAAGCAGGGAATGGAGACAAGTCCTCAATTAGGGAAACAGCTTTTAATTTACACTCAAGAAACATACTATTGGATCATTAATCCACATGTCTGCATTTGAAAAGAAACATATTCCTCAGTCTCCAGAGAGAAAGCTAACGAGACACTTGGGACCAGTGGAAACCGAAGAGACATTTTATCCAAACCCTCTGACTCTCTGAGAATTCGTTCGGATACCTCCGACAGCAGTTGCTCTCCATCCCTCTGTTGATTCCCATCGTCGCCTATCCCTGTCTGCCCACGCTCTGCCTTCTCTTAGAAGGATGAACACAACTCCTTCATGTACCCAAACTGTTCTTCCCTCCCCATTTCCCTCATCAACAGCGATTTCTCTAGAAATACTCAATTGTCTTTACTCCCACCCAGATAACGTCTAACTCCTTCCACGAACACGTATTGCTGAGGAGGGGAGGGGGTTGCCGGTATGAAGTCAGGAAGAGTTCATGACCTCAAGTATGTCCGGTACTGACAGGGAGATGCAAACATCCGTCACAGGTGTGGATGTACAAGAAAAGACAAGCAAATGGTTTAGCTAGTATACTCCGGCCAAGGGTCCATTTCCCCAACAATGACTATGGCCCTATCCTAAGAAGGGTCCATATTTTGAATTCTAGGAAATTTATCCCGATTGGCCATGTACCCAGCCAGTATCTTCTCAATTATGTGAAGACCTTCGAGAAGGCTCTGGTGCTTTCTCCTGCTCCAAATCCTCTTCAAATTAGGGTAGAAAGATAGTCTTCCCCCATTTGACTGTTCATACTCTCTTCACTAATCAGGATGGTGTTTTTCTTGATCACCACTTTCTTCTTCTGAACAACTTGTACTCAGTATTTTTAAGTTCTTCAAAGGTTAAGATTAAAATGTATACTTATTAGTATTTTCTATTTTCCTAGTATAAATATTATAAAAAATGCTCAATGAACATTTGTTGGGTGAGTGAATTAATTAACGAGAACAGTACTGTAGACTCTGCACGATTCTTAGTCAGGTAGTTATCTCTGTAGGTTTCTGAATCTACCATGTTCAACCTCGTAACATGTGGATATTGGGAATAGGAACAGAAGTGCCTTTCGGTGGTCTGAAAATCCTCTCAAGTCGTGCAGGCCACCTTCTCAAACGGGAGCCAGTTTCATCTGTCCCCAAGAACCTCAGAAAGGGGAGTGGATAAGGGTGTGAATGTATCTACTTGAGTGTGAGACCACTTGGACAGCTGGATCACCCTTGAGCTCTAGTCCCAGCATGTGTGGCAAGAGACAGACCATCTGCGAAGAGGGGTGGACTGAGATTGGAAGGCCTGGGGTTCTCAAACTGCACACAAGGATCGGTCCCTAAGCATGACAAGAGAACTGAGAGTGGCAAGATCAGAGGCACTGGGCATCAGCAACCCAGAGCCCTCATCCTCTCCAACACAGGCTCACAAAGCTGACGAGAAGAAGCCATTTTGCTCCGTAGGGGTGGGCTGGGGTCACCCTGACGTGGTGGAATGCAGCAAGGCCCTGGAGGCAGCCCACGGGGAGAGCTCCTCTGGCTTGTGGGGCTTCAATCAGCAGTACGTCACGTAGAGGCGGAGACGTAGCAGACTCTAAGGCTTTTAGTGTTAATGTGGAGATGATGCTTCAGCCTCACCATGAAGTCTGAAGCATGACTATTCATTTTTCTTAGCATTAAAGCTGTCAGGTTGAAGAAAGTGGTGGCCACTTTAGGCTATAGGATCACCTGCCAATAGGGGGCGCACAGACTGGGAGATGGAGGGCTCTCTTTTAAGAGCTCGTCAACTGAAGGCCACACGGACTGCTTTTTTTCTCTCCCTGGCTGATACCGTGGCGTGCGGAAATTCCTGGCCAGGCGTCACATGCAAGCCACAGCAGTGACAACGCCAGATTCTTAACCTGCTGAGCCACCAGGGAACTCCCAAACTGCTTTTTTCTAAGAGAGGATCTTTTCTGGCTAAAGAGGTAGCATACTGATGTTGTAAATGTGTATTCAGCAAGAGAAGGCATTTATATTTTCCAAACATTTGATTCATGGGGCAGTTTATATGGCATCCTTTCCCACTCTGTCACAGTTCTTTATTACAAAAACTGTCCTTCTTGATGATGACTCAAAGAATGACTTTTTTTGTACTGTGTTTGCTCATCTAAAAGTAGCCTCTGCTTATGCAGACCATTTTCTCAACACACGTCTTCAAATGAGCACACAAACTATAGGGCAAAGTGGAGTCCCACTGCCTGGGTTCGAATCCTGCCCCCTCCAGTTAATAACCAGCGTGACTTGAGCAAGTTACTTAATTGTTCTGTGCCTTTACTTGCTCATCTTAAAATGGAGCTACAATCCTGCTGATCTCAGAGGGAGGCTGGGAGAATCAAACAGCTTAATGTCTGAAGAGCGCTGAGACCAAAGCTTGGCTTGGAACCAAGTCCATTTAGGAATTTAAAATATATGCTTCATTTTAAATAGAACCCTCAATTTAACCACAGTCTTCTAAAGGAAGATCATGTAATAAATGAACCTCTTCCACCAAAAATGAACAGAATGTTCATATATTTTGCCTCTGGTTAACAAATGCTCTGCCACAAACAAGATCATTTTGGAAATACAGACACATCAAAAAGACACTTGGGCGTTAAGGAGACAGCATCTTTGTCTCCGAAATGGCCCTGAGAGTCAACACTTACTCGATGTACTTGAGGGAGATTTTCTGCGTTTGCTTGGTGGTCACGGTTGCGATGTACATTTGCAACGCCGCCAGGCGCAGGGCGATATCATACTTCAGCTCCGGCCCAAACCGCTCCTGAACGACATCGTTACAGCTCTGCGAAGAGACCAGCAGAGGGCGCAGCGTGTCAAAGGACGCAGCGCGCGGCCCTGGAGGACAGGCGACCCGCCTTTCCCCGGGAGTCCCACCGATACTTCAAAGGCAAGGGGCTAAATGTGGAAACGTTTCCACCGCTGCACGGAACCGAGTCCGCATTTAAGTGTGTGCTCAGAGATCACGCAAACAGTTAACACTCGTCACGTGCAAGCTATTTTAATATTTTAGCTTTTGGAAAAAATAATGAGGAATTTAGGAATGACATTTCCAAACACAGGTGCCACGATTGAACAGGTGAAGCCCTGGTAGCCTGATGGGGCTTCTGTAGCTAGGCTTCAGGGACTTGAATTCTGGGTTCGAATCCTCTTTCTGCACCTCCGTAGCGTGACCGTGGGCAAGCCTCACTTTCCTTTTCTGTAAGTTGGGGATAGGAAACCCCGTTCACGGAGGCGTGGCGAGGAGTAAACAGAGTTCTTAGAACTGTACCTGGTAAATTAGAAGCACTCATACACGTTAAAAGCTGTCATCATCAAATTCATCCTCGGCCATCATCCAGAGTGGCTATAGGGGGGCAGAACTGGCAAGGAGATGGAGAAAGCAGCTCGGACCTACACCTGCTCCGGAGTCCTGACTTTGCCAATGGCTACCTCTGCACACAACGTTCAAGCTGCTTACTTCACTCCTGCAGCCTCAGTTTACGCATCTGTGCAACGGAGGTGCCTACTAACTACTCGGCGGGAGCGGAGAGGGGCACGAGGATGCGGTGAGAGGCGCGTATCACAGCGCCTCGGTGCCTTCGGCGGAGGGTGGGTCCTGAAGCTGCCAGTCTGTCCCAGGGGTGACTGCCCCCACTGTGACTTTGAGAGTCGTTCCACATCTCTCATCCTTGCTTTGTTCACCTGTAACGTGGAGACACCTACCCTGGTGTGCGGTGAGCAACAAATTGGAGAGAGGTTGTTGTAGCGGGTCAAGGCCTCCCCGACCACAAGCGAAGGGCTCAAGGGTGGCATTCTCACCCTTCGTGGGGCAAACATGGAGCCAGACGCTGGTGGGAAGCATGGCACCGCTGAAGCATACACTGCACGTGTGTTTACTTTTGTTATGAGAAACTAGGTTCTTGGGCTAGAAAACATATTTAGCCTCTTTTCTCTTCTTTAGTCTTTGTCTTTTACCTCCCAAAAGATATCAAATGGAAAACTGTATCAGGATTTGTTTGGCTCCTTTCCGAGATGAGCACGTGTCTGACCACTGGATGTACTGACTCGGCTAAACGGGAACAGGAACCCTTCTGGAAACTTCCCCATTGTGTACGGAAATCGTACATCCCTCTGGGTTACACTGCACCCCTGGTGGAAGGGGGTCTGACTGGAGGCAGGAGACAGGGCGGCTCTGAGGGAAGGCAGCCTCTGGGAGCGATTCCAAGCTGCCATTTTGTCTTGCTAGCTTTGGGTTTACCAGTTATTTTCAAGAGCCCAGGGTTGTCCATAACGGGGCACCATGGCTTTGGGGGTCCAGATAGGGTCATTTAATAGAATCTCATGAGGGGTGAGGGTGAGGAAGGCACTTAGCATAGTGCCAGGCCATAAGAGGCACTTAAAGAAGCAAGCAGTTTTTTTTTTTTTTTAAGGGCCGCACCCGCAGTGTGTAGGTTCCCAGGCTAGGGGTCTAATCGGAGCTACAGCTGCCACACCACAGCCATAGTAATGCCAAATCCAAGCTGCGTCTCCGACCTATAGCACAGCTCACGGCAATGCTGGATCCTTAACCCACTGAGCGAGGCAAGGGATCGAACCGGCAACCTCATGCTTCCTAGTCGGATTTGGTAACCACTGCACCACGACGGGAACTCCAAGAACCAGTTTTTTGATAAACCATTGGGAGAAACTGCTTCCTTCTAGGACTGCTATTGCATGACAGATTTGAAACGGGGTTTTAACATAGAATTAATTAATTAATTTTGCTTTTTAGGGCCGCACCCATGGCATATGGAGGTTCCCAGGCTAGGGGTCAAATTGGAGCTACAGCTGCCGGCCTGCGCCACAGCCACAGCGATGCAGGATCTGAGCAGCATCTGTAACCCACAGCACAGCTCAGGGCAACGCTGGATCCTTAACCCACTGAGCAAGGCCAGGGATCGAACCCACAACCTCATGGTTCCCAGTCGGATTCGTTTCTGCTGTGCCACGACAGGAACTCCTTAACATAGAATTTAGAGACAAAAACTCCAAGTTGGATTCTAGGCTTTGTCCACTATGGATCGAATGACCGTGGATGTGGCATTTCATCGCTCTTGAGTCTCAGTTTTATTATCTGAAAAATGGGCCAACAAGCTAACTCCTGCAATTGCTGGTATACCTGCAGAGGTGTTCCATAAAGTGGAATGTGCTTTACCAAGGTCACCCATCACTGTCACTTTTCCTCAGGGTCATGACTGGGGCTATTTTTTCCCGCAGTCCTGTTATACCTTGGATTTAACCAGGCAACTGGGTGATTTTTTTTTTGTCAAGGTGATTAGTCACTTAATTACATTACATAATTAGTTCAGACTTAATCTTGGAGAATTAGAGTGACATCTGACTTAACAGTATGTATATTTTCTGTACAAATTATGCATTTATTACTCTCAAGTACATTATTTAAAACACAGATATACAAGCAAACGGCAGTCATTGTTTTGCTAAACAGAGGTCTTGACACTCCCCTTTAGACCGCACAAATTCATTTAGCATGAACAGGTTAGATGTTAAAAAGGAAAAAGATACTGCTCAAGTGTTTGAAAACATTCTATAGCCTTATTATCCAACTGGTGTAACAATCTTTTTTTTTAATAGAGAGTGGATGGCTAAATGTCACCATAGCTTATTATAATTATGAATTAGAACAGTCTGGATTATTAGGGTTTACTGTTATCATATATGCTAAAATCTGTCAAATATCTCATGATCCATTAATGGCTAGAAGAGTCCTATATATTATCACTGTTGAAAGCTCTGTGGTCATTGTCACAGCTCAACTCATTGATGCCCACTGTCCTCATTAAGACCCATTAGGTCGAATTGATTTTTTGTCTGTGTCATGTGACATACATAGCTTCTGCCCACTCTTTTGATCTTTAGGCTCATTTTACTACATCTTTAGTACCTTAAAAGTCAACAGAGACACACAGCACCATTTGCATGTCCACTGACTTGTGCTAGAAAGACACGTAATCTTAGACATACGCCACTTTCTGTGATACAAGGCGTTGTGAAACAGAGGGTCTGAGTCCAGGAAATTTTCATTTCCTATTCTCAGTGGCAGAGATGTGAGATGGAAAATTAATTTTGGTCTCTGTGGCCCAGCATAACAGGCTCCCCCTCCTCTACTCAGCACTGGCTACTCCTTGAAGGGGTAACTAAACTACCACCCATGCTATACCCAAGATGGGAAAGCAGAAACGTCTTGTTTTCTGCCAGTCCCAGGGCAAAAGCAGGACTGGGATGTGTCTTTTGAATAAAAGAGATCTCCAGGAATGGCATCAGATTTGAGCAAACCCCTTAAAGAGAACAGGGCTTCGCAGTACTCCTGGTCTCCTTAACAGGTCTCCCTTCCCCAAGACACGAGCAACTACTTTTTTCTTTTAGAAATGTCATGGATTTGAGATGTTTAAAACGGAAGCCGAGTAAATGGTTCTAAAGCATCATCTTGTTAACAGGATGAATATATAATTATAGAGAATGACAAATAAATATCTCACTTTCTAGAGTCATGCGCTGATTGGCACCTGTAATTATTTATTTGCAACTAACAAGCTAAAAAACATGGCCCAAGATCTGCGCTGTGGTGGCAGAGCCCTGCGTTGGTTCTTGGCAGGACTGTGGACAAGATGCAGTAACAGAGAATCAGGTGGCTCGAGGCAGTCAGAGCTGGGCTACCTGGCCTTTGGGGAATAGGCGATATATTGAGGGGTCCAGGAAATCAAAGTCGAACCTTTAAGGAAGCCAAGTCATGAGAAATCATTGTTCTGGGTAGAAAATGGAGTAAAGAGGGAGTTCCCGTCGTGGCTCGGCGGAAAGGAAACTGACTAGGATCCATGAGGACGCAGGTTGGACGCCTGCCCTTGCTCAGTGGGTTAAGGATCCTGTGTTGCTGTGGCTGTGGTGTAGGCCGGCAGTATATGGAAGAGGGTTTGCCTTTTCCTGATGACTTTGGGTTACCTTCATGAACGTTCCAACATCCTTCTGAGCTATAAATATCTCTTCCAAAGACCACTGAGGTGCAGAACGTTTCATGGGCCTTTCACTGAGTGCCCCCATCTTCAGGAATGTTCTAGTATGTTCTGCTTCTTTCTTCTCCCACTGAATTTATGTTCTCCAGGGCTTATTGCCATTTTAAGTTATGTCACTATTCCTAATCTCTGACATTTGTCTTTATCTCTCTGCCACCTTCTACCTATTTTCTTTTCCCACCCAACTTTTTAAAGAGTACAAAAGCTTTGAAATATACAAGAAAATGCTGAGAAGAGTAAAACAAATACCAGTATATAAACTACACAGTGTTAACAAATGTTTCTTTTTTCTTTTTCCTATATTCTTTGCTTTTTGTTTCTCACTCATGGCTCCAGTGGTCTTTGGTTTATATAGATATCCCCCAGTCCAAGAGAGCATTTTTTGGTTTGTTTCATTCTTGCCTTTTCTCTCTCTCTCTCTCTCTCTCTTTTTGATGGTAGAAGTTTACATTTATGTTTACAACCTGTGTGAGTAATTCTAATGTAGATGCTAAGCATTAGGTAAGCGGATTCTTATTGTTTAATGTGATTATATTGGGAATTTAAGAGTAAGTGAAGGCAGTTACAGAGAAATATAAGAACATAACCTAAATATCAAGTGGATAAATTCCCTTTGGGACAAACTAGCAAAGATTCTTATTTCTGGAAGCCTTTTTTTTTTTTTTTTGAGAATTATATCCCAGAAGCAGGAAGAGACAGTCTATAAAAGACACTATCTTCTTAAAGTTTTATTGCCTCAAAATTAATAATTCCACTCTAATGAATAGCATGATATTTCAGAACAATCTAAGCACTAAATAAATGAATGAATGAATAAGAAGGGGAAACTCTTTGCTACAGGAGAATGCCAATGAGCAAATGAAGAAAGAGTGGAATCAGACAAACCATCATTTTCAACCATCGCAATAATAATGGATTCAGGCAAGAATCATGAACAAATATTAAAAGAACTGGGTGAAAGGAAATAAGAGTTGCAAAGTGACTTGCCACAAACTGCTTATTAACTCTAGAAGGAAAAGTAGGAACTTCCCGATGAATACATCCGGATAACAGCACTTAATATGAACACTGACAAGAGTCAGTATGGACCTTGCCATGAAGGGGACAAAGTGACATCATGTGCCTCCTAAAATGGTGTCCTAAGGAGGATATGGAGTCTCTCATGTTGTTCTCCTGCTCCAACTGCACAGCCTCAATCTAATCATGAGAAAAACCAGAGAAACCCCAACTGAGAGATTTCTACATAATAACTGATCAGATCAATACTTCGTAAAGCCGTCAAGGCTGTGAAGGTCAAAGAAAGGCTGAGGAAGGCTCCAGATTTCAGAAGACTAAAGTAATAGGCTAACTATGAGATCCTGGAGCAGATCCTGTCCTAGGGAAAAAAAAACTGAAATAAAAGACATTTGGGGGATAACAGGCAAAATTTGGATATAGGCTTTAGATCAGATAATGGAAATGAATCAGTGTTAAATTTTCCTGCTTCAATTAATTGTATAATGATTATATGAAAACGCCCTTGTTACTAGAAAATATACTGAAGTTATTTCAGGAGAAATAAGCGTGGTTTTGGTAACTGACGTATACATAGTTTAGAAACAAAGCTGGGGGGTGGGGAGGATGACCGCAAACACTGAAGATAAAGTAAATGTAGTAAAATGGCAACAGTTGGTGAATCTGAGCGAAGGATATTGAAGAATTCATTTACTACTGTTGCATTTTTTAAAATAAGGATGAAATTATTTCAAAATCAGAAGTGAAATTTTTTTTTGGGCCGTACCTGCGGTACGTGGAGGTTCCCAGGCTAGGGGTCGAATCGGAGCTACAGCTGCCGGCCTACACCACAGCCACAGCAACACCAGATCCGAGCTGCATCTGTGACCTATATCACAGCTCACGGCAATGCTGAATCCTTAACCCACTGAGTGAGGCCAGGGATCGAGCCACAACCTTATGGTTCCTAGTCGGATTCATTTCCACTGCGCCATGAAGGGAACTCCCCAGAAGTGAAAACTGGAGAAACACCATGGAATCCTTTTATAATACACTAGGCTTGGGGTGAGGGATGAAGAGAAAGACGAACCCAAATGAAAGAAATTCAGGGGCAAACCCCACAACATTAAGACGAAACATGCCCCAATTCTCACGTACCTGAACATACAGATACTCGAAAGCAACCGGATCTCTCCTTAAAAGGTCAATCGGATCCTTTGGGACGAAGCTGATGCGGAAGAGACATCTCATCTTATGGGAGCTGGGCCGCTGCGTCACCTGGGAGAGCAGAGCAACACAAGAACCTTCAGTGCTGGCAGAAGCGGCAAAGGCAGGCTGCCTTGGACACCGAGGAAGGCGCTGAGGTCCTTTTAGCCTCTGTCATAGATCTGTTCGTTCCTGAACACTGCACGTACCTGTGACTTAGGTCATGTTCTCCCAAAGCAGGCTCTCGAATGAGGGCTTGACCAGCACCTGCTTGCGGGAAAGGCTGGAGAGGGAGTGGGGGAAGCAGAGTCGGACAGAAGCGGAGTCCAAACAAGGAGCCAGCTCAGGTCACCCTGGCAGGGGTGGTGATGGCTCGGCTGAGGGAGACTCCGCTGGGAGCAGCGGAGAGTCACCGGTTTCGGGCTGTCCCGGGAGATGTGAATTTCCAGGGGTGGGCAGGATGGGCGCCAACAGGCTGTGGGCAGTCCTTTGAAGATCTGCAGATGCTGGCTGTCGTAAATGACAGCCGCACACTCAAGTGAGGGTGGCGGTGGGGGCACAGAAGGGGACCCGTGGGAGAGCACAGAAACTGGCCACTGCAGTTTATTACTGCGTAACGCTGCTATGGCTTTTCTCCTAAATTTGACTCCAGATTGACTGCAGCAGTGAAAGCATGACAATGTCAAGCTCGATGACATCTGATTGGAAAGCAGGAAGACAAATATCATATGATATCACTTACATGTAGAATCTAAAAAGTAATACAAATGAACTTATTTACAAAACAGAAACAGACTCAGAGACACAGAAAACAAACTGAGGGTTACCAACGGGGAAAGGTGGCGGGGGGAGGGATAAATTAGGGATTTGGGATTAGCAGATATACACACTACTATACATAAAATAGATAAACAACAAGGACCTGATGCAAACTATTGCATTTGGAGTGGATAAGTAATGAGATCCTGCTGTATATAGCACAGGGAGCTATATCCAGTCACTTGTGATGGAACATGATGAAGGATAATGTGAGAAAAAGAATATATATATATATGTATGTATGTATGACTGGGTCACTTTGCTGTACAGTAGAAATTGACAGAACACTGTAACTCAACTATAATGGAAAAAATAAAAATCTTTAAAAAAAAGAACAGGAAAAAACCAAGGACCTACTGTATAGCAGAGGGAACCATACTATCTATCTATCTATCATCTATCTATCTATCTATATACACACACACAATCTTTTAAGGCCACACCCATGGCTTATCACGGTTCCCAGGCTAAGGGTCCAATCAGAGCCATAGCCATTAACCTATGCCACAGCCACAGCAATGCTGGATTAGAGCCGCATCTGCGACCTACACCACAGCTCATAGCAACGCCAGATCTCTAACCCACTAAGCGAGGCCAGGGATTGAACCTGCGTCCTCATGGGTGTTAGTCGGGTTCATTAACTGCTAAGCCACGATGGGAACTCACATACTCAATATTTTATAATAATCTATAAGGGAAAAGATTCTGAAAAGGAATATGTGTGTGTGTATGTAAATAAATATTAAACTGAATCACTTTGCTGTACACTGGAAACTAACACACTGTAAATCAACTATACTTCAAGTAAAATAAATTTAAAAATATTTAAATTAAATTAACAAAAAAAAAGAGGATAGAAGTTTTGGCCTGTTTCCTAAATGTTGAGTGCACAGGTTTCTAAACTACCCAAACTTCGGCTATCATTACATTGTTCGAAGGAGCTTAGGTTAAGGAATAAGGATCATTTGATTGGTTTTCCTTTTCCCCAGAACGGTGTGTGCCAAGTAATAAGTGTTAGTTTTTAAATTCTTTTTGTAACAAAACAGAATCAATCAATGAAAAGTAGGTGCTTGATACACACCTGAATGAACGAAAGACATTGGACTTCGAGTAAGAAAGTAAAAGAAAAAAATGAAAACAACAAAATAACCAAAAAAAAAAAGAAAAAAGAAAAAAAAAGGAAAGGTCAAAGCTCTTCAATTTCCCTAAGAAGTCCGCACAATGAAAGAAAAACCATGCAGCATGAACCCACACAGTTGTGCTGGTAATTTTGCACACTTGGATGTACTTTTTAATGTACTTGCATGAAGTTTCATGTACTTGTAACTACTTTTATGCAGCAGACAAATCCAGCAAAATAGAAATTGTGAACTGCAATGTAAAAGTTCAAAATAAAAATAGTAATAATAGCTTTACTGAGTTTCCGGTGTGAGTACATATAATCTGTGAGTTTACGTTGCTAATTTTGTTGAATACAATTTCAATGGGAAAACACATCCTACTTTTAAAGGCGCAGGGGGCATCCAGAAGTAGTAATACTGAATCAGCTTTCTGGCTGTGGGCAGGAGCACAAACCTGAGTGAACTCCCGAGCCCATGGGCTCAGGGCTGCCCATCAATGGCTAGCAGTAAGGCAACCCAGGAAGAAGGAAGCGTGGACCCCTAAGAGACCTGTGCCGCTGGCAGGGCTGCTGCTGCATGTCGCAGAGACATGACGGGGTGTTTCGCCAGAATGTTCGCTCTGATGTTACAAAGTCAGGGATCAATGTATCTCTGGCTCCTTTAATTACTGGCTAGAATCTGTCCTGAATTCTCCATAAGCCACTTTGAATCTAGTTTTATTGTTAGTAGGTTAACACTAGTTTGGGGAAAGAAATGAGAGTAATGCAAAAGCATGCTTTAGATTCATTAGAAACAGCAATTCGTAAGAATAAGTCTGTGAAACAAGCAAAAAGCCACTTTCTTGGAAACTTAAAGTAGTATGCAAATAACAATATTATTTTCTAGACAGAAGTTTAGTGTCAAACTGCCAGAAATTCAGGTAAGATGCTTAAAATTCCTTGGTTTTCATCACAGGTAAATGTTTTAAAATGACTTTTGTTCTTGGACAAATTTCTTATACTTAACCATGCGTATAAATATCTTATTGATCAAATTTTTCGTATGTATTAAATTGAAGGGCATGTTGCTGGTTCATTTCAGGATATTTAGACAATCAATTTTCTAGAGCTAATACTTGAGTTTTAGCACTTTGCTTTTAGCTCTGATTAAAGACAAAACAAAGTCTCTTCTAGAAAGATAAGGGAAGAATCAGTGTTCGAGGCATTTGTTTCCTTGTAGTGTTTTGAAAAGAAATTGAAAAATTAGAAATCAGTTTGGTGCAAACTATTGCATTTGCAATGCATAAGCAATGGGATTCTGCTGCATAGCCCAAGGAACTAGATCTGATCACTTGTGATGGAACATGATGGAGGATAACGTGAAAAAAAAGAATGCATATATATACATATATGTGTGTGTGTGTGTGTATAAAATCTGGGTTACTTTGCTGTACAGCAGAAACTGAGAGAACATTGTAAATGAACTATAATAAAAAAAAGTTTAAAAAAAGAAGTCTGGGATGAGAAGTTATGGTTATCTAGCACCGGAAGAGACATTAAAAGAATCTCCGTCCAGCTAAATCAGCATGAAGCTTTTCCATAAAGGCTAGGTAGTGGACAGAAGCTCAGAGGGAAAGGAGAACTAGAAATATCAGAAAGGTGTTGGAAAATGGAAAAAAAATGGGTGTGTATGGGTGGCTGGGTCATTCTGCCGTACGGCGGAAATTGAGGGAACACTGTAAATCAATTATACTTTAATAAAAATTAAAACAAAAGTCGTGGGAGGTTTCATTAGACTCATAGTTCCTGGCTGTGCACCCACTCCCCAGACATTCACTGCTACAAGGGGTGGGGGGCTGTTTACTACAAACACCTGTGGCCATCTGCCGGCACCGGGAAAAGCTGCACGGGCAGGGAACAGCCGTCCTTGCTAGTAACCCACCCTCGATTACAGACATGCCATTAGCGGACAGAGCCCCAGGCCCCTTGCCCCTTGGGGTTGAGGGCGATGCCTCTGAGACGTGCTCTCCACTGGCTCCCAGTGTCCCCAGCAGGACTGAGCTCCAGCTGCCCACCGTGCAAACTGGCTTGACAACACTCTCTTCACTGGCCTCACAGTTTCTTTTCTCACTTCCCCGCCCGCTCCTCTCCCAGTATTTCCCAAATAAACCACCGGCATCCAAATCCTTATCTTAAATTCGGCTTCTGGAGGAGCTCTGAGCCTGTGGGACTCTGAATATGGGGGGAGAGGTTCCCCTATAACAAAGAATAAGCAAGTCAGCTGTTTCCAAGCCTGTTCTGGTACAGGTTAAAATAGCAAACAATCATTAGATGTGATTTAAGACATCTCAAGGTTGGTTTGAACCTGATAAGAATAACAGGTCAAGTTCAGATAGAGAAATGTAAGTGAACACAAAAAACTTTGTAACGAATTCACTGCATAGAGTTGTACCGCATCTAGAGAGTTAGGGACATCTGTGGGACCTGATGTGTGGCTTTTTTTTTTTTTTTTTGGCTGTGCCCGCAGCATGTGGAAGTTCCCAAGCCAAGGATCGAACCTGCACCACAGCGGTGGTTAGAGCTGCTGCAGTGACAATGCTGGATCCTTAACCTGCTGTGCCACAAGGGAACTCCCTGATATGTGGCTTTTAATTCTGCAACAAACAGGAAGCACTTGAGTGTGATGACACTTTCTGCTACTCCATCCTCCTGGTGGGTGGGGGGGCTTGACCCCTGGCCTCTCCTCATGCCCCCCTCTTCACTGAACAATCCTGCATAAGAGGAATTTGTTGCAACCCCTTATCCATCCAACAAAAACCCTGCTTGTGTGGAATCGTAAGGAAAGTCAGGGCACTGTGCTGAGTTGAGCAGCCTGCCTGTCTCCCCAGAGAACAGATGGGAGTGGCATCTTGGTGACCAGGAGCTGGGACACACTGGTGGGTGACATGTTTACCGCGGGCAGGACTGGGGTGGGAGGGGGGAATTTCAGGCTTCCAAAAGGAGTCTGAAGTAGACACCTGGAACTTAAAACAACCAAAGATGACTTCGGCTTAATTTAAATAATCTCAAAAAACATTTCTTTTTAATAACCGCTAGAGATCAATGATCAGAACAGGTGAACGAGTCATTACCATAAGATAAAATAAAACTCCGCAGAGCCAAGCTCCCAGTGAGTCACTGCTGAGTCTTTGACAATTCTGTCTGGGAGACCAACTGACAGTCTATGAAAAAGTGACAAAAAGGATAAATATCACCTTGAGGTGTAGAACCCCTCACGAATGCCAGCCCTTCCGTCAGTGCTGCCCAGGGCAGCAGGGGTGGGGGGCATTTAAAGGGTTCAAGGACAAGGGCGTTCTGGGCCCGGTGGCCTCTGCTCTCACGGGCACCACCAGCACGGGGTGGGGCGTAGCCCACGCACCTGAGTTAGGGTCTCCTGTTCATGAAGCAAGAGCAGCTTGGTTCCGGCACCTTCTGTCCTCTGCTCCAGCATGAGGGAGAAATGTTCGATGCCTTTTATCGAGAGCTTCTCTTGAAGGGTTAAGATGACATCCTTCCAGAGGAAACATAGACAAGATGCGATCAAAACCAAGATAGCCCATTTTTATTTTTTTAATAGTAATTATTATTATTTTTTTGCTTTTTAGGGCGGCACCCAGGGCATAAGGAGGGTCCCAGGCTGGGGGTCGAATTGGAGCTACAGCTGCCGGTCTACACCACAGCCACAGCAACACAGCATCAGAGCCTCCTCTTCGACCTACACAATAGCTCACGGCAATGCCAGATCCTTAATCCACTGAGTGAGGCCAGGGATCGAACCTGCATCCTTATGGATACTATTCAGATGCATTTCTGCTGAGCCCCGACAGGAACGCCCAAGGTAACCCAATTTTAGATTCCACATATAAATGAACTTACATATAAAAATAGAAATAGACCCACAGACATAGAAAACAAACTTAGGAGTACCCAAGGGGAAAGGAAGCGGGCAGGGATAAATTAGGAGTTTGGGATTAACAGATACACACTAAATATAAAATAGATAAACAACAGGACCCACTGAATAGCACAGGGAACTCTACTCAATATTTTATAATAACCTATAAGGGAAAAGGATACACGCACACACACGCACATACATTTCATATAACTGAATCACTTTGCTGTACACCTGAAACTAACACAGTATTGCAAATCAACTATACTTCGATAAAAAAAGAAATCAAGGAAGCCCTCTTCTGTGGCACTTACCATGACTGAAAAGTGCAGCACAAATAGGCTTCGTATCCTTGTTTTTTTTTGTCTTATTTTAGGGCCACACCTGAAGCATATGTAGGTTCCCAGGCTAGGGGTCCAATCGGAGCTGTAGCCGCCAGCCTATGCCGCAGCCACACCAGATCTGAGCTGAGTCTGCAACCTAAACCACGGCTCATGACAACACCAGATCCTTAACCCACTGAGCGAGGCCAGGGATCGAATCTGCGTCCTCATGGATGGTAGATTCGTTTCTGCTGAGCCACGATGGGAATTCCAGGCTTCGTATCTTTACATTCTGTACCTTTGATTGAATCTAAAGTTGATGCTCCAAAGACCCGTGAGATATAGAAATGAGGGCTTCCTTCTCTCCTTGCCCTTTTTTTGGCCTTTCCACCACCTCAAATCTTTAGGGGGCTCAGAAACAGAGACTTTTCCCTCCCACCCAAGGTCTTAGGAAGACTATCAAAAGACTGTGTGGCAGCGTCAGTGCAGTTCCCTTCCTTCTAAATGGGGTGGCAATTAAACCACCTCTGAAAGGGGCCAACCCCAGGGCTTGGCAAAATACTGTCTGCATGCCAAATCCAGTCCACTGCCTGTTTCTGTACATAAAGTTTTACTAGAATACAGTCTTGCTCATCTGTTTCTGGGTTGTCTATGGCTGCTTTCATGCTTTGCATGGGCAGACTTGAACTTGGTTGCAATGGAAATGGTGTGGCCTGTGAAGCCTATGATATTTGCTATTGGGCCCTTTATGGAAAAAGCTTGCCGACATCCAGCCTGCTCCTCTGTAAGAACACGTGGAAGTGGTGAAGAATGTGGGTTCTGGAAACAGTCTGGTTTTTTTTTTTTTGAATGATTTTTATCTTTTCCCATTATATTTGGTTTACAGTGTTCTGTCAATTTTCTACAGTATAGTGAAAAGACCCAGTCACACATACATATACACATTCTTTTTCTCACATTATCCTCCATCATTTTCCATCATAAGTGACTAGATGTAGTTCCCTGTGCTATACAGCAGGACCTCCTTGCTTATCCACTCCAGATGCAATCTTTTGCATCTACTAACCCCAGACTCCTAGTCCCTCCCGCTCCCTCCCCTTCCTCCTTGGCAACCACAAGGCTGTCCTCCAAGCCCACGATGGAAACAGTCTGGTTTTTCACTCTGGCTCTACTTGGTATTAGCTGGCAGCTTGGGGCCAGTTACTTCACTTCTAGGTATCTGTCAACTGGGGATAATAATAGCTCCCTCAGAATAGATATCAGGACTAAATGGGCTCATACATACTCAGCATTTCTTACAGTGCTGTTTGGCACAGAGGTAGGGCACCATACTGATAAAAGAAATTTTCACATCTTCGGTGGGGAAGTCATTCTGGCTTATACGTGAGCTAACTTGAATTTTATGCTAACTCAAATAGCCTGTTTGTGGCCTATCAAACATTCACTGTGCATCTGCTCTGATTATTAAAGAAAAAGGCACATTGTCCAGAAGTTAAGAATGCCCATGTTAAAAATAAAGATGAAATGTCTCCCTGCCTGGGTTGCTAGTGGTAGTCCTGCTTTGATGATAAGACTCCCTTCCCAGGTGCGAAGGCCATGCCAACTCGCTGTGTATGTGCAGCACATTTTTTTGCTTTGAAACCTTGAAGGAATATATCCCTGACTTGTTTGATGTGCTTTGTTCTGACAAGATATAAAACTGTGCTGAAAACCACACTTCTCAGTTTCTTAGCGTAATCTCAGAAGCTGACTTCCGGGCTCTAGTCCTCAGTTTGGCTCAAATAAAACTCTTCCTTATTCTTACTATTGATTATTAATTATTTTCTTTGACAGTAACAATATACATATATTAGTTTTTTAAAAAATCTCTGGGGAAGGTAGAATGAGCAAGCTTTACAGGATTAAACATCTATGACCAGAAAGGTGTTCTACACACAAGCAGAATTGTAGTGCAACGCAAACAAATGTCCTCAACCATTACTTTCTTCATGTACTTGAAAACTAGTAAATGATCTCTCTCCAAAGATAATTAATACTCAGATGCTAAAAATACCATAGAGCAGTAGTTTTCAACACAGGGAAAATTTTGCCCCACAGCAACATTTAGCAATTTCTAAAGACATTTGTGGTTGTCACAATGGGGTTGGGATATAAGTGGCATCAAGGGATGCTGCTAAGCATAGGACAGCCCTCACAACAAGGGATTTTTTGGTCCAAACTATCAACAATGTCAAGAGGAAACCCCACCATAAATTGAAGTTTCTTTTTTTTTAATTGAACTTTCTGAAGTTTTGCCTCTTCTCTGTGGACCTTTTCCAATTTCTTCTGGCCCCTTTAAAACATCTCTCCCCTTTAAAAGATCTCTATACCTACCCACCAACAAGAACACCATTTAACAGAAATTCCAGAGTTCCCATCGTGGCTCAGTGGAAGCGAATCTAACATCCATGAGGATACAGGTTCGATCCCTGGCCTCGTTCAGTGGGTTAAGGATCTGGTGTTGCCATGAGCTGTGGTGTAGGCCGCAGACGTGGCTCGAATCCCGTGTTGCCGTGGCTTTGACGTAGGCTGGCAGCTATAGCTCTGATTCGACCCCTAGCCTGGGAACTTCCATATGCCGCAGGTGTGGCCCTAAAACAAACCAAAAAACCCCCCAGAAATTCCTTGACTATATCAAACTTCAGAAAAAAACCTCTCTGTTTCATAATTTTTGCTCAAGGCCCAGAAGACAGAAAACAAAACCAGTCTTTGTATGGCAACACATACTTTATAAAACATTCTCCTGAATCACCAGGGAGGACCCAAGATAGCAACAATTTCTTCCTAAGGCAACTCTGTAAGCAAGACTTTGGGCAATTTTTATTGAACAGTATCATATCCCTTTCATGCCTTGACTGTCTCCATTTTCCACTTCCCAGCCTGGGTCTACTGTGATGATAAGGCTGTGAGGCACAAGATAAGATAACTTTAATTTGATGTGAACTCTCTACACTGCTCCCCGTCTTCACATTGCCATCTGCCCTCCTCAGGGAAATCAAACTTAGTCTGGTGGAGGCTCCCATACTAAAGAGGCCGGAGGGAATTAACAGACGGGCTCTCTTTGGAATTTAGATTTAGTTCTGTTAGGATGTGCATTCACATCTTTCCCTACATTTGCAGGTGGAAAAGGGGTCTGACGGCAAGGAGCTTTTCTGACCAGTTGGGATCACAGAAGAGGCCACAGTGTCAGAGGGAATGGGAATAACATAACTCCGAGCGTTAGGTCGGGGGCGTTCACACTGCAGCATGGCACTTTCGTTTCAGATCTGGCCAGGACCATGCATTTATACGTTATCCATGGAGTAAAGGCTTAGTCTTGCCCAAAGAGAGGTTGGCCTCTTTGCTCTTGGCCCTTGGGAGGTAACCTCTAAGCCCTTGGAGGGTGTGGCCTGATAGGAGTGTCCTTGTTGAACAGGGGGCCTTGGGCTACACTGGACAGTCTACGCTAAAGATGGGATTTGTGGTGGGGACCTCAAGCCATGGGTATCGGCTCCCTTCAGGAGGAGCAGGGTAATAAAATCAGCCATGCAGGTGGTCAGTTGTGTTTAAGTGGCCAAGCCCTAATAAAACACCAAGGCTCGGGCAAGCCTCCCTGGTTGGCAGTACTCGGTGCATATTGTCACACATCGGTGCTGTGACAAATGAGCACTGTTGGCATGACTCCACTGGGGGACGATGGCTGGGAGCTCTCCGCCCGCTTTCTGCCACCCTGAGCCCTTTTCTCCCTTGTGGATTTTAATCTACAGCCTTCCACTGTAATAAACTATAACCATGAGTATACCAGTTTGTTCCATAGGTCCTTCAAGTGAATTCTTAAAGGTGAGGGTGGTCTTGAGGACCTCCTGAACCCACCAGTCTGGCTGCTGTCATGACAAAACAGGAGGGTAGCTGTAACAGAGAGCAAATGGCCCACAAAGCCTAAAATATTGACTCTCCAGCCCTTTCCAGGAAAAAGTTTGCCAGCCCCTAGGTTACCTGATCAATAGATAGAGTAACATCTCACCATAAATTAATTGATTTTGAGTAGGGATAAAGGAAGAGGATTTTTTCAGTCATTGCCACTTAAAATGAGCAGTCTTGTATAAAGGAAGTTAATATTTCATCTGGAATGATTTAAGGATGATTTAAATGCTCCATCATCAATCTAATATTGTCTGCTCTATTACCTGCTAAATCACTACCTATTTAAAGCAATTCAGAACAAGCTGCTTGTGGTATCACGGCAATAAGAATGCACAGCAAGTGGGCGTCGGTAGAAACACTTCCACTCATAAGGTCTATGCTGATTAATGAAAAAAACCTGAGAATTAGGGGTTGACTATTGAGACACATTTTTAATACAAAGGTGATAGCCTCTTGATGTATTATTATACAGATCATCACTAGGTACATTTTTTTTAAGGCTCAATAAAATCTTTTTTTATTGTGCCATTTGAAGAAAGCCTATTTTAGCCTGATGGAACGCTAGGGAGCAATCAATTTCTGAACATACTTTTGTATAATAAAAAAGAGAATATGCACTTTTCCCCCAGGAAGGAAACATGGGGAGAAAGACCTCAGAGGCTTTGTTATAATCCCCATTAGGGAGAACTCACCTGTGGCTCTGAATAATAGGATGGCTTTGTGACGCTTCCTTTCCACCCCTTCTCCTAGAAGCATGCCTCATTCCTGCTTTTTTACGCATCATTTCCATGAAATTCGTTAAGCTAATTAAAAGTAAATCTCATTTTACATTCTTCTATCCCTTGTTTTTGTTGGACACCAACGTAGCAGATATTCAATTAACAGCTAACATCTTCATTGTCTCGGTGGCTGACATGGCTGAGAAATCATGCTAGCTTTGGGCAGGGTGCCAAGCCTTCTTGGTGACAGTCACACTATTTTAATTAATCCGCAGTTGCATTAAAATGACTAGCCCTAGCATTTCATGACTGATAGCATATTATATTATTGTTTTGCAACATACACAGAGCACAACCTTCTTAGTTTAAACTTTATGTTTGGCTATGTTCACATATGACCTTATTTGGAAATAAGAGTCTCATAAGTAAAGTGACAGTGCTGAATGAAGGAAGGTGTGGCTACATAAGACTCACAGTGGGACCTTTATGCTACACCTGGCAGTGTCCAGGGACAGAGCTCAGCAGAGCCTCTTACCTTTATGGAGGTGCTGCAGTCGAAGCGAAATGATTTGGTCTGTCCATTTTCCAGGTAGACTTTCAGGACATTTGGCATAAAGAGAAGTGAATTGTCCTTAACCGTTTCCTAGCGAACAGAAGAAGAGAAGGGGGTGTATGTCAGTCCAACCAGAATGCCGCTCTTCCGAAGCAGCGCATACCTGCAAGTTATTCTAACTGAAACATAAAAAAGAACCAATCTCTCTAGGGCCAACCGATGTATCCCTATGGTGATATCTGAGTTCAGTTGTTCATAGGAAAATTCTGCTTTACTGGCTACAAATACTGCAGTTGAGTCAAATAAAAGATCTTTTCCTATCAGAAAATCAATCAGATGAGGGTTCCTTTAAAAAATCAAGTTTCCTGCTAGAAAACACAATTACAGAAATAATTCCTTTGTAGTTAAACCACAAAACCTGACTTTGGCAGAGCAATTGTGTCTTGAGCAGAACAAGGACCAGCAATGATGATGTTTCCTGTGACACCTGTTGGCAGAAGTCATGAGAGCGAATCGCAAGCATTAATAAGCTTCAAGTTTAGAGTAATTTTGTGAAATAATCTTTAACCTATTCATAGATGCTCCTTAAACTCAAAGAGGACATAAGAGGAACGGGTCAGTGTTAGAAGAATGAAACATGAAGTCTATAACAAACAGGTCACAATTTAAAAATAAGTCAAAAAGATGCTTGAAAAGCAACCAAAAGTAAATAAATGTATTCTCTTTAACTGGAAGTAGGGAGAGATGAAAGGGGGAGCGAGAATGCATGGTGGGCGAGTTCCAGAGTCTTGGGGTGAAATGTGCTCCTCGGGCATAGCTGGTCAGGAAGTCCCAGGGGTGGGGGAGGGACGTCAGCAGTCATGAAAGCGTAAGTGCCTTGTTTTACAGACTAGGAGACCCCAGACGAGATGGCTAGAGATGTGCTAACGTCCTACGGTTGCCCCGTGAGTTCAGTCTCCAAGTGTGTCCGTAACAGCCTCTCACCCCTGTTCCTTTCTCTGGCTTGCCTCCCCTCCTCGCTACTCCTGGGGGCTTCACCCAGGACCTTCCTGCTACCAATTCCCTGAGTTAGTGTGGCTCCAAGTCCAAAAGGAAGGCCATACAATGACTCTGAAGAGCAAGAGGAGGCTGGAAAGGAAGCTGGTCATGAAGGCTGAGGGGCAGACATGGGTCCCTGCCACGCACAGGCCTGCGGGGAGGCCACAGGGGATGAGCAATCCCCAGAGCTGGTCCTACAGACTGACTGCCTCGAAGGAGCCCGGTTCTATCCAGGGACAAAGTACGACTGCCACAGCAGCTCCTGGAATCCTGTTCTCTCTGAGGATGCATAAACAGAGAGCCTAAATTCACACTCAGAAACTTGAGAAAAGATAAGGTAAGTTTCTATGATCTTCTGTGTTACAGTCAGCCCCTGTGGAACTGAGCCTTATACTGGGACAGCCCTGTTCTGAAATGGCAATTATGGTAACCTCCACCCGAAGTGACGGGGATTCACTGAAGTGAGTGTAACAGACCATGGTGCAAGTGCAAGGGGGTGGGGTGGGGGTGGGAGATGGCCATTGGGAGGATGAGGCCTCAGCTGAAATGCGCATGGGACAGCACAGTGACAGCCTTAGGCCCCTTCCACATGCATCACAATACTATGACAGACTGGTCAGCTAAGCCCCTGGACCCCACGTGGGGCCAATGTAGGTCAGTAAGTTTGGCCAGAAGATACTTGGACCATGAATGCCTTGCCAAGGATACGCAGGCCTTGATCTTCAAATTCTGATCCAGGACCACCTTCAGGGGAGAGTCTGGGATGCACAGTAAATACGTCATGGATGAGATTTTGTCCCTGAGAGTTCATTTAAACAACAGAACCTCGACCACAAAAGCTAGGCATTTCCAAGGTACAAAAACTATGAGCGCTCTAGATGACAGCTTTCTAAAAACTAAAAACACTGGGCTATATTTGGGGGGGAAACTGAAAATAAGTATCCTATTGATGTTTGCATTATTCATTCTGATGATCAATTGTGTGCCTGAGGAATCATGATTTCTATCAAGACCTACGGATGGAGGTCTGGGCTGTATTTCTTCCCTCCTGGTGGCACATAGGAAACTTTTCCATCACTTGAACTTCTTTCCATTTTTATTAGTTGAAAGAAGAGAGAAACATTTGATTTTGGATAAGGGAAAACTTAGGAGAAATCCTTCTCAAAATACAGAAAGGGCTGCTGTGTGGAAGAATGCGCAGTCAGCAGAATGGGGGGAACTAGGGGAAAGTTTCAAAGAGGCACATTCTACTCAATATGAGGCAACGCCAGTGACCTCAAATCAAATGAACTCCTTTGCAAAGTAATGAGGTCTGTAACCCTGGGAGCATTCAAGGACTGCTGTGTATTCCCGGTAGGCTAGAGGGGACATGGCAGGCCCAACCTGCTGAGCTCTCAAGCCCTTTACAATTCTGAGATTCGCCACCCCCAGGAAATCCAACAACTGATTCTGAAGCCATCACTCCAGCGGGGCGACTGCTTCTGCTGCAGGCGAAGCCCTGACCTCAGGGCCTCTCTACAAGTCACTCACCGACACTTGGCCATTGATGATGACCTCCTCAGAGAATCGCACTTTGACTGGATTGGACTTTAACCTTGCCTTTTTCGCAGCACTAATAAATGCTGACTTGGGGGACTAGGGAGAGAAAAAAGAAAACATTTGGTCCGATTACTGGTAATACAAGGCCAACTGTGTAAGAGCTGTTTTCTATCTTTATCCTCCCAGATATTTAATATGTTTGCTAAAAAGTACCCAATTCCAGGCCTAAATATAAATTATGGATGCAACTGAAAGCCTGTCAGGCTCATCAAGTGATAAGTTTGATTCAGTCACTGGACCAGAACTATAAAGAGCACGTCCCACGTTCTTCCCGAGCACATTTCCAAGAATCTTTAAAGATAACTATGAAAATACGTGAACTCTACTTTTAATACACAGCTTCGCGCGCAGTGTGGATGGGGAGGTGAGAGCCAGCTTTCGTGGGGGGCTGATGACAATTAGCTCATTAATTATCTATTTTATGATACAAATGAACTTATTTAAAAAACAGAAATGGACCCACGGGCACAGAAAACAAACTCATGGTTTCCAAAGGGGAGGGACAAATTAGGAGTTTAGGATTAACATATACACATTACTATATATATAAAATAAATAACCAACAGGGACCTACAGTACAGCACAAGGAACAGGGCTCAATATTTTGTAATAACCTATAAGCGATAGGGATGTGAAAAAGATCTACCCCCTACCTACCTATAACTGAATCACTTTGCTGTACACCTGAAACCAACACAATGTTGTAAATCCACTATACTTCAATAAAAAAGTAAACATAAAATTTAAAAAGTATCCAATTACTTTCCTTCAAACAATTATCTATTTTAACAAGGTGAGAAAGAGTCACTGAGAGCTCTAAAATAATTAATAACCCCATTGTTGTTCACATGAAGGGCATATGGGCACGTGAGCAGGCCAGCAAACACACACACACACGCACTCTCTATGTGGCTGAAATGGGACATGTGAGTTTCAGCCTCCTGCTGGTAACCTGTGATCCTACGCTCTCACTGGGCAGGGAAGAGAGGAGAGCTCCACTTAGAACTGAAAGTCAGCTTCTTGTTCTGCCTCATCTTTCAGATCTTTTGTACTGTCTTTCATTGGAAAGAGGGCAGAGGGATTCAGTTTGTCTCCTTCAGAAATGGAAAGTGCAAGGAGAAAACCTGCTTGGAGGGGGCTGTGATCTTGGTAAACTGACTTGTCTGAAAAGCAGCGTCTCTGCATAGTTTTAACAGAGCCTGAGGGGAAGGCATCATAGCTGTCAACCATGTTGCAGGCACCATCTGTTTATTTTGAAAAAGAACTGCCTTCTCCAGTGAACCGAATATAGAGGTAAGTATTTTGCTTCAATCACACAATTGCTATTTTATAGATCAAAATGGTCAAATACTGGTTCAAGCTATCATTTTGCATACTATACAATTCTAAGAGATTGAGGCTATTGTGTAAATAATTCTAGTAATCGCCTCTAGAATCAACACAGAGCCTCAACCTCCTGTGTATATTGAACGCATTAATCTCAAAAGCCAATTAAGAGGTTCTATACTTTGTTAAAGTAAAACGACAGGAAAAAAAAGGATTCGCATCTTTGTCAAATACAAAGATGTCAAATACAAAGTTACGAAAGATCAATTAAAAAACAATGTGATGGAATGGATAAATAAAATGTAGTTTATTCACATTATGGAATATTATTTAGCTACAAAACGGATCAAGTCCTGATACAAGCTACAGTATAGATGGACCTCGAAAATACGATGTCAAGTGAAAGAAACCAGACACAAAAGGCCATGTATGATTTGACTCCGTTAAATGAAATGTCCAGAATAGTAAAATCCACAGAGACAGAAAGCAGATGAGTGCTCGCCAGGAGCTGGGGGAAGGGAGAATGGGGAGTGACTGTTGAATGGGTAAGGGGTTTCCTTTTGATGTGATGACAAAGTTCTAGAACTTAGTAGTGGCAACGGTTGCACAAGATTGTGAATGTACTCAACGCCACAGGATTGAACACTTCAGAACAGTTAAAATGGTACATTTATGCTATGTGGACTCTATTATAATAAAACAAAATCACTGTTGGAAAAACATGATAAAACGTGTGTGTGTACTCCTGGCTGGAGTTCTCCCTTAGTACTGAGAAAATAATTCTGTTATTTCAAGAGCTCCCCTCCGTACCCAGCCCACCCTGTGGATGGATGGTTTGGCTTCCAGAGTTTCGATTTCTTCATTTATGCTAGATGTTTTAAGAGAACGGCTGCCCTTTGAAAATAAGACAACCCCCCCCCACCCAACTCCAAATGGCTGCTCCTCAAAAGCAGCTCTTTGTACAGGTTCAACGTGACTTTTAAAAGTCCTACTGCAGACCCAAAGTCATGCGACAGCGGTGTTTTCTTTGGTATCACTGTAATTATAGCCCAAGCTTAGTCACGATGAATGAACGAATCATACCGTAGTGAGTTCATGTGCTTTTGATTCGCCATTTTTTAGCTGAAGGGAAAACACTATTCTGCCGTAATGATTTTAAGCAGGGGATATTTACACTGGCACAATGCATTTAGCGCAAGTGAAGCGGCTGTAATAAAGCTACCCAGAACAGGCACTGCTAATTAGATAAGATATTTGAGCAGAGACACCCTACTTCCCCAGTATTGTTTGGGAATGAAGTATTTCACACGTGTTCAGTGTGCCAGGTCCTGAGGTTTACTCTTCTGTGTATGTGAATTTTTAAATGGAATATTTAACCATATTTTTCTAAAATGTTCTACATAATTCCTTGCCTTAATGAAGATTATATTTAACAGAATTTTGGTTTTTTTATGCATCTCATTTGGGGTATAATTTTAGAATGCGGTGATGTTCCCATGGAAGAATGGAGGGTTATCAGCCCCTAACGTAAGCGGCCCCATAGAGCAGAAGTGGGCAAGCCTGGGATGCTTGTCTCCTCTGTCTGTAGCTACTGCATATTCACCTCTTACAGCCTCATTCCTGTACTTATTGCCCATACCCTAAAGACAAACCTGGCCACTAGGAAAACCAGAAAGGAAACTGGAGAGCCAGCGTGGTTAAGCAATATTATTTTATACATATTTTGAGGTCAACAGCCTTGGGGTAAAGGTAACAATTTTGTTGCTCTGGATTTGTGGCTATTTCATAGAACGGACATACATTTTAAAAAATTACTTTTTTTTTGTCTTTTTAGGGCCGCATCCACAGCATACGGAGGTTCCCAGGCTAGAGGTCCAATCAGACCTGTAGCTGCCGGCCTATGCCATAGCCACACTGGATCCGAGCCGCATCTGTGACCTAAACCACAGCTCACGGCAGTGCCGGATCCTTAACCCACTGAGCGAGGCCAGGGATTGAACCTGCATCTTCATGGATACTAGTCAGATTCGTTAACCAGTAAGCCATGACGGGAACCCCTAAAAATTACTTTTGATAATAAAACCATAAGCACAAGTCTGAAGGTTACTGACTGAGAATCGATAAAGTAATGGCTCTTTCTACTGGCTTGAGTTACTGCTGGTACACGGAGTCATGACTGCAGTTCTGACTCCAACTCTCTTTGTGGCTCAAAAAATATACAGTGTACACCACCCCAAAACCTGATGAATTAATTCTTGGCAACCTGCAGACCAGTAGGTGCCAATCACAAGGACTTCATATCCTGTGGTGGAAATGACAAGTCATTACTATTTAGAATAATCAGATTTTCCTGCTGTTAATTAATTTTAAGATGCAAAGGCCTCTAATCAACCCTTGCACCTCTTCCAGAATTTGCTATTGCTAAGGTGGCCGTGATAGAGAGCTGACATGCTCCTGATGCTTTGAGGTGTTCTTAAAAGTCACTAGAATGTAGCTTGAAAAAAATCACACAAATAAGATGAATTTCTGCAACTGAAGTGTAAAGTCTTGAACTTGCCATCCCCGTAGCTCCCAGGAAGCACGCAGACGTGAGCGGAGGAAGGGAGACGGGGAGGGTAAGGAGGCCAAAGAAGCGTTTGGGGTAAGTCAGGCAGCACTGCTAACGCTGCTGGGACCTCCGGGCAACAGGGCAGGCCGCACGCCTCAGAGCCGCACTGACGGACGAGAGAGGGGGCCGGGGGACTCTGGCCCCCAGTGACGAAGGGGCTGCTCTTCCGGGAGTGACAATCCCTAATGAAGTGCTCGCAGAGCACTTCTGGCCTGTCGCACGAGCATGCTCCTGCGGCCAGAAATAGCCCACAGGCAAAGCAACACTGCTGCTCTCAACTGGAAACTGGGCCGGCAAGCCCAGCATGTCACACGCCCGGGGGATGTGTTCCGGGTTCTGACAGCATCTACTACATGGACGCTTCCACGAGGAGGTGTGTGGCTTCTCCTGGGTCTGTGGAGCAGTGGAAGGTGGACAGGAAGTGGGAGGCAGCCAAGCAGGTCTCAGCTCCTTGGCCTTGAAGAAACCTGAGGGAAGGTGACTCATGGTACCTCAGGGACGCCAGAACTGAGAGTGACTGAGCCCAAGTCCCACTGAGTTGGGGTTGTGTGAGGGGAGGTTATAGAGACCCTCCCTCCCTCCCTCACCACTTCCTTCCTTCCTTCATTTCTTTGCCTTATCTAGGGCCGCACCCTCGACATATGGAGGTTCCCAGGCTAGGGGTCTAACAGGAGCTGTAGCTGCCGGCCTTCGCCACAGCCACAGCAACGCGGGATCCGAGCCGCGTCTACAACCTTCACCACAGCTCACGGCAGCGCCAGATCCTTAACCCACTGAGTAAGGCCAGGGATCGAACCAGTGTCCTCTTGGATACTAGTTGGGCTCGTTACCACTGAGCCACAACAGGAACTCCTAGAGACTCTTTAAATAGTCTGTCTTAGGTAAGGTTGGACTGGGATATTCTAGGCTTGGGAACTATGGAAAGGAAAGATGGAAGTGGCTGGCCCAGAAAGACCTGTAATTTAAAAAATGGTAGCAGTACAAGGAAAGAAGATGGCACATCAGAACAAAACAAATAAACTCCACGAGTAGCCCCTAAATTCCTCTTCTAAAATTTCATCCTGAGGAAATGCTACTAAAAACAGACAAAGAATGAGGAGTTCCCGTTGTGGCTCAGTGGTAATGAACCCGACTAAGATCCACGAGGATGCAGGTTCGATCCCTGGCCTCACTCAGTGGGTTATGGATCCAGTGTTGCCATGAACTGTGGTGTAGGTTGCAGATGCAGCTTGGATCCTGCGTGGCTGTGGCTGTGGTGTAGGCTGGCAGCTAGAGCTGTGATTCGACCCCTAGCCTGGGAACCTCCATATGCTGTGGGTGTGGCCCTAAAAAGTGCATACACACGCACAGACACACACACACACACAAAGAATGAAGGGCTTAATGATGGGGGTTGGCTCGGTGTAATGTTTTAGAGTCAGGTATATAATGTCTGTATAGAATCCTTGATGACACAGGACAATGCTTGATATACTAAGTAAAAGGAGCAGAATAAAAGTGTCCATTTTATGATCTCAACTACTGACAAGGCATTAGAACAAAAAGACTGGAAGGGACAGGCCAAAATGTTTCCCCTGGTTGTCTTTGGGAAAAGCATTGCCAACACATATTGTTCTGCTTCTGTAATTCCTTCTGCACTTCACTGATTTTTCTCTAAGATATAAAGTGAAAATGGCGGAGAGAGAACCCTCTGCAATACAAAGAACCTGGTAAGAGTTACTTCTTAGTGAAGAATTTGGGGAATCCTAAGGCTTTTCTCCCAGGTCCCCCTGACCTGGGCCTCGCTGGAGAATGCTTTCTATGGCTGGGTTGTGTTGGCAAAAAGGTTTAAACATTGGCCGTCTGCTTTGACTGGATCTTATCATACAGAGGTAACATAACACAAAAAATGCTGGCCAGTAAGTTGCAAAGAAATTAAAAGGCTAATTTTTATTGTCTGTAATAAAAGTGGAATGTATGTCCTTTCTTTTGGTCTGGTGGGCCCTCTGTTTCTATCCATCAGTTCTGGTGGCCAAGAAAAATGGTTAGCAAATAAGTAAAACCTAAGGAAAAAAAAATTAAAAGCCACCAGCTTGTAGGAAAAGGCCAACACAAAAGTTTAAGCAAAACTTTGCAGTCTCTCCTCCCATTTGCTTTCCTCTCTCCATCTAATGTATTTATTTAAGTAACTGTGGGGTTTCAGCTCCTTTAATTCAGAAGAGGAAAGAGCCGCTATGGACTGGATCAATGAGGGGAGACTTTAGGTAGGACGCTGGTTCCCCAGTGGGGGTGACTCTGGTCCCCAGGGAACACATGGCAAGGTCTGGGGACATTTTTGGTTGTCCCCACTCAGGGAGAGGATGCTACCCTCCACTAGCATAGAGGCCAGGGATGCTGGTCCACATCCTTCTATGCACAGGATGGCCCCTCACAACGAGAATTCTCTAGCCCCGGTGTCTACAGGGCCGACGTCAAGAAACTGTGAGGCAGCGTTTAGAATTTGTGCTGAGACCAGAAAGCCGAGAAGGATCTGGCGAGGCCAAGGAGGGGCCGGGCGGAGTGCGTGATGGGCATTTCAGGAAGGAGGGCTGGCCCAAGCAAAGTCAAAGATGAGAATTCATCTACAGCAACTGGCTGGGAGAGAGTGACTCTGAGGAACAGAGGTGCAACTGGTAGCCCTAAGGACAAGCAACACTCTTGAATGCCGTGGCGAAATGTTGACTTTCAACACAGTGTAACAACAGGAGCCAGCGGAACTTCTGGAGAATTCCAGATTTTTTGTTGAAAGGAAGTTCCATGATTCACAGGTAGAAAGGGCTATTCATAGGAATAAGGAGTCATGTAGACTCAAATGGCAAAAAGAGCAAGCAGAGCCACAAGACAGAATCTTTCACTTAAACGCAAAACTCTTCTAAATTTCCCGCGCTGCAAAAAATAAACTGGTATGGAGTAAAACGGTTCTGACCTTGCATTGCTAAGAGGTTATAAAGTGGAGAGAGAGAATTCAGGAAAGACAATGTAAACTTGAAGTTCCACCAGGACTTTGTAGTTGGTTAATCATTGTTTATCAAGGACACTTATATTGGCTTTACAAAAATGTATTTGCCCACTGCAGGGAAATGAAGACGTGTGGACAGGTGTGAAGTGTGAGTTGACAACTGGGTTAACTGAAACAAACTAAAAACAGATGAGCTGGGCTTCATATGGGGGGAAATGAGGAGTTATAAAGTGGCAGAGTAGATAGAGAAGCCCTGTTTTACTGTTGGGAACCCAAATCCTGCTGTCTCCTTAGATTTCAGATCCAAACGTGTCTGTAACTGTGTCACGGAGCTGGGACTAAAAGTAACAATATTAAACGGGATTTTTTTTTTTTCGTGCTTTTTAGGGCCGCACCCACAGCATATGGAGGTTCCCAGGCTAGGGGTCAAATCGGACCTGTAGCCGCTGGCCTACACCACGGCGTTGATTCAAGCTGCGTCTGCGAACTTCACCACAGCTCACGGCAATACCGGATCCTTAACCCATTGAATGAGGCCAGGGATTGAGCCTCAAGCACGAACCTCAACAACTCATGGAGACTATTTTGGGTTCTTAAGCCACTGAGCTACAACAGGAACTCCTAGAGAGCCTTTTAATTGACGGAGAAATCTCTATGGGGAAGAAAAGAGAAACATCAGCAGGTTGAAAACTCTGCCGTTGCATGTGAAAGCCACACAAGAGATTGAGAGTGAACACTTGGGGAAAAATGCTGAAGGAAATTTGCCTCGGTATCTTCTAGTTCGCCGACAATGCATGAAATTCACAAGTAACTGCAAATCTACAGAAATAAATAGTAAATTAGTGGTTGCCTGTGACTGGGTCATTATAAATGGGAATGAGGAATCCCACTGGGGAGACGGAAGTGTTCTCCAAATGGATGGGAGTGAATATTGTGAACCTGAGTAAATTTTATAAAGATCACTAACCTTTACACGGGTGAATGTTATGATATGTGAATGACACCACAACACTTTTTTTTTAAATCATGGGAACTGAAGGCAGTACAATTTTAATCACTCTCCACCCTCCTGACCCAGGCCAATGAATCAAATTCTGATGGCCACACTACCTCTGAAACCCATCTCTAAAGCAGGTTTCACTGAAACCTGTTAAACTTGTGATTCTTAAGCTAGCAACTTAAGAAGCACGAGAAAATTTCTCAGTTTTCTGTTATTTCCAGATGTGAGAGGCACGTAGGACTGAGTATTTGATTTTCGAGATATTTAGGAAATGCCTGACTTTCTTTCCTCTCCAATGAATGGTCTGCATCGTGGAATGCAAAATACCAACAATCCAGATTTGGGGTTCTGTGAAGACACGCTATTTTTCTCCGCTGTTATTCCTCAGGCTGGAGTGGGAGGAGGAGTCTGGAAGCCTGAGGTGACACAGTGGCATTTTTACTCACAGGACACTTACAGGGTAAGGCTGGATGACCGTGAGGAGTATCGATTCTTTGCAGCTTCTGTAAGAGAGAAAAACAAACATATGACACGCGCCGGGCCTGGACTCGAACGGTGACAGTGCTCTTTTGAAACGAGATGTGTGATGTGTGGGAGAATATTCCTTGGGCTCTCCGGACAAGGAATCAGAAAGCTCCGAAGTGGGCTTTCAGACCACAGAGAAAATCAGAATCAAATGTTCACCCAGTGTAACAAACAGCCCAGTGGAAAGCTCCCTGTTTGGGAGCTGATACTATCCGCAATGCCAAACAGCAGGGCTCTAAAATAAAACTGGCCGAGGGAAAATCGGATTTTAGCAGGATCAACCCAGTCTCTCAGAACTGATCCTCGCCTTCTGATTTCCCTTTAGCCGCTTAAAAATATCTGTGTACTCTTCTGGAAGGGGATAGATTTTTAAAAAAATTTTCTATCAATTCACTGAATATCATTCAAGGTTGTTCTATCAGTTCATTTTATCATTCACTGAACACTGAACATAATTATCTTCTTAGCATCGGCATCATGAAAGAAAAATGCGACTGTAGGTTTCTTATGTAAAAACAGCATCCCAGCAAACGTGACATGCCAGACCTTGTGGCTCTCAAAGGCCACGCGGTAACAATGGCTGCGACCTTGGGTGAATAAACCCTGGGAAAGATCATTCACCAGAGGGAACACTTTGTAGCTAAAAGCGGAACAATGTAATATAATGGTTTATTTAATTTCTCCCAAGTAACCCAAACCTTTCAAAGAATTCAAACCCTTGGGGGAAAATCATATTACGGGTTATAACAGTTTTTCGGCTTTCCTTCCTTTGTTCCTTTTTTTTTGATCCTGAGTAGGAGAAAGGTCAGTTGCCATTTTTGTGGAGGAGGAGCTGACTTTTTCTACTTCGGGAGGTAATTAATTACCTGCTTTCGGGATTTCCCACCCAAAAGACTAAAGCAAAGGGGATGTGTCGTGGTGCAGCTTCCCCGGAGAAGCCGAGACAAATGGCATTTCTAGGATGAAGCCCCTTACTGTAAGCCCATTGCCTGGGGTGGGTAGCATTCTCCTGGCCTGCCATAGCAGCAGTAGGGGGGGCCCTGGGGAGGAGGCGGGGGCAGGGAAGGAGAGAGATCCACGGAGAGGGAAAGGAGGGCTATTATTCAAGAACTGGAGGAAGGGTCACAGCATTTAGGATGATGGTGACAGTGGCCTGTGGGCTCCCATCAGTTCCTAGTTGCCAAGGGTTGACAGAAAGCCCCAGTAACTGGAATGGCCCCCAGTGTTCCCATTAGATGGGGTAATAAAGCAACAGCGCGATCAAATGAGAATTCAGAGGATAAGATGAACGGCGGTACCCGGCTGGTGGCCGCGCAGACCCGTGTTAGCAGTTCAGGGGGGGCAGTCTGGCAGCCCTAGGCAAACTTCAGTGGCAGAAGCGCTATGACCCAGCTGTTCTTATAGCACAAAGAAGTTCCGCCGCTAGCCTTTAAGGGAATATGGATGAGGGTGTTCGCTGCACTGGGATCTATGGAAGTGAAGCACTGGAGGCAAGGTGGGCGTCTATCGCCAGCAGGGTGGGCACGTGATGGCGTGCCAGGGAACGGCATGGAAGGAAGGGCCGTTATGTCCTGCCTGGCCTGCTCTAGCTGGTTCTGCCCCCAGAGCCCTCTGTAGCAGGCAATGGGCCCGGACCTCATTCCTGAGGCACAGCTGGTTGGACCCGAGTGTTGGAATAAACCCAGCGGATGTCCTCTGTCCAGAATCAGAACTGAGACACAGACGAAGAGAGCTGTGAGCCAAGTGAGATGCATGACTTGTTCTTACTGAATAAGAGTAAAGGTTATAGATGCCAGCGTCCCCTGAGCAGGCCTGGTCCCCACCATTCCTGGGGGTTAGCTGTTCACTGCTCTGTTAGAAATAAAACAACTGATGTGAAATATCTCAGTATGATACCTATCATCAGTTCTGGGAATGGGCTTATTTGTTTTCTCTCATCTATAAGTACTTAATTATCACCTGCCAGACAAAAAGAATTCACTCCATAGGGCTTTGGGTCTCTTAGGATTCCAATGCCAGAAAAAAAAAAAAAGATCGAAGCCATATGTGTTCATATGTTACAGGATGCTACAATAACTGAGGCTGCCGCAGCTGAGGCCTCACGCCAATCACCTCTACATACCACAACTGGGCGCTGGACGACTTTCAACGGAAGTACTAAAGACCAGGGTTAGGGACTCAACCCCTTATTCATCTCAGGGTCTCGCTCATGACTTAATTTTTTAAAAAAGGTAACAGGGAGAGGACAGTGGAACCATCACGTGCCCAAAGAGCAGAGGCTACATTTGTAAAATTACCGCCCTTCCAGGAAGGCAGGGCCAAAGTGTGCAACTCCTGTGGGAGAGGCAGTAGCAATGGTGCCCTGGGGTCACTGAATAAAGGCATCTTGCTCAACTAAGCTTCTTCTAAGGACAAGAGGGTCTTAGTCGAAAACTGTAGAAACTAAGGAGCATTGGACATAGCCAGCCATTGGGTACCCTCTCACTCAGAGGAGCCACAGCTGGAACAATTCCATTGAGAGATCTTCTAAAAATCTACAAAAGTGCCCCCAAGGCAGAGAGTCAACCTTCATGATCTTCCACGGGTAGAGGAAACCAATGCCAGATAACACAGATGCCAATCAAGTGAGAACTTTCCCGCTTCTTACCTCACTGTCCTGGTCTCATTTCAACGTGGAAGGAGCCAAAGCTAGAGAAGAATGTTGGCGAATGCCCTTAGCCCACTGCAGCCTTCCCAGGACAGAAATAGGGGCAAGGGAGAAGTTTTGTGGGATTGGCAGTTTGACTATTACATGACAAGTGAACATTTTAATTATGGATTACAAGTTGTGATTACAAGTGTACAAGTGACTGGAGAATTTTTCTGAACCTGCTCAACACATTTATGGAGGCTACATGAGATTTCATTGAGGGCTAAGGAGACCTGGCCCCGGAGAGCTGTCATGAAGGGCAAGGGGCGGGGGCGGGGGTTAGAACAGTGGCTTTGTGATTTCACCCTGAGACCTACTTGCTACACCGATCCCCAATTTCTCTTTACTTAAAGTGACATGAACAGATCAGATTACTTGAGTCCAAACGATTCTTGCCTAAGACACTGAGTGCTTAGAACCTGAAGAAGAAACCAAAAAGTAAATGCAAGAACGAGGGGTAAGAGATGAGAGGTGGAAGAGGGGCAGGAGAATGGATGGGCCCACAAAGCTGTGGAAAAAATGCTATTTTTCCCTAGAACAATGCTCAATGGTACCATATTCATCTGTTCACTTATGGAAAGAGAAGCAAATATTCGTAGCTCCAGTGCAGTATGTTAGGACAGACAAGTCCCTGGAGAAGGACTCGGTATTCATCTCAGATGCTAACAAAATAAGCAAAGACACTGCATTAGCTTCCTATGGCTGCTGTAATAAATTACCACAACTTAGTGGCTTAAAACAACACAAATTTGTTACCTTAAAAGTCTGGAGGTCAAGAGTCTGAAATGAGCTAGGCTAAAATCAAGGTGTCAGTAGGGCTGCATTCATTCTGGAACCATTTCCAGCTTCTGGAAGCTTCTTGGACTCCTTGATTCATGGCCCCTAGCTCGGTCTTCAAAACTGGCAACGTAGAAAATTTCTGACACTCCTGTCTCCCTCTTTCACCTATAAAGGCCCTCATGATTACCTTGGACCCACCTGGATAATCCAGGAAAATTGCCCCATCCTGAACTGAATCACATATGCAGTCATAAGCTCTGGGGATTAGGATGTGGACATCTTCAGGGGACCTTTATTCTGGCCTACCACAGATGCTAGCTTTGTCAGTTATCTAGTGCTGCATAACAAATTACCTTAAACTTAGTGGCTTAAAACAACACACATTATTACCTCACAGTTTGAGTGAGACATATGAGTATGACTTGATTTGGTCATCTTTTTCAAGTTTTCTGATGAGATTTCAATCAACACATTGCCCAGGGCTGAGATCTCATCTGGAAGTTCAGTTGGGAAGAATCCACTTCTAAGCATACTTCTGTGGTTTGGAGCAGGATTAAATTCCTTTGGGGATGTTGGGCCAACAGCCTCAGTTCCTTGCCAGCAACTGGTTAGAGGTCGCCCTTAGTTCCTTGTCTTATAAGCCTCCCCAACATGGCGATTTGCTTCATCAAACCAGCAAAGGAGAGGGTCTAATTTGGTAAGATATAAGGTATAATCTTACGTCACATAATCAAGGAAGTGACATCCCACCACCTTTACCATATTCTGCTAGTTAGAAGCAAAACATAGGTCCCAGCCACAGTGAAAAAAGAGGGAAATAAGCAAAGTTATGAACATTGGGAGGCAAGGATCATTGGGGACTATCTTAGAGTCTGTCTATTACATCAACAAAGAAAGATTCATAAGCAAGTAACCTATAAGTATCTCAAAAGTAGTGTCCACCCATGACTTTACCTTACAGAGAATTTTCTTCTGTCAAGAATGTCAGGAAGAATTATTGATCGGCATGCCTTGTTAATTTGAAAATGGGAACCTTTTTCAAAATATGCCTATTATATTTACGGCATTTAAATTCTTTGTGTCTATAGTAATTCTTTGTAAATTGCCTGAAACAAAACCCATGTTGATTTTATTTTTACTACTTAATGAGTAAACGAAGTAATGGGAATTGAAATAAAATATTCTAATATGTTACTTATGATTAGGACTAGGGACATGTGTCTTCTGTTTATTCTCACTACTAATTATTTAATTATAATCTGCCAGACGAGAAAAGTTAATTCCATAATGTTTTGGATCCCTTAGAAATCTTAAGTCTAAGATCCTGGGGTGGGGGGGGGGGAGGATCTAAGCCACATAAAAATAGCCTTAACAGGAAGATAAGAATTGAGAATGAAAGATTCCACACTGATGTAATAACTTCTTTTAATGAGGGTCTAAAACAGCTAGAGACTTTTAAAAATCCAGTTAGAAGCACATTTAGAGAAGTATTAGCTCATAGTAAATGCCAAGTGAGCTTTCTACTTTTGACGACTAATTGGAAATTACAGTGCAAATATTTTTTAAAAGGTTGAATTTGTTAAAAACATCATTTTAATCCCTGTATTACAGTGCTGACCTGCAGAAGAAAATATAGTCTAACCTACCCTCAACCACTCCTATCAAATTTACCTTCAATTCTTCTCCCTTTATTCCTTTAACAAAGGTCTTTTCTTATTTTTTTTTTGGATGGAAAGTCCCTTGAAACACATTTGGGACACCCAGCGTCAGTGGTTGAAGGTCATGCTTTGGTATCATATCCCATTTTAAAACCCCACTGGAATGGGAGTTTTAAAGCAAAGTGAGGTGAGGCAGAATCTCAGATTCTAATGAGGCTTTTGGTATTAACATCCCTTTCAATGATGAAGCTACAGTTGGTGTTTGCTTTCTCTTAGAGCAGGATAGCTTGATACCTTTCTTTTTTCTTTCTTTTTTTGTCTTTTCAGGGCCGTACCCGCAGCATACGGAGGCTCCCAGGCCAGGGGTCCAACTGTAGCTGTAGCCACTGGCCTATACCACAGCCACAGCAATGTGCTATCCAGGCTGTGTCTGCAACCTATACCACAGCTCACGGCAATGCCGGATCCGTAACTCACTGAGCAAGGCCAGGAATCGAACTCACATCCTCATGGATGCTAGTCGGGTTCCTTAACCTCTGAGCCACGATGGGAACTCTTGCACCTGTCTTTAAGTGACTTGCCCACTTCATATTTACACAGACTTAATACTGTAATGTGTAATCACATTGGCACATGCCATCGTATATTTCCCTCCTAGACCGACTAAATATGATTCCCTTGACTAACTCAGAGATCAACACAAATTTACAGAGTTGTGAAGAACAATGAGATTTCCTCAGAGATTGGGAAAACAGAACAAAACAAAGCAAAAACAAAAAGATACAAAAATACATTTTATGTCAAAATTCAAGAGCCTTGCTTCTGTAAAAGTCCAGACAAGTTAATTATACAATTTTAAACTTCAAAAGTGGAAATAAGGAATCAATTTATGAAGCCTGAAAGGTTAGGCTCTTAAAAGGCAAAATAAAGAGGGAATTTAAGGCTACAAATAAAAGAATTTTGTAAACTATAAAATGACATTCGAACATAACTCAAAAGACAGATATGCAGTATTTTTATTTGGAAAGAAAGGTGGTAAGGCACAGGAAAGACCCTTTGAACTCTCACTTCTAAGGTAAACACATGCACACATAAAGAGTCTTTCTTCTTCCTGAATTTCGGAGTTCTTCAAAGAGATTAGAAAAATATTATTTTCTGCAAGCTAGCGCATCTTAGCCCTTAAATTCCCTGATGGTGGACAGCTGCTCTTCATGGAAATAAGAATGGATTAAGAGCATTTCTCCATGAGCTTTTCTGCAGTCCTAGGGTATCATGAAGCCACCGGGACACCTTCTATTTTCTCTTCCTTACCTGAATCTGGAGATGTAAAAAGAACACTGAGATTTTTGTGATCTGATGACTGGCCGTAACAAAAAGTCAGCCTAGTCAATTGCTGGCAAAGCTGGAGGAAATGATGCCCCTCCTTCTTAGAAAAGTCACCACAGGATGATTTGAAAGGAGGGTTTAATGCTTCATCCAGTTGACCTTTCCAATGTTCTGAACAGAGATTGTAATTATCCACTGTATCAGTTCCTAACAGGTACTGAAGCCATTAGCTGGGGAGAATGGAAATAGCTAGTGAACGAGCAAGCATTCAAACAAGGTCAACACATTAAGGCTAAGTGTGATGTGTCATGGACTTTATGAAATGTCTACACTCTCCCCCTTGCAGATGAATTCTGCCCTTACTTTGATAGCTGCAAAGAGGAGGAACAGGATTATTTGTCATTTCTCAGTTAGCTTCAGGGAATGCTGAGAAAAGAAACGGCCATAATGAAGCCACCACGGTCATCAGGGCAATCAAGGAAGAGGAGATGGCTCAAAGGGTTCACCTGTCCAGGAGGACTGGATTGGTTTCTACCAATTCTACAGCCAAGGTCTCTCCCACCACCATTTTCCCCTTGGATGCGGGGTGATGCTACTGAGCCAAGAAGACTACCAATTTGGTGGCCAAAGGGAAAAGGAAGAGAATTTAAGGAAAGATTCTTATTAAGTAATACATTAAAGAGTTCACCCTGAACAATTGCAGGATTCTAGTGTTCATCTCTTCCCATCTGTGATATAGAGGCTCCAAAGACCATACCTCAGTGAACCATAACTTTTGGTACTCTCGCCTTTCTGTAGTCTCTTCCTCATGAATCTGGACTAGTTCTGTGACATGCGTTTGACAAATAGGATATTGTGAAAGTGACAGTGCATGACTTCCAGGCCTTGGTTTGAAGAATCCTAGAAGTCTTGCAGTGTCCAAGTGGGTATCTTGGAATGCTCACTCTGTGAGAAGCCAGCTTCCATGTTAAGTCCCACAACTCTGTGATCACCATGTGGTGGGGAAGCTAGCCCTGTGGAGAAGTAGCGTGGGGAGAGGGAGGTTGGCCTGGCTAGCTGCAGTGGTGTCAACTGTCTAAGTCCAAGCAACAACGGAAGCATAAAAAGACACCTTGGATATCCAATCCAAATATATGACTCCAGCTCCAGCTGTCCTTTATCTGCAACCACAGGAGTGACAGCAGCAAGAAACATATGAATGAGTCCAGTCAACCCATGGTATCATGAGATAAAAAATGATTTTACTAAGCCATGATGTTTGCTTGGTGGCAATAGAATATGAACATCACCTGTCTATAAAGAGCTTAAAAACCATGTTTTTTAAAAACTGGCAATCAAAGGATACCAATGCTTTGGAAACTGAACATATGTCTCTTTATCAAGGAAGGGAAAGTATCCAATCTAAATGACTCCCCAGGAAACTGTAATGGAGACCCACACTTGAAAAACTATCCATCATACAAACACACGTGGAAGTTCGGAAGATGACTCACTAAGTGCTGGAACTGGGGCTAGCACAATTGTAATGTTAACTACGGGCTTCTGGAGACTGGGGTAGAGGGGAAAAGAACTATAAACTTAGGGGACAGGAAAACACTCGATCAGAGTCTCAGACTAAAAATGCTTCACTGCAAAGAAGAATTTTAAGGGCACAAGTGGCAGTGCCTTGTGGGGTATGTGTTTGAACTTTATAGAGAAAGGATTAAGGCACATTATAATTTTAGGTTTGGAATTAAACACCTTACAGACAACCAATGACTAGAATATAAACCTAGTGAGAGACTAGAACTCTTTGAAAGGTCTAATTCATATTTTCCTGAATGCATTTAAGGCTTAGGCTGTGCTTTTCTTTGTGAAGAATATTAGTCTGTTAGGTTAAAATCCATATAAATGATGCAGTGATTATCAAAATTAACATTTTAATGAAACTGTCTCATTTCTGGCCCTTTATGTTACTGTATTTTTTAAGTTTTTGCAGTAAAATTTCATGTTAGGAGCTCTGAATTTGGAAACTTGTACAAGAGCTTTATTTGTGTATGGCATTTGCTTTGGATATGACCTAAATTTTTTGTCCATTTAATTCATTTTTTGCTCAGTGAATATTGTCTTTGGCCTTTGAACTTATCTTTAACTAATGGATGAAACCAGTAGGTAGGTTTAAGATTTATAAAGGGCAGCAGGATCTCTTGAGATAAAAATTAAATTATTTTATATACCCATAGACTACTGAATAGCTCTTGCCTCATTCATTCTTTCCCTAACCATTGACTGAGTACCTAGCAGGTGAGAGGCATTTGGGGTACAGCAGTGATTCTCAATGGGGAATAATTCTGCCCTGCGGGGGGCACTGGGCAATGTCTGAAGACGTTTATGATTGTCACAATGAAGGTGGGGGCTCCTGGCATCTAGTGGGTAGAGGCCAAGGATGCTGCTAAACATTCTACAATGTACAGGACAGCCCCCTATAAACAAAGAATTTTCAGCCCATTTAATGTTAGTAGCACTGAGACGGAGAAACCCTGGGCTACATCAGATGTATTACCCCCTGCCCCCCGCCCCCGCCCACCCCAGTCCCCAGGATAACCATTATCCTGGCTTCTAACACCACAGAATAGTTTGACCTCCATTGGGAATGTATATTAACATAATCACACAGAGTAAACTATTCATTTTTCTTTCTTCTTTCACTCACTGTTGTGCTTGAGATACATCCAAGTTGTCACGTGCCACTGCATGAATGTCCCACAATTTCCTTATCCATTTTACCCTGGATGGACATTTGGGGGACTTTCTGTTGGAGTCTGTCAAGAATAGTATTGCTGTTAACAGTCTTATAAACGCCTTTTGGTGAATGTACGTTTGCACTATTGTTTGGTATATTCGCAGGAATGGAACGGCTAGGTCATAGGGTATGCACGTGTTCAGGCCAAGACTCCGTCGTCTTTGGCTACATCATTCCTTCCGGATCTCATGACATTTATCTCTCTTGAATTCTGTTCCAATAGTCTTCCTTTACCTTATACTTTTACTCCTCTGGGTGTCTGACCGAACTCCTATTCTACTAGCTATTGGAATAAGATGCAGCCCATCAATACCTGCTGTCATGTAAACACATATTCTCGAGGGCATGAAGAGAAAGTGCTATTATGACTGAAAGGCATCATGTTGAATAAGTAATCAATTTATGTCTCACAAAGGAGGGTTTGGAGAAGAATGTCTTAAAGTTATCTAAGAAGTAGTTAAAGCTTTGTCAGATGAGTGAAGGGTACAAGAAAGTTTGAGAACGTAACATTCGACATGCCCAAACTAACTAGTACAGACTCTGTCAAAACTACTGGGAGCCCCAAAGTCCTTGTCAGCAGTTGGTAGCAGCTCACCATGACAAGTTGAGAAAGGAGAGGGTTAATCTACATCATCTCATTCATTTCTGGCTGCTTCAACCTGCTTCCGGTACGAAGGCCTATTTCCACCTTCTTTTTGTCTGTCTGTATCTTCGAGGATGTGTTATTTAAAGAATTAAATATCAAAAAAATTTCCAAGAGCATTCCAGTCGGCTCAAAACATGCAAAGAACTCTCTAAACTTGTGGCTATTTAAATTCACAAGTAAAATAAGATTAAGTGAAAAGCCAATTCCTCTGTTGCACTAGCCACATTTTAAGTACTCAATAGCTGCAAGTAGTTACAGACTCTCATATTCCATCACTGCAAAATGGTCTGTTGGACGATGCTGTCCTAGATGCTGATCGAGAGATAATTTATCCAAGAAATACAAAGAGGATCCTCCTCCAAAATTTTAGCATGATGCCTACTGAGCTGTTAAGGAGGAGGGCAGTTTGGCCAGCTGGATCTGATGGTTGGAAGGCACACGGAGATAGAGACGGTGTTCAGGGACAAGAAATTACACTGCACAAAATCCATTCTCTTGAAAAAAATTTTATAGTTTATCCCTCAAATTAAGAAATACTGTATTTTTCTGAAATAATATGATGTCTAAAGATATCAAGTAATACTATTTCAGTATTTCCCTAAATGATTCACTGTGCCCAAGTACATACAAAACTGCAAAAACTTTGAACAGCAACAGGCACAAAATAAGAACTAAATTAACAGCCAATACATTATAAATGATTACCACATGCCAACCACTGTACTACTTATGATGGATACTTGTGTTGCCTAATTCAAGCTTCCCAATAATCCAGTAAAGAAGGTGGAGTTTAGAGTTAGGAGATGCAAACTATGACATTTAGAATGGATAAGTAACGAGGTCCTACTGCATAGCACAGGGAACTATATTCAATCTCTTGGGAGAGACCATGGTGGAAGATAATTTGAGAAAAAGAATGTATATATATGTATGACTGGGTCACTATGCTGTACACCAGAAATTGACTCAACACTGTAAATCAACTCCATGCTAATAAAAAATACATTAAAAATTAATAAAAGAGAAGGTGCTGTCACGTCCTAACTGGCAGAACCACAACATGCACCTGTGCTTTCTCATTCCAAATACAATGTCCATAATTGTTCAGTTGTTATGTAGAAATTCTGATATAAGTCTAGAAGCACAGAACTCAGAGGGCACCAGAGTGGCATTTCAGCAGCCCTGGTAGTACTTCTAAGTGTGATGAGCATTATTAGTACTTAAAAGAAGCTTGTATTTCTCATATACATTTTGGGGCAAGTCACATCACCCCACTGGGCTTCACTTCCTTTATCTGGAAAAGGGAACTTGGACTATATTAACGGTTTTCAAACTATGCTCTGTGTAATCCTTTTTTTTTTTTTTTTTTTGCCTTTTGTCATTTTATGGCCGCGGGTTTATGGCCGCACCTGCGGCATGTGGAGGTTCCCAGGCTAGGGGTCTAATCGGAGCTGCAGCCACTGGCCTGCGCCACAGCCACAGCAACGCAGGATCTGAGCCGCATCTGCAACCTACACCACAGCTCACGGCAACGCCGGATCATTAACCCACTGAGCAAGGGCAGGGATCGAACCCGCAACCTCATGGTTCCTAGTTGGATTCATTAACCACTGCACCACGACGGGAACTCCTGTGTAATCCTTCTGAGACAGGGCCACATGACAGTGGGAAGAGTCCTGGAGACACCTCTGTCTTTTCAACCAGAAACCCTCCACCGCTTTACGCACTGGGACTGTGGTTTAGGTTTCTGTTGAAGAAAGGGTTCTACTGCTAAAAGCAAGAGGGAGACCAATGGATAAACTGATTGCTGCTGCTTCAGCAAATTCCCATAAGCCCTAGTCTGCAATGCTAAATTTCATTTTGAATTTCCACGAAGGTGCCCAGCATTCTTTTTTTAAAATGATTTTAATTTTCTTCCATTATAGTTGGCTTACAGTGTTCTGTCAATTTTCTACTGTACAGCAAAGTGACCCAGTCACACATACATTCTTTTTCTCACATTATCCTCCATCATGCTCCATCACAAGTGACTAGACATAGTTCCCAGTGCTATACAGCAGGATCTCATTGCTTATCCACTCCAAATACAATAGTTTGCATCTATTAACCCCAGATTCCCAGTCCATCCCACTCCCTCCCCCTCCCCCTTGGCAACCACAAGTCTGTTCTCCAAGTCCATGAGTTCCTTTTCTGTGGAAAGGTTTATTTGTGTCGTATATTAGATTCCAGATATAAGTGATATCATATGGCATTTGTCTTTCTCTTCTGTCTGACATCAACCTTACAAAACTTTTCTTAGGTCAGTCTCCCTAAGCAACAGAAATAAAAGCAAAAACAAACAAGTGGGACCTAATCAAACTGACAAGCTTTTCCACAGCAAAGGAAATCATAAAAAACCAAAAAGACAACCTACAGAATGGGAGAAAATAGTTTCAAATGATGCAACAGACAAGGGCTTAATCTCTAAAATATCCTCTTTTAACTTAAACTTCTTTTCTTCAATGAGAAGCAAAAAGAACAAAGGTTTATTGGATTTTGTTGCTTTTCTGGTCTTTACACGTTCAGAATGACAATATTGCTTGCAATTTTATATTGTAAGTGTCGAGCAATCCATTAATAATCACAACACCCTAAGAGCCAGGTACTATTATTATCCTCATTTTACTGCTATGGATATGAAGCTCAGAAATGTTACACTGCTTTTAATAAAGTCATGTGGCTAGAAAGTTTGGGCTTGGCCAATGACTTGCTATGGCCAATGGAAGAGGGACAGGTCAGAGCCCACTGCTTTAGAGGCCTCGCGTGTTCCAGATTGCCCACTCATGCCCTCCATCACCATGTGTATACCATACCCAAGCCAGTCCCCTGGTTCAAAGAAGATGAGAGCTATATGGAATAGACCTGAACCTAGACTGCATCTTCCAGGCAGGCCCAGCCAAGATCAGCAGAGCCACCCCAACCAGTTTTCAGGTGCATGAAAAAGAAATGCTTATTTCCAGACACAAAAGGACAGCTATTGTATGATTCTACCTGCATGAGATACCCTGAATAAGCAGATTTATACAGGCAGAAAGTAGACTGAGGTTATCCAGGGCTAAGAGTAGGAAAGAATGGAGAGTTTCTGCTGAATGGGTCGAGAGTTTCTGTCTGGTGTGATGAAAGTTTTGGAAATGAGTGGTAGTGATGGTTACACAATACTGTGAGAGTAATGAATGCTTCTGAATTACACATGCAGAAGTGGTCAACAAGGCAAATTTTATGTTGCATATGTTTTACCACATTAAAAAAAGAAATGATTATTATCAGCCACTGAGATCTTGTAGTTATTTGTTATGAAGCAATAGCTGACTGATACAGCCCCTATCTAATAGTAAGACAGGTATTAACTATGTAGAGAGACAAATCAGAGTTTGATGTAACACTGAATATAAGTAAAAGAAGAGGAAAGAGGGGGAAAATAGACTCAACATCAGGTCTGGTAAATGAGATCTCTCCAAGTTAAAAATAAACTGGGTAGTGGGCCATGGAAAGAACTGATTGTTGGGGCAATTAAAAGAGATCATTTACCAGTGGCTTATGCCATTTCAGGGTCATTCCCATGGAAGGACTGCTGTCATGGGTTATGTGAGACGACCAGAGGAATTTAGTTAGCTAAAAACACCTGGTGTTTTTGTTTTGTCTTTTTATAGCTGCACCTGAGGCATACAGAAGTTTCTAGGCTAGGGGTCCAATCAGAGCTGTAGCTGCCGGCCTACACTACAGCCACAGTGACAGTAACACGGGATCTGAGCTGCATCTGTGACCTACACCATAGCTCACGGCGATGCCAATTCTTAACCCACTGAGCGAGGCCAAGGATTGAATCTGCATCCTCATGGACACGAGTCTGGTTCATTACCACTGAGCCACGATGGGAGCTCCCAGAAACACTTTGAAAATATTAAAATACTGTACACCAACGCAACATATTTAGGGTCTGAAAGACTGGAAGAAACTGGCAAGAGACAGGTAGTGTCATCTGCCAAGGTGAAGCTGTTAGAAAGCATAGTTCATATCTCGAGTCAGTTCTTGAAAAAAAAATCACATTCTTATGCAATTCAAGTCAATTTGCCTTGACAGCTGCTTTCCATTTGCCTCTCAGTTCTGCAGATATTCATGTTTGATTCTGCTCTCTTTCAGCGCTGACTTCACCTTCTCCTCCCCAGACCTGCAGTGCATTTACAATATAGGGATTTAATATATTTTTAAATGATAAAATTAAACAGAGGGCCAGGGACTGTAATGGAATACATGGCACGATCACAAATGGGAGGTGGCATTGAAACCTTTTTTATACATATGCTGAGGGGCATAAGATTGTTCAAAAAATAAGGTGGGAGCCAAAAGTCTCAGCAGCAAGTGATGTGATTGCAAAATGGAAATAATAATAATCATAATGGTAATAATCATAAATGATAGACCTGTTCAGAGGATTGTTGTGAGGACAAATTATAGATGGGGGAACTGCTTTTAGTATCTTGGAGGAAAGGTGTTATGTAAATTCCAGTTCATTTTCTTTTCATTATTTCTCCTTAAAGACTGCCAAAAAAAAAAAAAAAAAAGGATCCTAGTGGGTGGATGAGAGCAGGGATTCAGGGAGGAAAGGGAGAGAAAATAATTTAAAGAAGCAAGTGATAGAAGGACTTCTTGGCCATTGCTTTTGCTTTAACAATCTTCATCCATTGAGTTGCACAGTTACGCAGGAGGTGGGGTGATGGTGAGACCCCCTCCCTCACTGCCGCACTTGCTCTTGGCCAGGAAATATCTAGATTTTATGTCCATTTTGCTAAGAGCATCCTCTCCATCTTGTTGGCATGGCTGTTGTCTTCATTTCCATCATTTTTTAGCAGCAACCGAGAAGATTCCCCCCAGGGAACTATAAATGACAGGTCCCAAGGGTAGACGCGGGTACCACCTGCTCCAGGACAGCTGGCATGCCAAGGCCAGTATGTGGAGCCGTTGTTTTAAACTGAGCATTTTGGAAGGCAAGGCTGAACGGCAGCTTGCTGCAACTCACAGCAAGAGAAGTTCAATTCCGGTCTTGGACTCCATGGGGATGGTCGACTTTGCCATGCGAGATGGTAACAAGAAGCTTCTGGCTTTCAGGACAACCAGGACATGAACTAGTTTTTCAGATTAATTAATTCATTCAGTAATAACCTACAGTGAGAAGGAATTTGGAAAAGATTCACATATATATATATATATATATATATATATATGTGTGTGTGTGTGTGTGTGTGTGTATGTATATATATATATATATATATATATATATATATATATATGTATCTGAACCACCTGGAACTGTACACCTGAAACTAACACATCGTAAATTAACTAGATTTCAATAAAAATGGTTTAAAAAGGTAAGAAAATTAATTCACTCCATAACCCTATTTGAGGAAAATGACTGCTTTTTTTTCTTTTTACAGCCGTATGTGTGGCGTATGGAAGTTCCCTGCCTAGGGGTCTACTTGGAGCTGTAGCCACCGGCCTATACCACAGACACAGCAATGCCAGATCTGAGCCACGTCTGTGACCTACACTGCAGCTCACGGAAATGCTGGATCCTTAACCCGCTGAGTGAGGCCAGGGATCAAACCTGCATCCTCATGGACACTATGTTGGATTCTTAACCCACTGAGCCACAGAGGAACTCTGGAAAATGACTTTTTAATCAAGAAGTGGAATGCCTCCTGTTCCGTTTCTCCTTGGTCTATCTGGAAGCAATTTGCTCCATCTTACTGAGGTATGCTGATCATGCCACTGCCCTTTTCAAAAATATGACTATTTCCACTGCAGCTCAGATTCAATTAAGATTCCTCATCTTTTTCTCTCAGTGGGAGATAGGTCCAGTAACACTCCACTTATATTTCAGCTTTTTTTTTTTCCTTAATGGATTTTATTTCAATTATAGGTGTACATAAGTCATCACAAGTCAATTTTACAGATTTTGTATCCCAAATCCCCAGTGCATCCCCCCACCCCCCAGATTGTCTTATCTGAAAAACCAAGGTTTTCCAAAGTCTGTGAGTCATTGTCTGTTCTGTAAGAAGGTTCATTGTGTCTTTTTAGTTTCCACATGTAAGCGGTAGCATTGGGTGTTGCTGTCTAACTGTCTGACAGGTTTCACTTCGCATGATAATTTCTAAGTCCATCCATGTTGCTATAAATGTTGGTAATTCGTTCCTTTTAATGGCTGAGTAACATTCCATTGTGTGTATGTACCATATCTTCCCTATCTACTCTTCTGTCGACGGGCATTTAGGTTGTTTCCATGACCTGGCTATTGCACAGAGTGCTGCAATGAACACTGGAGTACATGTGTCTTTTCGAGCCATGGTTTCTGCTGGATAGATGCCCAGGAGTGGGATTGCTGGATCAAATGGTAATTCTATTTTGAGTTTTCTGAGGAATCTCCATACTCCACTTATATTTCAGCTTTAAAGACCATGGGACTTCATTAAACAAATGTTTGACAATCCCCTACGATGCCTCAAAGAGTGTTCCAGGGTATATGGACATACTAGTGAAGAGAATAATCCCTGCCTATCTGGGATTACCATTCTATGGAATCCCTTGGGACACGGGCTTTAGGGCAGAGGATGCCCTAGCAGCTGGGACAGGCCTGGGTGAGCCCCCTACACCTCTGGCCATCTGTCTTCTCATCCAGAAGATTCAGAAACTGGACCAGACCTCAAATCACATAGGTTTCTCCTAGAGACCCAAAGCCACTTACCCTTCCAGTTAATGAACCCCCTACATTAATCAAACAGTTTGGTTCAATACCATTTACCTAAAACTTTCTGCAACCTCTCCTTCAACAATAAAGGATACCCTTGCCTCTTTATTCAGAACACTCTCCAGGAAGGGGTGGTCTTCCCAAATGACCTCATCGGTTCCCAGGCTGACTGGTGCCCGTGGCAACATCTCCACGTCCACAGACAGCTCTGTAGGGGCTGGGGAGGGGGTGAGTAGGTGAGGAGGCAAGACTCTGCTCTTCCTTAAAGCAAAGAGGAAACAGATTGCGAAAGGAAAGAAACAGCTTGCTTGGCTACCTGGAGTCACATGGCCTGGACCATTTTTATCAGAAGGCTATGCTGCATAAGGTTTTGATACGCACACGAACGGAGGATGGTCAGAATCTATGGGGGGTCAACCGGTGATCATGATTTCACATCTACTGTGTGCTAGGAACTGTGTAAAGCACTTCACATCCAGTATTTCTCATGTACTCCTTCAAGTATATGTAAGGGGTTGGGTGTTGTTATTCTCATCTAGAGATGAAGATACAGAGGACCTGGAAATTAAAACACTTTGAGCCCAGGTGCCAGAAGTTTAAAAAAAAAATCTCATTTACCAAAGCATATTTACTCCTGCTGCAGGAGGGGAGTCCTTGCTACAGACCCGGTGGCAGGTCCCATACTGGGCAGACTGGCCGTGAGTGGCGGGATGAAGCAAGATAAGGGGTGAGTGATGCGTCAACCAACATGTCTTCAGAGATGCTGTTGCCTGCTTCTGTTGTTATTAAAACCATTACTGTTGCAATTATGATGAATTCCTGTCCCCAGGGCCCTGAGGGAGAGCACTCCAGGAGATACAGAGAATTGAGCCCAGCCATAGAGTTGGCACATTTCACTGCTGCGTAAAGAACTGTACCCCGGCCCCCCCAGACCATGAATGCTGCACATTCTCAGAGCTTCTGTCTGAGCTCATCACCCCTGAGGATCCCAGAATAACCCCTGCAGCAGCACATATGATGCTCTAAACTGTCAGCCGTGAGTCTGGGTAGCCTGAGAGTGTGGCGCTTGACAAAGCAGGTTTTTAAAGCAGGATCTCGACACTAGTCCAGGTTGGCTGCCTCCCAGGATGGAATTCAGTCTCCAGGGCCTGACGATCACTCTCTCTCAGGCCTTGTCAAGTCACGTAACACCCTCTTGCCTGGCCGTGCATCCTGATCAGTATGGTCCACGTGGGAGATGATAAGGGAACACTGGAAACCATCTGAGTTCAAGTCATCAGAGCTATGTCAGCTCCCATTTATTATTTATCACTGACTGTACCAGGCCTCCGGCTTGACCCTAGTCCTCTCTAGTCTTTAAAGTCACTCTACAAGGTAGGCTTCATTATTTCCACTTTACATGTGAGAAAAACAGGCTCTCTTCAAAGAGGTTAAGCATCTTGTCCAAGGCCACACAGCTCACTCGAGGTATAGCCAGGAATCTAACTCAGGGCACCTGCGCCAATGTTCTTCCCCTCTGTCCTTGGTAAAGTCTTATCAGTAATCAGAGCACCCATATCCCCCAGTTTTGCCTTTCTCTGTTGGCTCGTTAGAGCTGCCCAGTAAAGATACATGCTGTGTTCGTCTTTACAGGCTCCGAGGTGTGTTCCATATTGTGTCTTTTAATCTCCATGATGCCACTGGCAGGTAAGTATCACTTCCTCCATTTGGTAAATGACTCAACTGTTGTGCAGTGTCTAAGCAATGTCACCACTGTAACCCACAGAACAAGATCTGATTGCTGTAAAGCAGAGCTACTGTTGATGTTCTAGAAACATAGGATGGGGAAAGAGTAGCTCCAACTTGTGGGAAAAAGGAGGACAATTGGTGGTGAGCCAGAGAAGGCAGCTTTGGGGAGCGATCTTGATGGAAGGGTAAGAGCTTGACAAGGAAAGGGGTTCCCAGGAGCACTAAAGGTGCAAACAGATCTACAGGCAGGGATGCTTTGGGTCCGGTTAGGGAATGGTGCAGTTGCCAGTGTAACTAATACACAGGATGGGTGGGTGGTTCTTGAGAGAAAGAAGGCGGAAAGGAAGGGGGTTCCCTGGTGGCTCAGTGGGTTAGGGACTTGGCATTGTCATTGCTGTGGCTCGAGTCACTGCTGTGGTACGGGTTTGATCCCTCGCCTTGGGATTTCCACATGTCACGTGTATGACCCCCCTCACCAAAAAAAACAGCTGGAAAGAAAGATGGGAGAGCTGAGGAAGACCCTGTTGATGCAAAGAATCCTGGTGAGAAGCACTCTTCAGCAGTGGAGTCATTACAGCAGGAAGGGGATGCTGGTAGTGAATAAGGGCTGGGGGAAATGATCCTGTGCATAGGCAACCAAGTGGAGGTACAGGTGAAAATAGAAATGTATGAGTGGAATTTGTGTTTTTAGTGGGTGTCGCACAGCAAGGAAAGCTCGAAAATACCTGTTGTTACTATCAGAATTTAGAAGAAGTCCATTAATTTGTTCAGAAGGAAGCCAGACATAAGAACAAAGGTTTTCAAAACCAAGCTGCCAAATCTGAATCTCAGGCATTCATATATTCATTCATTCGCTTTCGGTACCTGGGACCCTGGTCGGCTATAGGGGCAGGAAGAACCTAACAGTTTCCTTGTCCTCAAGAGGCCCAGTATCTAGCCTGAAAGATTAATATGACTCCAATGAAGGTGTCATGTAGAAGCCTATATGGGCACATGGTGGCCTGAAGGGTGAAGGGTCAACCTTTCCCAGGGTGTATATGAAGATATTCACACTCAGGGTAACATTTGCCACATGGGAGATGCTTCAAGTGGTCTTGAGGGATAGGGGAGTAGTTTACCGGGTAGGGAAGGATATGAGGGCAATTTCAGGCCGCGGGAACAACAGGTCTGAAGGAAACAAGTCCAGAGAAAACCATGCACTTGGGGGCTGTGGGAAGTTTGGGAGTGCCCTACCAGAGTCAAAAAGTCAAACAAGAGGGAGTTCCCTTCGTGGCTCAGTGGTTAACGAATCGGACTAAGAACCATGAGGTTGCGGGTTTGATCCCTGGCCTTGCTCTCGGGTTAAGGATCCGGCGTTGCCGTGAGCCGTGGTGTAGGTCACAGACGCGGCTCGGATCACGCGTTGCTGTGGCTGTGGCGAAGGCCGGCGGCTACAGCTCCTGTTAGACCCCTAGCCTGGGAACCTCCATATGCCACGGGTGCTGCTCTACATAAAAAGGCAAAAAGACAAAAAAAAAAAAAAGTCAAGCAAGAAAGGATGAGAAAATAATAATAAGGCAATAGTAAGGGCTTTGAACTCTCGTTCCAGTTGATAGCTTTTACGTGCTTGTCAAGGATGGCGGGCAAGTGTAAAGTATAGAAATTCTATTTCTAGTGCTGGTAAGGGATAGAAAGGATGCCATTAAAGAAGATGTAATTCAAAGATGGCACATAGAGAGACAGCATGCAAACAGCTATGGAACAAAATGTGCCTTCCTACCAGGAGGAAAAAAATCAGGTTAAGGAAGAATAGGTGCACAACTCAAACAGAGCTACTCCGAAACAATACCCCAAACCCCATGAAACCTAGCAATGTCTTAATCCTCTCTGAGAGATGAAAGATTTTCAGTCAACCATGATCATACTTTCATTGATGGAAAGGGGTTGTGGGATTTCTATTAAATTTTTCAAGTGTGCCTTCCATGTCTGAATTTAGCCCCAACCTAGGAAAATGATTTACTCTAATCAATGGCTATAATTTCTCTATGGCAAGGCTTAGAGAAATCCCATTTTCCTGTCTACTGGGAAATACTGCTTTGAACATGAACTTGGACTGCACTAACCCTGCAACTGAATTCTGGGACCTTTCTGTTTTGTATTAATAGGGTTTAGAGTCTGCATCTAGGCTGCCTACATGAAGAAAGGAAGTGTTTACTCACAAAAGCTCTCCAATTACTACATGAAGAATCATATAAAGATTGCTTTTCAAAAGCATATATCTGTTGGGATTAAGAACAAAGAAAAAAAAACAAGTAAATAGAAGGAGTGGAATAGCTTCCTTGCCACAGAACCTTACAGCATAGCTTAGGTCATTCCCCTCTACATGTCCTAAAATAATAACAGATTAGAGTTTTTGTAGTATCATTACCGTTTATTCTTTCTACTTTTAAGACTACGAAGAACAAAGAGGGTATGGGTTGGTGTTCTCCATTTTTAATCACCCTATATTTTCCACACATACCACCAAGCAGAGGCTTAACCCTTGGCCCAGAACCTGAGTGAATTAAAAAGGATGCAAATAAAAAATATATGCCACAATCTTTTATAAATAGGAATAAATTTTTGACTCTTACACTAAGTGCTTTTCTTTTTCCCCTTGAGTTTCATTAATGAGCAAGGTGGATCAATATTCAACTAAGCAAAAAAAAAAAAAAAAAAAAGGTCCTGTAGGGTGGTGAGGGAATAAGAAAAAGTGAACATAGAAACTGAGTTAAAGAGTGGGAGTTTTCAAAATTACCTGATGCCTAATACACAAATACTATGCATAGAAAAACAGTATGAAATAAAATACGGCAAGGTCTGAATGGATCACGTATAACAGAAACAATGGTAAAAGACTAGCAGGAAAAATAAGATAGACTACTACTATGTGCATAGTATTTTGATAATATTATTTGATGAACAGTAGCAACATTAAAAATGCTATGAGACACGATTATACAGACACACATTAGGAGTTCTTCTAAAAAACGCATTTTCTTTGCCCAAATGAGACCACTGAAACCCAGGTAATGTATCTTATGTCTTTAAACATATGCCTTATAGAACCATTAGCGGAAGTATGAACAGAACAGGTGAAGTAGTCAATCTGTATAGTTAATAACTCACTCTTCACATGCTTTGCTCTTATTCCTGTGCAGTTCCTCCATGCAGACAAACTGCTACCCATTTAAAGAGAGAAAATAAAAGCCCTCTGTGGAGATCCCAGAAAATGAGTGGACGTGAATGGTACTTTGAACTTGGATCTGAAATGTGGCTAGCTGGGTCATCCTATACCTTCCAAGTTGTGCTAGATTCTGACCTGGGCCTGGCCCGCTGCTTAAGGAGCCCTGGGTGGTGGCAGCTGGGGCTTGAGATTCCACCTGAGTAGAGTAGGGAGGCCACCAGCAGAAGCCCCTTGCTGCCATCTCAGCTACCTAGACGGCAAGATGAGCCAGACCAGGGCGGGGGGAGGGTTGTTCAAGCCCAGGGCCCTCAGAGCCACTCCCGACCAGTCTATGGCAAAACACAGTCCCAGACTCTCCTGGCTTCAGATGGGGAACTGAGAAATGTTGGTGAGTGGGTCCCCCAGGGGTGCCAGAGACAAAATGAAGGTTATGGTAACAGCAAGAACCCCACAACTCTTTTGAATCCTAAGCTGTATGTTCTCAATGATGCTCTTTGCATAGTGTATAAAGATGCATACTTACTTCACACCTGAACGATTTTAATCAGTGGCCTGAGATAGTGTTTTCTAAGATGAAGTTCAAAATAAGCCCACTTTTATGCGTAATATAAATTACATAAAAACTGTGTCCAATGTAAGTAACAAGGTACAAGATTACAGGTATATCTTCCTAAAACAGGTTACTTTGACCGTTTCTTTGTGGCCCCAGTACATAATTGCTCCAAATACTGGCATGAAGGGATTTACTGTTGGTGGTTTTGTGTCAAAGGCACTTGTTCAATTAAGAGTTAAACCCATATGACGATTCCTATAAGAGGCCACAATGTTTATCCTAACAGCATGAATACATGGTCTCTAGCGCAGACCCCATGACTTAATAACAGAGAACCCTGAGCAACTTAAACTTATTTACTCAAGTTATTTCTGCCAACTTAGGATGGCTGATCTCATTGACTGGGACCATCATCCACGCTGGAGATTTGGGATCACAAATCCTCTATTTCTCACTGTCCTTAAGTTCCACATCAAATACACCGCCAAGTCCTACTGATCCTTCCTAATACACTTTGCTCTATTCCCAGAACTACTCTGGTCCAGTCCTCTGGCTGTTACTTCTCACCCGGACTCTTTCAAGAACTCTGAATGGCTTCACTGTTTCTACTCTTGTCTCCTTTATTCCTTCTCCACGAAGCACAACCAGAGTGATAGTTTTAAAATGCAAGTTAGGCTATTTTACTCCACTGCTTTAAAACCTTCCAGGGGTTCCTTCTTTCCTAGAATAAAATCCAGGCTTTTTTTCATGGTCTAGATCAAGGGTCAGCATACCTTTTTGGGAAAGGGCCAGAGAGTCAATAGTTTAGGCTTTGCTGGCCAGGTGTCTCTACTCTGCAGCTGTAGCACAGAAGTAGCCGTAGACAATATATAAATGCACAGTGTGGCTCTGTTCCAATAAAACTTGATTTACAAAAACAGGCATTGCGCCAGATTTGGCCTGTGGGCCACAATTTGCCCACTCTTACTCTAGAAGACTTTCCATCACACAGCTCCTGTCTTCCACACTACTTTCCCCTTTTCCAGCCAAGGGCAGCCACCATGCTTTTGTTTCTCTTCTCCAAACACTCAAAGCTCTCTGCACTCCTCCACTCTTTATCTGGTTGACTTTTCCCATCCTCTCAGTCACAACTTTAATGTCACGGCCTCCTGGAGGATGCCCCTGAGTCCCCTACTGGTATGCCATCATTCTCCTTACAGTGTCCTGTTCTTTTCCTTTGTGGCACGTAATATAATTTATAATCATCTAGGTATTTGCTTGTTTCACCTCTTACTGTCCACCTTCCTCATTAGACCATACGCTTGAAGAGAGAAGGGCCTAGGTTGCCACTCTATAACCAGCACCTACTGCCATGCCTAGCTCACAGTGGGTCCCAATAAATATTTACTGAATGAATACATTTCATATATTTGAGTCTCAGTTTCCTCACTGATAAAATGACAGTAACAATACTTGCCTTAGAAAATTGCTGTGCTGACTAAATAAGTCAAGTACCCAGGGAAGTGCCTGGACTCAGACATTTTCCTTGCATACAGTTCTCTTCTGCATTCGTATGGTCTTAATGGACAGGATTATTTCTTTTAAAAAAAAATCCATTCTTTCAAATGGCATTCAGGCAGTTAGTGGTCTATCTCCTGAGTCAGAATATTCAGGCTACTTTAGTTACATATTTATAATGCAAGTTAAAGATCAGAAAAGTATGGTTTTCTTTTTACAGCAGGTTTCTTTAATAGTTAATGTAATTCACCCTCAAGTCCTTCTTCTAGAGATAATTGTCAGTGAATGTGGAATATTGGGCTAGAAACAAATGTTGGAGTAGGTACAGGCAAGAGAAATAAAAGCAAAAATAAGCACAAGGGACCTAATCAAACTTATAAGCTTTGGCACAGCAAAGGAAACCATAAACAAAACAAAATGACAACCTATAGAATGGGAGAAAATACTTGCAAATTATTTGACTGACAAGGGCTTAATTTCCAAAATACACAAACAGCTCATATAACTCAACAACAAAAAACGAACAAGCTAATTGAAAAATGGGCAGAAGACCTAAATAGACATGTCTCCAAAGATGACATACAAGTACATGAAAAGATGCTCAACATTGCTAATTATTAATTATTAGAGAAAAACAAATCAAAACTACAATGAGATACCATATCTCACATCAGTTCAAATGGTCATCATTAAAAAGTCTGCAAATGACAACGGAGAGGGTGACGAGAAAAGGGAACCCGACTACACTGTTGGTGGGAATGTAAATTGGTGTTGCCATTATGGAGAATGGTATGGAGGTTCCTCAAAAAAATGAAAATAGATCCAGCAATCTCACTCCTGAGCGTATATCCAGAAAAGATTAAATTTCTAACCAGAACTGATACATGCACCCCAATGTTCATAGCAGCACTATTTACAATAGCCAAGACATGGAAACAATTTAAATGTCCATCGACAAACGAATGAATAAAGAAGATGTGGAGGGAAGGATTAGGAGTTTGGGATTAACAGATACAAACTATTATACATAGGATGCATAAACCACAAGGTACAGAACAGGGAACTATATTCAATATCCTGTAATAAGTCATAATGAAAAAGAATAGGGAAAAGACAAAAGATGTACTTGGGAGCTCAGTAATGCACTGACAGAAGCAGCAGGAATAAATCAAGCGCAAGGAGGAGAGTGAAAGCACCAGAGGCAATCAGTATACAGCACACATGCTGATTCCAACAGCTTTAACTCCCATCATCCAGCACCTGGACTGGACTCTTTCTCTCTTCAATAAATACCCTCAAGCTACTGAGCTGGCCATGGCCTGAGGGCATGGAGGGAGGGCAGGAGGGAGCCTGGTAAGCTCAAAGTACCTGGCAATGTACATTCCCCAGAGGGTAGCCTCTAATAAGTTACTGTCCTGCGGTGGAGAAGGAGAACAAACTTTCCATATCTCTGCCTCTCATGGGACAACTATTAAGTGTGACCTAGGAGCCATCCAGAACTCCCTTGTGGACTGAGCCAAAGTTATAACCTGGGACTTTGCCTGATGTCGCATCTTTGGCTTCCCTTTCTCCCAGGTTAACTTCCCCACTCTGTTTGTTTTCCCTGGGAACTCTTCCCATTAGGTCACTTATACCTGGATCCCCATCTCAGGGTTGGCTTCTGGGAGCCCAAACTAAGATGGTGAACAAAGGCTTAATGATGAAAAACCGGTATTCTCTCCGTAAATTGTCATTTCCATCCCATGTCTTAATGGTCATCATTTGGGTAAACTTTTTGCGGAAGGTATTTACAGGCAAGTCCAGATTACTTGAAGTTTCAAAACATGCTGTTCAATCAATTTCTGAACCAGAAAGACTAGAAGAAAACTCAAAGTATTTGGAGCTGGCAAGTAAATAAGAAACAGACTAGATTAAAAGTAAAATCCCCCATGTCAAGGTCATGCTGGGAACATTTTCTCTCTATCAAAACACACCGAAATAACCATCATTAATAGGGATCATTCTTTTAAGAGAATGACTGGAAATATTCTTTTAGACTGAAGAAATGTCAATCTGCATTAGTCTTACATAAAGATTTCTCTGAGCAAAGAGGTAATTACAGCCTGACAGATGCCTAAAATAACCCTGATTCTGTGTTTCTTTTTCAATCCAGAGGTGGGCAGATACCACCCTGGTGCCTCTGGGAATTAGAGCTTATAAAACCTGGCAGAAAAAAAATTAGATCTATTGAATTGCAATGTTGAGACTATACAAGTCCTGCAATACCTTTTCCTGCCCCCTCCTCTCCTCGCTATCCTCTAAGCAAATGAAAAGTCTAAGTTTTCTTCTCCAATGGCAATGGTTAGAATCCCTTCTTGTGTTGATAAGAACGGTGCCACAAGCTTTCTGTGTGTTCTGGTACAACGGGTCTTAATGTCCAACTCAGAGCTCTGCTAGTTACTGGTTCCAGGAAAATATTACCTTCTTTCTTTGAGCCTCTACAGCCTCCGTGATAGAAAGAGGAAAAGCTTTTCTGTTAGTCCCCCATTGTGTGAAGGTGCATGGTACCCTTCACTCATATGTATTCATCATGGAAGAACATGCAGCATGAAAACAATCCTAGAAGAGGCAATGCTTCAGTGGATCAAATACTTCCCACACCACTTTATACTTTGCAGGAAGTCCATTTTTAAAATCTAAGCTTTGTTTGATGTCCAGAAGTTTAACATTGTCAACATTTGAATTTCATATAGCAAATTACACGTGCATCATAAAAAGTGGCCTGCTATTCACTTCCAAGAAAGAAAGGAAACATTTTGTTCTCAACAGAGCAGCTACGTTTTTTCTTTTTCCATCATATATGATGTTTTCTTCTTTATTAAAAAAAGCAGGATTTCATCTGAGCCTCTGAGAATTACTCTTTGTTGATATTTGTTTGCTAGAGAATTACTCAAATGAGAGGGCTACAGGACCATAAGAGACAGTGAATATTTATAAATACTTTTCTAAAATTAAAACTTTTTGATAAAATCTGTAGCCCCTGGAGGATTATGTCAACTTGGTAAAATAGACTTTGAACATCCTTGAGCTCTCCCATTAACAGGGGAGAAAGGAATGAGGATGGCAAAGCCGAAAACCCACAGACAACATCTCTAGCAAAACTGGGTGGCGAGACAGCTCCATGAACACCTGATGGAGATGCACCACCCAGACATCTGTGGGGGTGGTAGACAGGGAAGGGAAAGGGGCTCTGATGGCTCAGAGACCAGAAACACCCCGGATTGCCTACAGGCCCTCACAAGAAGTGGGAGAGTCCTATCCAGGGGGAACGAGCTGCAGACATCCCTCATAAGCAGAATGACAGCCACCAAGGCAGAGCATCGAGGCATCAGCACACACTTCCCTGCGTAATGGCCACGCTGACGCTCCAAGAGTAACAGGGAGCATCTATATTGGCTCTATTCTGATAGGGTGGATGTTGCACATAGACCCACCCCAAATGAGGGTTGAAAGAAGAAAGTTTACAAAGAGCAGAGGTAGGTGGCTGCTTGCCTCAAAGATATTAACATGAATTATGAGTATAAAGATATCAGTTCAGGTCAAATGTCCATGGAGAGGGCAAAAAAGGGCAAAGAGGTTACTTAGCGAATTTCAATAATGTTCAGAGTGAGAAAGCAAGAGACAAGAGCCAGATCATTTAAAAGGTGGGTAGGTGGGGGCGGGGTGGGGTGGGAAGAACTAGGCTATTACACAAAGGCATTAGTCTAATGACAATCACCAGAATAAAAGTACACATTTTCCTAACGACTATTTGTGTGAGTGTGTGTGTGTGTGTGTGTGTGTGTGTGTGTGTGTATAAGACAGGAACGGTTTCAAGTGATTTTAAAACAGTATTTTGAACATCCTCGTGGGATATGCCATAAAGACAAACAGACTGTGATAAAAAATATCTTCAAATGTGTTCAGCAATCAGGTTATTTGTGGTAGTGCTCTTATTCTGAGGCTGGTGTGTGTGTAGTGTGGGATCAAGCGGAGAAATTATGATGGGGTAACTAAGATTTGGGATATACAGTTTGAGAAAAAGGAGATAAAGATTTAAGACAGAGGCGGTTATATAAAAACTTTTTGTCCTGAATGTGAATCAAACCTATGATATTGGTATGAGCTCATGATATATTTTATCTTTGAAAAATGCGTACAAATGGCTTAGTTCTCTCCTTATCAATGAGCGCGCTAGCATTTGGATGACTAAATGCTATTTCCCACTGGAAGGAGTCCCGGCTCCTTGACTATCTTGTCTCATCGTGAAGTCAAGACACTAAGAGGGACCACGAGGGTCCTGCTGAGAGGACTCAATGGCCCTCTGTAATAGGCTCCCACTGACCAAAGATGAGACAAATGGAATATTAACAAGTAGAATAATATCAACTAATTTAAATAATCAAATATACTTAAATCCATGTGTTCATAATGATACCTCAAAAAACCCCCACCAACCTGTTTCGGGGGAATGCCAATAATATAACTAATTTTTTTTCTTCTTTTTAGGGCAGCACCCGTAGCATATGGAAGTTCCCAGGCCAGGGGTCCAATCGGAGCTATCGCTGCTGGCCTACACCATAGCCACAGCAACTTGGGATCCAAGCTATACCTTGCCTTGACCTACACCACAGCTCAAGGTAAGGACAGATCCTTAACCCACTGAGTGAGGCCAGGGACTGAACCCGCATCCTCTTGGATACTGGTTGGATTTGTTTCCGCCAGGCTGCAACAGGAACTCCATAACTATTTGTTTTGAAGACTGGCTGTGAAAAGTGGTGAATAAAGGGACAGAATCAAGTATTTGTCCTGTCTTTCATATGAGCAATTTCTCAGGGTAATATCAAATACTTCCTCTTTACAGAGTTATTCAGCTAATAATTGAAGAAAACATGAAGGAATTAGAGCATCACCTCTTTGTAATCATTCATCCATTGATAAATCAAAGATTATCAGTAATTGCTTACATCACAGAATGAGACACAGATACCATGCACTTCTAGAGGATGAAAATACACAGCATCCTCCATAAGAGAGATCAGACCATGAGAAGAAAAACAGGAGGACAGATCATGTGACATGACACACTGGGATGCAGTCAGCAAAACTCAAGCTCTGGGAATCTTGCCAGGACAAAGAACTTGTTTCTTTAAATATATATAAATTGTTATAAAAGATAATGAAAAAGAAAAGGAAGAGAAAACTACAGATTAAAAGAGTTCTACAAGATGTATCGACAAATCATAATACATGGGCTTTATATGGATCCTGATTCAAATATATTGTAATAGGAAATTATTTTATGAGCTCATGGAAGATAATTTCAGTACTGACTGGATATTTGATAATATTCAGAAAATACTGTTAATTTGTAAGGTGTGATACAGCTATTGCGGGGTTTTATTTTTTATAACAAATGCTATTCCTTAGAGATACATACTGAATTATTATAGATGAAATGATGCAATGTCTGGGGTTTGATTCAATGTCATCAAAGTGTGGGAAAGTGTCTTGGGTATGGATGACTGGCCATGAGTTGATGGCTACTGAAGCTCGGTGATGGCAACAGGGCTTGACTATGCTATTCTCTACTCTTAGGATTCTGTTCAAAATTTTCCATAGTGGGAGTTCCCTTAATGGCTCAGTGGGTAACGAATCCGACTAAGAACCATGAGGTTGCGGGTTCGATCCCTGGCCTTGCTCAGTGGGTTAAAGATCCAGCGTTGCCGTGAGCTCTGGTGTAGGTTGCAGACGCGGCTCAGATCCCGCGTTGCTGTGGCTGTGGCGAAGACTGGCGGCTACAGCTCCTGTTAGACCCCTAGCCTGGGAACCTCCATATGCCGCGGGTGCGGCTCTACATAAAAGGCAAAAAGACAAAAAAAAATTTTTTTCCATAGTAAAATGTGTCCAAAACAACCTGGAGCCACGAGTAACTAGTTGTAGTGGTAGTTGTTTGCTCTGCCTAACCGCTCTTCTAGTAACAGGCACCAGATTTCCTCTGCAGAACCAACCTCCCCAGGGAAAATCCAGGTAGCAAGGATGCCACCTCCATCATATGACCCGGACCAGTCCCCACCGCCCAGACTGGGCATAGTCCACTCCCTGGGTGGCAGTGAATTGTTTAGGGGTGGCACGTCACCATACTGGGCCAGTGAAAGTCCTGTCTGGGACGTGTGGCTGGATGTGGAAGGAAATCATGGTCTTTCACCTGCTCGGGTTATGAGGCTAGCGGCATGCAAGACCATCTTACTGCTAGTGGGAGAGACTCTCCTGAGAAAGAAGTCAGCACGGGAAAGGAGACGAGAGGGGGTGGGTGAAGGACTCCTGATACTGCTGGGTCTCACACCCTACCCCCCTCATGCCTGACCGACTCCACCTGACATCCTTTTGAGTTCCACGGGCCTACAGATGCCCCGTTTTTGTTTAAGGCAGGTTGAATTCCATTTCACTTCAGCCTGAAAGGCTCTTATTCATCACAGCCAGGCTACTTTTAAGCCATACCGTATACCTGAGACCACAAGGAGAGGGGCTCTGCGGAGAGAGAAAACAAATTACGGGGAAAGGCTACCGCTAAGGGCCTCCCACATACTGTATTACTTTGTCGAATAATGGAAATCGGTATCTCACTGTGTTTAAGAAACATAATACATGCAGGAAATTAAAGGGTGAGAAATGCCTGTTTTTTTTTTTTTTAATCTTCACACTTTTAGAAGCTTTCCCCAAACGTGGTATTTTTGATTATAAATCCGGAAAGAGGTTTCCTTTGTTACTGTGTTCAGCACTTCAGTTTTAAGATTAGCAAGTTCCAAGTTACCCAGATACCCCGAAGTGTTCTACCAGAAGGAACTTCCCAAGTCAGAGGGAGCTGATGCTGTTGATTGGGTTCAACGAAGAACAGTCTGTTCCACCTCTAATATCCTTGATTTAACATTAAATATAAATGAAAACGCCCTGGGGTAGGGTTTCTGAGCGTGTGATGAAAATTCAGCTCTGGCATGCTTCTTGTAAAAATCCAAGAATGCTCAGCCTGCAGAGCAATCTCATTTATTAGACACAGAGATGTAGATTATTTTGTGCATAAAAATATAAAGAGAACAACAGCAAGGAGTTAACAGGGGAAGAAGGATGTTTAATAGTGATAAGTTCTCACATGGGGCAAAAAATAACCTTTTTTTTTTCCCCCTAGGTGCTTTATTATTATTTGACCTAGAATCGGTAACACATTTCACCTTGGTTGTTTAGGTTGGAAATACTCAGAATACAAAAAAGCAAAGATGCTGAAATCAGAGTGAAACACTATTTGGAATACGAACATATTACAATTGCTTCTGCCTAAATGACAAGATCTACAAATTGGGGGGTAATTTGTCTAAACACATGTATCACATGGAGAAAATGAGTCTATATTTTACGTTTTAAGTTGTTATCAAGTGGCTTACTGACTGCTTTTTTTTTTGGTATTTTTTGTATTTTTAGGGCCACACTCGTGGAATATGGAGGTTCCCAGGCTGGCGGTGGAATCGGAGTTGTAGCTGATGGTCTATGCCACAGCAGTGTGGGATCCAGGACACACCTGCGACCTACACCACAGCTCACGGCAATGGCAGGTCCTTAACCCACTAAGTGAAGCCAGGGACCGAACCCGTGTCCTCATGGATGCTAGTCAGATTTGATTCCACTGAGCCATGATGGGAACTCCATACTGATTGCTTTCTAATGACTATGACATGGTGCTATATAATTTGGCACCCAACACAGACTGACTTAAGATATACAGAATATTAATAAGCAAAAGTGTTGAAGTTAAGGCCAGCTTGATACACATGAGCTCATATGTCTGTATGTGGAATCAAAAAGTAGTTCAGAGTGGACAAATGGCACCAAACAAACTCCCAATTTTCCTTGCTTCTGCATGCTGTCCAACATTAAAAAGAAAAAACAACGGTCCATTTTTTTGCTCTTTTTTTTTTTTTTTTTGCTTTTTAGGGCCGCACTTGCGGCATATGGAGGTTCCCAGGCTAGGGGTCTAACAGGAGCTGTAGCTGCCAGCCACAGCCACAGCCACAGCAACGCAGGATCCGAGCCGCGTCTGCAACCTACACCACAGCTCCCGGCAACGCCGGATCCTTAACCCACTAAGCAAGGCCAGGGATCGAATCCATAACCTCATGGTTCCTAGTCGGATTTGCTTCTGCTGCACCACAACGGGAGCTCCCATTTCTTTGAATTTCTAAATAATGTATCTTTACTCTGAACTCCTGCCCAGTTGGCGGGTGAGAAACCCCTTCTTCCTCTTAGGAGAGTTCCTCTCTTGCGTAAGTCATGCCTGGGGCCTGGGGTTGGTACTCAGCTCTCACCATTCAGGAAAGGCCCTCTGGTGGCCGAACCTACACATCTACCACAGACTGGGTTGCTCAGTGTCTAAGGGTCCCGGAGATGCCAAGTGGCAACACGAGCAAGAGAAGGTGCCCACCACGATGGACATTGGGCTGACTTCCTGATTTCCTCATGTATTGCTCAGCTGACCTTGAACAATGTACAGAACCTTCTAGTAGAGTACAGAGCCCTGCATTCAGTTAGCATTTGTCTAACCCTGTTTCCTTAACTATAAATGAGTTCAATTACCCTCAATCACAGAGACGTGCCAAGATGTGTGTATGTGGCCCAGAAAAGGGGTTAGCAAATGGTGGCTGCTTCCCTTTTCCCTGTTTTTTTTTTCTTCCTTAAATTCAGTTCAAGTGCCTCTTTCAGCAGTTTCTGTTTGCATGAAAAAACAAAGTAGCAAAAGAGTATCAAGGGAGTACGAAATCTATCTTCCTTGTTCAAAGAATCCTTTTCTGCCTCAGATTTATAAGCCAGAACATTTTTATGGGTCCTATTTATAACTAAAATCCACTGTCTTACCATCCTGTTTATGAACACGGGGGTCTCTGCTACCACACCATCTGGGTTTCCAGCAGGAAGAGGGTGGATCTTGATAATTGCTACCTCCCTGGTCCCTGCTCCTGGCTCTGTTGCTTGGGAACAGGGACAGGCCTTGCCTCATTACCTCCCTCTGCTCTTCTCAACCATCTCACGGATATTCTGCCCTTTTGGAACATTCTACCCACTGGGATAACATTCATCTGCAGGAATGTGAAAATTGCGTCCACTTGAGAAAAGGGGGGGCAGGGAACATGTCCACTAATGATCACAGTACGATTAAACTGGAAATATTTCCTAACACTCATCTCTGGTGCCCGTCAATGGGGCGGGGGCATGCCCAGTGACTGGAAAACACCACCAGGATTTAGCAGAGGAGGCCACAGGTGTTAAATGTCCTGCCATTCCAAGACAGAGCTGTGCAGTGAAGAATGCTCTCAGATGGAATGCCTTTGGTCCCCCATCCGCACCTCCTGAGGGGTGAGGACTCTCAAGCTGTCCCAACGCCACAGTGACAGAGCTGGCTGGGAGAGGCCGGGTGTAGAACCACGATCCCCTCTCTCTCAGATGCAGGTCCACTCTGCACGGTGACACTCTCTGAAGCTTAACAATAAGAAAGGGATGCATGGGGATAGTTTGGACCCTGATCCAGTTAGGAAAGGAGGGTGTTTATCTACAAGTTCCTAAACTTAGGGCATAAAAATAACCCTTAAAAGCCCCTGCAAAAGGGCAGTAAGCAACCTCTTTTCCGAGAGGAAAGACAAGGTTTTTTTTATTTTTCCGCTATAGCTGGTTTACAGATTTCTGTCAAGTTTTCCAACTGCACCGCGTGGTAACCTGGTTACATGTACATATATGGATTTGTCACATGTGATTAGACACAGTATCCAGTGCTATACAGCTGGATCTTCTTGCTTTTCCATCCCAGAGGCAATAGTTAACCCCATATTCCCATACCCTCCCACTCCCTCCCCTACTCCCTTGGCAACCACAGGTCTGTTCTCCAAGTTCTTGATTTTCTTTTCTGTAAAAAGGTTCATTTGTGCAGTATATTGGATTCTAGATATAAGTGATATCATATGGCATCTGTCTTTCTCCTTCTGACTTGCTTCACTCAGTATGAGGGTCTCTAATTCCACCCATGTTACTGCAAATGACATTATTTTATTCATTTTTATGGCTGAATAGTATTCCACCCTGTATATATACTACATCTTTCTAATCCAATCATCTGTCGATGGACATTTAAGTTGTTTCCATGTCTTGGCTATTGTGAATAGTGCTGCAGTGAACATGCGTGTGCAAGTGTCTTTTTCAAGGAAATTTTTGTCCGGATATATGCCCAAGAGTGGGATTGCTGGGTCATATGGTAGTTCTATGTAGAGTTTTCTAAGGTACCTCCACACTGTCTTCCATAGTGGCTGCACTAGCTTACATTCCCACCAACAGTGCAGGAGGGTTCCCTTTTCTCCACACCCCCTCCAGCATTTGTTGTTTGTGGACTTGTTAATGATGGCCATTCTGACTGGCGTGAGGTGGTATCTCATGGTAGTTTTGATTTGCATTTCTCTAATCATCAGTGATGTTGAGCATTTTTTCATGTGCTTGTTGGCCATCTGCATATCTTCTTTGGAGAAAGACAAGTTTTTTTTTTCTTTTTAGGGCTGCACTTGCGGCATACAGAAGTTCCCAGGTAGGGGTCAAATCAGAGCTGCACCTGCTGGGGTACACCATGGCCATGGCAATGCCGGATATGAGGTGCATCTGTGACCTACACCACAGCTCACGGCAACACCGGATCCTTAACCCACTGAGCGAGGTCAGGGATTGAACCCATGTCCTCATGGATACTAGTCAGGTACGTTTACACTGTATCACAATGGGAACTCCCAGTTACTGAGTTTAACCTAAAACTAGAGATCATCTTAAGGGTGGGCACGATGTGACTCTGGCTATGTTTGCTGCACGATGTGACACTAAACGATTCTGGCTATGTTTGCTCTATGATGTGACACCAGATGAAGACACAGAGGCAGGTTAATTCCAAAATGATCATTTCAACCCCTTACCAAATACCTTATTTCAAATCTCTGAATGGAGACTAAGGTGACGTGAGGAGACTGAGAAGAGTGAAGTGAGTAGGAGGAAGGCAGATGGAGATAACAGAGTAAGTGACACAGAATGATGGAGAGATGCTTGGAACATACGCTATGTCAAGACCAAAAGTATGAGCTCAGCAATGGACCTGCTTCTGGCTAAAAGTCTGTGTAGGTAGAATCATCCATGGGGCACCCTTCTCACCAACGGAAGGGGAGCAGAAGTGCTATATCCCCTTCCGGGCCTGGCCTGGAAAAATCTTCCATGGCCCTTACCTCCTCTTCCTCTTCTGCATTTTAAGAGGGACAAACCAGGAGCTACGGGTCACAGATGGCAAAGTCACAATGTGGAGAGGGTCTGAGCTGGGTTCCCAGATTTACCCCCTTAAGGAGAGCTAACCCGCAAGCAGGAGCACCCATTACCGACTATGTGAATGACAATTAAACTCCTACAGTGACTGAACCTTGCTACGGTTTTGGATGTATTACAGGAGCTAGTGCTGTCCTGATTCTGGTCCCCGTCATGAAGAAACATACAGACTTGTGACAAAGAAAGACAAGTTCACACATAATGGTAACAATGGATGGTACGGATTATAATAAAAATATATGTACATTTCAGTGCATCAAGATTTGGGAGTAATTAACTTTGGGGAGTGACTAGGGAGGATCAGGAAAATCATCACAAAAGTCTTTGATGCTTATCTATTTGTTTTTCTTATCATTTTTTCCCCTTTTCTTTACCATCCAACAACGATTTCAGGTGGCCAGGAAGTTCGTAACATTTGCTTTATCTTTATTATTATTGCTGGCAAAAAAAAAAAAAAAAAAAGGCACAGCACCCTCTGCTTTATTTCTTTGTCTTTACATCCTCTTATCTTCAGATCAAGTCTCTTTAAGTTTCATTGGTTTAAGTCAGGGGTTAGCAAACAATGCCCTGTGGGCCAAATCCGGCCTACCCTTCTGTTTGTGTAAATAAAGTTTTATTGGACTCTAGCCATACAGCAGTGCCTTTTTTGTTTACATATTATTTATGGCTGTTCATGTGCTACAATGGCAGAGCTGAGTTGTCGTGACAGAGACCATGGCCTAGAAACCCTTAAGTAATTACTACCTGCTCCTTTGCAGGAGTTTGCTGACCCTTGATTTAGGTCATTCCTAACCTAATCTCACCTGCAGGATGGCACATGCTAACAGTCCCAAATCTTTCCCCACCCTCTTCACCCATCTGACACGACACTCTCGTTCCAGCCACCACGTCATCACACTGTGGCACACATGTGTGGTCCGCCAGGTCAAGTTCACTGCCAATCACTGCTGGGTCCTAGCACTCCAGGGGTGAGCTCTGGCTGCCTCTACAAACCTGAGTTTCAGGCCTTTTGAACCAAGTTATCTTCAACCTAAAAGACCAGATTTCTACCCAGGATCCTCTCTGGTTTGTGTTGAATTCTGGGTTTGTGCTCCAGTGCCCCAAGAGCAGCAAGGATGGCATCTGAACCCTGCACATTATCTCCTCTAACCCTTAGACAAAGCCTTAGAAGCGCAAATTCTAAGCAAAGATACTGATGGTAACCTGGATAAAGACAACAGTAACTCAAATTTATGACGAGTTCCTCCTGTGCTCTTACTCCGCTGAGAGCTTTCCTCTCTGTGGTTTACCTAACTCACAACAGTGCTATGAGGCAGGTCTTTTTTTTTTTTTCTTTTATGGCTGCACCCAAGGCATATGAAGTTCCCAAACCAGGGGTTGAACCCAAGCCATAGCTTCAAACTATGCCATGGCTGCAGCAATGCTGGATCCTTTAACCACTGTGCCAGGCTGGAGATCAAACCCGCACCTCCCTAGTGGCCTGAGTCACTGCAGTCAGATTCTTAATCCACTGTGTCACAGTGGGAACTCCTAGGTCTTTGTTTTATAGGTCAAGGAACTGAGGATTATAGAAATGAAGTCCCTGTCCAAAGATACACACAGCTAATCCACTGCAGAAATAGGATTTGAATTCGATTCTTCTGGTTTCTACATGACACATATGTCTTTTTTTTTTGCTCTTTAGGACCACATCCACAGCCTTTGGAGGTTCCCAGGCTAGGGGTTGAATCAGAGCTACAGCTGCTGGCCTACACCACAGCCACAGCAACGCCAGATCCAAGCCGCAGCTGTGACCTACACCACAGCTCACGGCAACACCAGATCCTTAACCCACTGAGCGAGGTCAGGGATCAAACCCGCAACCTCACGGTTTCTAGTCGGATTTGTTTCCGCTGCGCCACGATGGGAACTCCACATATGTCTTTTCATTGGGTAGCAGGACAGTATTTTGAAATACCCACTGACGTTCACCTATACGTCCATTTCTTTGTTCTGCTTAGTCAGCTCTGTTTCTTTGCCCATTTGGTCAGCTAGACCACACAACATACATCATTCCAGGTAGGGGTTCTTACAAAAGCAAGTAGAGAAATATCTAGGCTCCAGGAACTAAGGACTGGGAAGGGTAACAGGATAACAGGCTAGGGCTGGGGGGAATTAATAGGCTAGGAAGGATATTCGACAAATGAAAATAAAGTTGCCTTGCCTCCAGAATGGGAACTACTTAGAGGATGGAGGAGATAGAGTGGGTCTTAGAGCCAGCAGAAGAGAAGCAACTGGTGGGTGCTCGTGGAAGAACAGGCATGCTCTTCCTCTTTTCAGAAGCAGATCCTCCAGGAAGCATCACTCGGTAAGCCCATACAGCCTTGTGGAATTAAGGAGCATTGTGACCTGTTTCTTCTTTCCTAGTCAGAACCTGGAAGGTGATGAGATCCCAGAGGGAATTAGCCCTGGAATTTTTCAGTGTCCCAGTATGCCTCAGTGGCACCCAAGATGACAGAGAAGTGGCTGTGGAAGGGCTGACAGCGGTGAACAAGGGATGACATGGTGGCTCATTGCCTAAGCGAGTGATCAAAGGAGGACCGGGTGGGCACAAAGCTAGGTCAGCGAATTCTAGTGAGATGGATGATGTGGCCAAAGAGTGGACACACTTCACCTCTCCCAACATCTCTTCCATTACACCAAACCCCCTAAATGTAGACTCAGCACCGTGGAAAGAAGGATGAGTTGACCATACACATCCATAAGGATTCAAAATAAAATCTGATTATAGATAGCAGGTACATAACAATACAATTCTTGCCCATCTGAGTGTGTGGCCTGAGATTCTTGCCAACCACACCCTGCACTGTATTGTAAAAATAGGATCTGGGTACCTGAGACCCTCTACCAAAATCTCTAGGGAATGAAGCTTACACCTTGCTCTCCAGCATGTTCTAACCACGGGCTCATCAAGGTAATTTCTCTGTCTTTTCAGCTACTTATACAAAGGGCATGGAATAATTTATAAATGTGTAGTGCTAAAGCATTAATAGAACACGGCATAAGACCAGTAATTATCTTCCTCCATTTTTTCCCCTTAATACGAGCAAGGTACTTGTTAAGTTAATACGAGTTAAGACATTCAGTAGATCACTGAAAACAGGCCCGAGTTTCCATTTTTCTCTGCTTCTTCAATTTCCAACATTCATTTTCCATTCATGAGTTACATAAAAGCATCCACAGCAATGGAGAGTCTTAATGAGAGAGTGGGAGACGGCTATGAAAATCTAAGGGACATTAAACTAATCAGAGTGAAGTCACTGAAGTCATTTTTCTTATTCATTTTCATCACTGTATGCCATTATAACTTTTATGAACTATGGGCTCAAATCCCTTTTCCTACTTTATCCGTATCAGAATGTTTCCCCACACTTTTCATTTTCTAGAATCGCCAACCTCTTTCTCCCCAGGGCTCTGTAATTTGCAACTGACAGAAAATGTGCACACTGCCAGTGTGTATTAGGTGAGACCACAATCTCTAGTGTCGGCGTACTGAGGGGCTGGTCTTTTGTGTTTTCCCTGCAACTGTTTGCTGGTTCTACTCTAATAAGGCCTTATTATATCTTACATCATCGTGCATATTTTATATGCCTGATGCTTGCGGTGGATGTTCTTTGTTTTGTGATCTACTCAGCAGCACCGTGAGGCCCCTGAGCCCAGCTGAAATTAGGCAGGAAGGTGACCTTTCTAATATATTCTTCTGCAGGCACAGTGCCCCTGGAATAAGATCTGATTTGACTTGCCATTATCATTCTGATGAGGAGTGACTGATAAAAAGACAGACGTGTTGAGATCTAATGGTCAGATGGGCCCCTTCTAAATGATTTACTTTGCTCTTGTTAAGCTTGCCAGGCTCCTCACCCCCACCCCTTCCCCAACCCCAACAAGCAGATATTCTTGAGCTTTTCCTACTAAAATCACAGTGAATGTTTGGCCAGCTTGGGAGGGGAGGCAGCCTGAGGGCTGAAGGCACTCAGACCCAGGTTCAAGAGCCTAATTATAGCTCTGTTGTTTGCTGGGCCACCTGAGTAAGGACTGGATGCCAGATAGCTAGTTTGGTTCCCTTTGGGCCACCAAGTCCCAGTAATTTCTAGCAGCTTTCTTTTGCGCCCACTGCACGTGCCCTCCACCTTGCCCTGAGCAAGTGCTTCAACCTCTCTATGCCTCAGGTTCCACTCTGTAATGTGGGTCCAATAAGCGGTACTTGCCCGCAGGGCTGTTGGGAGGAATTCACACGATGAGCTGGTTAGGAACACTCATCCAGGTGCCAGACTGGGTTTCCCTCTGCTGCTTACTAGGCAAGGGATTTGGGGGCACATCCCTTAATCTCCTTGGGCCTCCAATTCCCCGTCAGTGAATTAGAGGGAACCGTGGTATCCATTCACCACTGTGAGGACTGATTGAGTTTTAATACACAAAAAGTACCCAGGACAGGGCATGGTAAGCACCATGTAAGTATAGCTGGTCTGAACACTAAGGAAAACTGTTTAGCAGAAGGTTTAACATAGAATAAAGACTTGATACATATTAACTCTCATCATCATTATTAGTTGGGATGCCACCAATAATATTCTCTGTTTTCCTGAAGTGCCAATAAAGTTACTCTTAAAAGTTATACACAAAGCTATGACCTTGACTGGAAGTGAGCTGGCTCATTTCCTTTGTAGGGTTGTACGTGTTCCAGGAAGACACAGGTCTTCCAGAAAAGCCTTCCTGGTCTTAAAATGAAAATCTTTCACTGTTTGGCCTATGTTTATATATATTAGTTAAAGTATAACATATATTAACAACTCAGGTTATCAGTATAGAAGGGGTCAGAGTTGTAGGCAACCTTCTGTAGATGTGGCCACAGCTCAGTCGTTAGATCAGCAGGAATAGTCAAGTGAGGTGGAGAGAGAAGACGGAGGGAGAGTCAGCTGTCCTACTGCAGAAGACGGGAGAAGGCAGAACTAGTTTCTAGTTCAACCCTTGTGCTTTCTCTCTATGCGGTGGGCAGCTCTCAGCTTCTACTGCTCAATGGAAAGAGTTAAGATGAGTTAGTTTGCTCACATACTCCGCTCTTCCATGCTACCTTCCAACAGCGATGAAGGGAGAGAAAGGGAACCAGTACTTTAAGAGCTATTAGGGCTCTAAAACTGGGGTTGGCCATGGGGCAGGGGTGTCAAAGAACATTCTGGTATTACACGCAAAACTGTGTATACAGGTGAATTTTTTCTGAGTGGAGGGAAAAGTTTATGGTATTGATGAGATTCTCAAATGACTCTCTAATCCCAAAGATTGACGCCTCCAGCCTAATGTGAGCCAGAGTCCCGTTGCTGCTTTGAAGAGGCATTTAAGGGGAGGCAGGAGCAAATTTGAGGTCATGGTTCCAGAGAGTCATCTGGGTGATGGACATTTCCCTATCTGCCAGCTGGAAAGTGAGTGTCCCTCGGGGGAGGGTCTGGGTTTCCTGGAGTACAAGGGGGAGATCTATTTTTACAACTCTCTCTTCATGCATAAATCTTCCCTTCCACTCAGGGCCAGCGGCTATGCCACCATCACTACATCCCTGCATGTCTCCACCCATCCCCATTCAACATTTCTACTAGACGCTACCCTCCGCCAGAGCCTCGCACACTCCTCCACACAGCACAATGAATGAGTAGTCCCCTCCTTGAGGGCAGGAACCATGTTTTAAGTATTTACACATTCACAGTACCCTATATTACATTTGCTACCTAGTTAATGCTCGGTAATTGCAAGCACTGTAAATTAATTAAAGAAATTCATTTAAAAAATGAATTTAATTGGATTGTCTAGCCTTGGGGGATGGGGCAGGATTCACAGTGTCTATGAGCAATTATACACCATAGTCTTTCAGAATCAAACTTTGGAGATGGTTTTAAGTTAATCTGCCTAGTTGTGAAAAGCCAAGGGAGATTATCCTTGGATACTTTTAAAGAAGAAAGATATGGTAATTTGCAAAGGGCATGAATTCTTCAAAGATTTCATTCCTTCACCACTACAAAGTACGAGTTAGAGTTAACAATTTAGAAATCTATGAAATGAACGGAACTCATCTAATTTCAGTACAGCAATTATAGCTCTTTTTGAGGATACATGAAAAAAAAACCAAATGTGGTTACTATAGCAGTAAATTGGTCTCTAAGAAATGCTTTCATTTTCTCAAGGAAAAAAAAAAAATCTATGCCAGAGCAGGCAAATGATAAGAAAAATAATCCACAAAGAAACACAAATGTATCCGGAAAGAAAAAATAATCCACAAGCAAATACGGCAATGGGGGGAACAAATGCAAAATAAGAGCAAACCATGTAGGCAAGTAAATGGATGTCAATTTTTAAAGAGAGAATTTTACAGTGTTATTAAAATGATGAGTGTTTCCCCAAATTTCCTCAGTGGCTACGAAAATGGGATAGTTTGTCAAACAGAAAGGGAATTTATCTTGTGTAAGATATAGACATTCAAACACATATCGGCCGAGAAGCCCAATAAAAAAGAGATTATATTACAAGAGCTAAATTTTCAGGTTGGTACACATATGGCAGATAGATGACTGAACTGATGAGAAGGTACAGGAAAATTTTCTAATTGATGAACTTTTGCATGAGTGAGAAATACATTATTTCAAAATTCTGCTTGAATGAGTTTGAAGCTTTCTGTTACAGTAAGGACTTCATCGCCAGCTGCATGTCACTTCTGTGAATCGCACTGTGTCACTGAACTTAGATTTATTTGGTTAAAATCAAGTATCCTGTTACTTTTATAAAGGGAAATGTACTGCCTTGAGATTAAAAGGGCGTACGTTTTAGGATGACATGTTCACAGTCTCAGGAGCATTCGGGCCTATGTGTTTTTATCACTAGCAAAATCCTTTCAAGTCCGACCGTCCGTCCCCTTAAGTGCTCAATGTTGGGGGGCCGGTTTGTCTTGAGTGGTCCCATCCTAACAGATGTGATGTAAGCTCCCCAGAGGCTGGGCTCTGGCTTGTCTATCCCCGTGCCTAGCTTGGTGGCTTGCATCTACAGTAGGTGCCAGAAAGTGTGTGATAAGTCAGTGATGCAAATCAATGTTTTCCGAGGGATGGATTTGTCAGCCGATGGTCAAAGTCATGGAACAGATGCAGGAGAGCTTGGGCAAAACCATCTAAGTCGGATGTTTCCGAAGAGTTTTCTTAAGAGCCCACTGCCCTCCCAGCACACTGTTCGTGGGCATCTCCTACGGACCTGGCATTGAGCCCGGCAGGGGACCCAGACAAGGTTGTCCGCAGAGGACGACACGGACAAGGTCTCTCTTCTCAGGGAACTCGGGATCTAGGTCAACTGATTCTACAGTCTCAAGCTACAGTCCTGATTTAAACCGTGTCCTTGTCACCCATCAGTGAGACACCAGCCAAGGGACACTCTGATCACATTCTAAAGTGAACTGCGTATAAGTCTTTCACCTACTTGGTCAGGTTTATTCCCAGGTATTTGATTTTTTGGGGTGCTGTTTTAAAAGGTAAAATATTTTGGTATTCTTTTTCTAATATTTCATCGGTTAGTATATAGAAATGCGATTGATTTCTGAAGATTAACCTTATATCCTGCTACTTTGCTGAATTTGTTGATCAGTTCAAGTAATTTTGGAGTTGAGTCTTTGGGGTTTTCTATATATAGTATCACGTCATCTGCATACAGTGACAGTTTTACCTCTTCTCTTCCTATTTGGATGCCTTTTATTTCTTCTGTTTGTCTGATTGCTGTAGCTAGGACTTCTAATACTATGTTGGATAACAGTGGCGAGAGTGGACATCCTTGTCTTGTTCCAGACTTTAGTGGGAAGGCTTTCAGCTTTTCTCCATTGAGTATTATGCTTGCCGTGGGTTTTTCATATATGGCCTTTATTTTGTTAAGGAATGTTCCCTGTATTCCCACTTTGGTAAGAGTTTTGATCATGAATGGATGTTGGACTCTGTCAAATGCTTTTTCTGCATCTATTGAGATAATCATGTGGTTTTTAACTTTTCTTTTGTTTATGTGGTTTATGACGTTGATTGATTTGCATACATTGAACCATCCTTGTGCACCTGGGGTGAATCTCATCTGATCATGGTGTATGATTTTTTTGATATGCTGTTGGATTCGGTTGGCTAAAATTTTGTTGAGAATTTTTGCATCTATATTCATCAAAGATATTGGCCTATAGTTCTCTTTTTTTGTGGTGTCTTTGTCTGGTTTTGCAATTAAGGTGATGTTGGCATCATAGAATGTCTTTGGGAGTGTTCCTTCTTCTTCAACTGTTTGGGAAAGCTTAAGGAGGATGGGTATGAGTTCCTCTTTGTATGTTTGGTAGAATTCACCTGTGAAGCCATCTGGTCCTGGACTTTTATTTGTAGGGAGTGTTTTGATGACATACTCAATTTCATTTCTAGTGATTGGTCTGTTCAGTTGATTTATTTCTTCTTGATTCAGTTTTGGGAGGGTGTAGGTCTCATATGCAGAGAACTACAAAACATTAATCAAGGAGATCAAAGAAGATACAAAGAAATGGAAAGATATTCCATGCTCATGGGCCGGAAAAATTAATATTGTAAAAATGGTGATACTACCCAAAGCAATCTACAGATTCAATGCAATCCCTATCAAATTACCCATGACTTTCTTCACAGAACTAGAACGAACAATCCAAAAATTGATATGGAACTACAAAAGACCCAGAATTGCCAAAGCAATCCTGAGGAACAAAAACCAAGCAGGCGGCATAACTCTCCCAGACTTCAGGCAATATTACAGGGCCACAGTAATCAAGACAGCATGGTACTGGTACCAAAACAGACATACGGACCAATGGAACAGAATAGAGACCCCAGAAATAAACCCAGACACCTACGCCCAATTGATCTTTGACAAAGGTGGCAAGAACTTCAAATGGGAAAAAGAAAGTCTTTTCAGTAAGC
>PVHT020000195.1:7349436-7437216 GCA_004024745.2 Catagonus wagneri
AGTGAAGCAAGTCAGAAGGAGAAAGACAGACGTCATATGAAATCTCTTATAACTGGAGTGTAAAACACTGCACAAATGAACCTCTCAACAGAAAAGAAAATCACGAACTTGGGGAACAGACTTGTGGTTGCCAAGGGGGCGGGGGAGGGGTGGGGAGGGGTGGGAGGGAGTGGGGATAACTAGTGCTTTAATGATGGAATAGCAAGGAGCTCCAACTCTATTGCACGGGGAACTATATCTAATTACATGTGGTGAATCCATATATGTACTACATGTAACCGGGTCACCATGCGGTGCAGTTGGAAAATCTGACAGAAATCTGTAAACCAGCTATAATGCAAATAAATAAATAAATAAATAAATAAATAAATAAATAAATGGATCTGTTATAAAAAAAAAAAAATAAAGTGAACTGCAGACCAAGGGGATTCGCCAGAACTTTCTAAGAGGAGGCCCTGTGTGAAGGGCCTCTGCCAGCTACCGCCTCCTTTTCCCCTCTCCTTCTGGGAAGAGGGGGGAGGGCTGAGGGCCGGGAGAGGGCCGCGAGCTGCTGAGAGTTCCTGTCCTCCCCTCTGGGATGAGGTCTAGGGAGCATCTTGAGAAGGAGCTGGTCTGGGTGGTGCCTCAGCCCAGAGGTCTTGACAGGAGAACCAGCGGCCAGAGGGCGCGCTCCTGTCCCGCCACCACAGAATCCACACATGAGTTTCACCCGAGAGCCAGCGTGTGGTACCAGGGACACGGAGGGAGTCGACAGCCAGTGCCAATCAGAGGAGAAGCCACGGTTCATCCTGAGAGGGCTCAGTTCTCTCTCCCTATCGGGCACGGACGGGCTGTGACAAAGGCATGAGCGTTTTACGTACGTGAGAAAAAAGCTGGCCCAATTTACACTTTGGCCCATTTATTTATTTATTTATTTATTTTTTTTTTGGTCTTTTTAGGGTCACATCTGTGGCATATGGAGGTTCCCAGGCTAGGGGTCTAACAGGAGCTGTAGCCGCCGGCCTTCGCCACAGCTACAGCAACGCGGGATCCGAGCAGTGTCTGCAACCTACACCACAGCTCACGGCAACGCCGGATCCTTAACCCACTGAGCAAGGCCAGGGATCGAACCCATATCCACATGGATACTAGTCAGGTTTGTTGTCACTGGGCCACAATGGGAACTCCATCCACCTCGGTCCATTTAAAACACCACAATCCCTCATCAATTATGTGGGAATTTGGTTATTATCACCACCCTATCCTGAGAGAAATTCTCTGCACATATTATTTGGGATTTTCACCTAAATTTGCCTTAACCGAAGAAAATGTGACTGGTTACCAGACTGCCTTCTCCCTGCCATCACCCCGCTGCTTACAGGTGGCAGGGACGTGTGACCTGCAGAGACTGATAGTTACATGAACGGGTGTAGCTGGTTTCCAACTAAATTTTATTTATGGGCTCTGAAATTTGAATTTCATATGATTTTTCTGTGTCACAAAATAGTCTTTCATTTTTTCTCCCCCTAACCCTTAAAAATGGTAGAAACCATTCTCAGCTCGTGGGCTGTCCAAAACAGGTGGCAGGCTGGATTTGGATTGCAAGCTGTTGTCTGCTCTCTCCTCTTTTAATTGGTTCATCTAGTCAACAAATCTTCATTGAGTTCCATTACATAAAAAGTCCTACAGAGACTTTTGTTTACAGATATGCCATTTTCTTCCACCGGAAGGGGAAAAAAAATCTTTTTTGGAAAAAAGAAATATTTGTAGGTGCCCCGGGAAGATTGCTTATGAAACAATCCCCCTCTGAAGAGAGCTTGTGCTCCGTCTCCGTGCTGCAGCAGGCAATTTATTCCCAGCAAACATTAACAGAGATATTTTCTTTCTCCTGTCATCCTCTGAGCACCGAAATCAATAGGACTGATCACAGGAGCATGTGCCTAGGGGAAAACACAACGACCACGTGACCTGTCACCAGCCCTATGCAGCGCTCCAGAATGCGAGGCCACAGAAGGCTTCGAGTTCAGGTTCATCTCTATGAGGCGTATTCCCACCAACAAGCAGGCACATCCCGAGACAGAAGAAGTCCCAAGGGATTACACTGCAGCTCCCTCCCCAGGGCTTCAAAATGCGGAGCCACTTCCTGTCTTTGCATCCTAGGTCCCCAGGAAGAATGGCCACGTGCCCAGAGCTGGCTGCTGTTGCAGGATCTTCCTTTGGAGATTCGGATGCCCATGAGGACACGCACTTGGGTGGACAGCTGCCAGGGCTCCACACTATGTGGCCCACATGGGAGTAGGAAGTAGGCTGACCAATTATCCTGGGACCGACAGGTGTCCCAGGATGTGGCCTCTCTGTGCTAAAACTGGGCAGGTGGGTCATCCTAAAAATAAGCTCCCTCCACTTCTATTTCTGTCTTCCCACCCTTGACCAGGTCTTCCCAAGTGCCGACTATCCAGCACTTGGGAGTAAAGCAGAAGCTGAACTAAGCTTGGGAAAGAAACTTCCTCCAGAAAACACCAGAAACACTCCCCTTTCTCAGGGTACAGATACACCTTTTGTTATGAGAAACCATAAATGTTAAAAAATGCCCTTCTCAGTTTAAAGTGTTCTGAAAACCTTAGCTTCTGCTTCAATCTTGTCTATAAAGATGTCTTTATAAAAGACAAAGGTCACGACACAAGCCACTATCCCTCAACGCTGGCAGCAAGAGTGGATTCATTCATCCAACAGGCAAAGCCTTATCTGGAAAACTTCTGAAGACCCCTTTTGCCCTAAATTCATGGTAGGACTATGACTCTAGTGGGCTTTCAAGGGGATGCTTGCCCAATATTTTATTTCAGACTTTTTTTCTAGGGTCACGGGTGTGCATATGGAAGTTCCCAGGCTAGAGGTTGAATTGGAGCTGCAGCTGCCAGCCTACACCACAGCCATAGTAACACAGGATCTGAGCCACATCTGTGACCTACACCACAGCTCACGGCAACGCTGGATTCTTAACTCACCGAGGGAGGCCAGGGACCAAACCCACGACCTAATGGATGCTAGCTGAGTTTGTTTCCACTAAGCCACGACGGGAACTCCATGCTCAATATTTTAACATCACATAAAATACATTTTCTGGAGCCTCCTTAAGCATATCACATAACAAATGATTTATATCTATGCTGAAATGAAACCAATAAACCCAGCACACTTTTAAACTGGTCTAGTTTTGACCTAATTACCCTTTTCCCTTGGTTGATGATTTCAATACTCAGTAATGAATCGGCCAGTCAAGTATGAAAAAAGTTGGTTAACTGTGTGTTTGTGTATCCATGGGATTATGTATAAGAAAATTATGTATCACTTAAATTGGACTCAGGTATTGCATGTTGATTGCCTTGATTATGGAATATCAATGTGTTCGTAATTTTGGAAGGAAACAGATATGCAATCCTTGGATAGAGCAACGGACGTAAGAGTCAAAAAGATTTCAAACTGAAGGCTGTGTACCCTGAATGTTAGCACAGAGCGGGCAAGTAGGTGTTCTGTGTTTACGGAGCCTGGTGTTTCACCTTAGAGGTCAGTGTCACCAATACTTTCGAGGTGACTGTGTAGCTTGTGCTTCTGCCCCAAAGTGGCCCATGGGAAGCCCTTCCTCTGCCAGGTGAGGTCTCAGAGCTGAGCAGCCACCCGAGGGCTCAGATGAGTGAGTCACCTACCTGACAAGGTCGATGACCCGCTCCCTCGGCGCGGCGCTGACTGGCTCATCATTGATCATCACAATCTGATCTCCCGGTATCAGCTTGCCCTCGGAGGGGCCTCCTGGAGACAAATGAGAAGACCACTGGTAATCCATCCATCCAGCCAGCCAGCCAGCCAGTCAGCCAGCCAGCCGTGGCCTCTTCTCCCCATCATAATGCCTTGTGACCAACTGGTGCTATCAGCCCAAACCAAACCCACTCGTGGTCTCTGCCCCATTCCTCTCAATATTAGACAAAACCTGGGGAGTGGGGAACTTCAGGCAAGCTCCTGAGGGCCAGGCCACTACCTGGTCAATGAAATCAGAATCTCTGGAAGTGGTGGCTCAGATAAGGTGGAGACTAGCAACGCTTCTCACACTTTAAGGGGGATATGAATCCCTTGGGACCTTGTCATCCTGGGTTGATTTAGTAACTTCGGAGGAGTATGGGGCAACAGGCTGCATTCCTCACAAGGTCCCAGGGGCGGCGGCGGCGGCGGCTGCTGCTGCTGCTGCTGCTGCTGCTCCTGGCTAGCTGGCCACGTTCTGAGTATTGGGGCCCCTAGAAGAAGGTATTCCCCTGACGGCAGCCAGTTGGCAGAGCTGATGCCTGCAGCCAGAGCTGCGACCTGCTGGGCACACCTGGAGCACAGGTGCATTTATTTGCTCTGCACAACCAGGGAGATGGCACACTGCGGGGAAGCGTGCGGCAGCTCGACACGAGGCTGCTGGGACGAGCTTAGAGGATCTGGCCTCGTGTTACGTGCTTTGGGAGGTGGGGTCAAGGAAGCAGGACTGTGCTCTCAGGAAGTGAGGGTAATTCTGCAAGGAGCATCTTAGTAATTCTTGTCTCAAAGGGGGGGCGGAAGGAAGCAGGGCTAAAGCTGGGATTGGTATAAAGAAGCTGCAGCCTCTCGTGTCAGCTAGGAGACGAGGTTGTTTGGTCAGTTCTGTGGTTGGGACTGTGCTGGGATGTTTGTGTCGGGGCTCACGTGTGATGATAAAGGATTCCTGTTTTTAATCTTGATCCATCTCAGCCTCTCTCGGTTGTTTTTCCAAGGAGGAGGGGAAGAACTAATATCTGCTGAGTATTCACTGTGCGCCAGGCAACGGGCTAAGTGCTTTACTTAGTAACCTCAGTAATGCTATAGTCCCCTCCATGTAATGACCGAGCCGAGGCACACATAAAAGAAAGAACTGCCGGGAAAGCAATTCGGCTTAGGTCTGGGGACCCTTTCAAGTTCAGGGTGGCCAATATCTCTTTTGAACACGCTCCTATAACTTAAAAAGTGGTCACTGGAGTTCCCGTCGTGGCTCAGTGGTTAACGAATCCGACTAGGAACAATGAGGTTGCGGGTTCGATCCCTGGCCTTGCTCAGTGGGTTAAGGATCTGGCGTTGCCGTGAGCTGTGGTGTAGGTTGCAGATGCGGCTCGGATCCCGCGTTGCTGTGGCTGTGGCATAGGCCGGCAGCTACAGCTCCTGTTAGACCCCTAGCCTGGGAACCTCCATATGCCGCGGGTGCAGCTCTACATAAAGGCAAAAAGACAAAAAAACAAAAAACAAAAAACAGAAACAAACTGGTCACCGCCCAGTCTCTTGCCACATAGTCACAGCTGCAAGAAGCACACATCTGTATTAAATAAAACCTAAAAATAAATGCTATGATAATATGGACTGCCTTCACGTGTTGAATGGAATCACCCTCCACAGGCCAGTGTGGTACCATACGGTACTGGGATTTGAATTTTACTTCCAGAGCTGTCTGGATAAGAGGAGCAAGTGAAATGTTATCTTTCAAATATTACCACTTTTACTTCATCTCATAACTGAAACGAATACTTCACATCCCAAACGTGGAACTCAAAGCCATTCAGTTGTTCTCAACCCACAGACACTTGACATCTGTGTCACTCAAGCTGGAGGAGACACTTGTCTTGTTGATGGGGAGTTAGAGTGCAAGGAAAACCTTAACGTGTCCCTGTATCAGCAAGAGAAAATATTCACTTCCAGATGTGGGAGCTGAGATTCAGTGGTGGCACTGAATCAGTGAGGGATTCTGAAAATCACCTGAGAGACTCTTGATGGCGACTGGATTATGTGCGGACAATCATTCAGATTCAGTCAAACAAATGATTAGAAGTCAAATGCTGGTCAAATACAGAAAAATCTTCAAACTGTTTGCATATGGCGGATGTTAACTACTCCAATGAGAAAACCACGTGCATATGGACAGGACTCAGTTTTACATTTGACTTATGCTTTCTGATCAAATGGCAACGACATCCTGGTGTAAGCATGAGTTATGGGAGCAAGCGACACTCAGTTCCTTCCAGAACATGAAGCAGGGGGCACACTCACTTCAGAGACCTCTCATGCCCTTTGCTCCGAAGGCTGGTTCGCCTACTACAGAAAACCTGGTCTTGTTACCGGCATCACTTAGGACTTCAGAAGAGTCATTTTCTGAGAGGCACAGTTTAGGGGACCTATATTTTCACTCATAAAAATAACTAGAAACAGGGCTCTTTGACCTCAGTTTTGACTTTTTCTACTCTTCTCAAAATTGTCTAACAGGAGGTGTGAGTGTGTGACCCTAAGGAGAGTTGAGGGCAAGGGAGGGAAGAGACTGAAGGAACAGTGAGGCAACACAAGAAAACGAAAAACAAGACCTGAATCTCCAGTCGGCTCCAAGGAGGAGAATTTCATAACCAGAGATGTTACAGTGTACCACTATGACAAACCTGCATGCCAAATGCAACCCCATGGAGGAAAAAATATGTGTACACACACACACGCATAATACATTATATGTGATATGTAATATATACAAATGTATGCACAGAATTATCTACCACACATATGTTCTCCATGTATAAAATTCTTATACGATGGAAGATAATATAAGAAAGGGAATGTATATGTATGTATGACTGGGTCACTTTGCTCTACAGCAGAAATTGATACAATGTTGTAAATCAACTACACTTCAATAAAACTTTAAAAAATGAAAAAGGAGTTCCTATTGTGGCTCAGCAGGTTAAGAACCCGACAGGTATCCATGAGGATGTGAGCTTGATCCCTGGACTTGCTCAGTGGGTTAAAGGATCCAGTGTTGCTGTAGCTGTGGTGTAGGCCAGCAGCTACAGTTCTGACTGGATCTCTCGCCTGGGAGTTTCCATATGCCGCAGGTGTGGCACTAAAAAGAAAAAAGAAAAAACAAAAACACCTCTTAGTAACAGGAACTCAGGTGATTTTTAAAAAAACTTTATCCTCCATATTATCTATACTCTCTTATTTTTGCAAAAAGCATATGTATGATTTCATTATTAGAACAAACAACAAATCTCTTTTATTTTGAGGCTAAAATTCTCAAATGCATCAAGTTCAACAACTCCACATAGAGAGCTAAACTGGGACCTATAGCTAACGAAATACAAAGCTAGGCAGACGGATTAAGAAGGTATATGCTGAGGCAGTGGTAGGAGTGAAAAAGAAACTTCTTCTCTACACAAGTCTAAAGGGTTGACTGTATTTGCAGTGCCTGCCTTGCGGGTGTACTGTGTCAAAAATGAGGAAAAATGAAATTAACTTTAAAAATCTGTACTAGATCACTCATTAGCTTTCATTAACTGGCAGACTCAACTGGCCAACTACTTTAAACCTTAACGACAACAACAACGACGGCGATTATGATGATGGTAAGCATTCCTGGAATAAGTATATACCTGGCACCTTTCTAGTGCATTTCATTCTCTCCTGAGCCCTAGAAGTTAGATACTATGATCCTCATTATCCAAATGATGTAAAGAAGTTACCTCAAACTGAAATGGAGGAACGTTAACACAGAAGCTAAAAAATCCTAATAAGAGCCAGAGGCAGGATTGAAATCCATCAAATCCAGGCAGTCTGATGCCAGAGTCTGTGTTCTTGACTACAGTACTTTATTTTTGAACTCTGTTACTGATTTGCAAAATCCTAGAGAGAAACAGCAAAGAACATACTTTTGCTTTTGTCTGTAAATAAATTCAAGTCCATTAAAAAAAATGCATAGACGCTAATAATAAATAAATAATAACAGAGCACTGTTTCTGAAAAAGCAAAGGCTGTCCTAGCAGGCAACTGCATCGTTGACTATCATACTCAACTGTATTGATAGTGGAACATCTGTAGACTCTAATGAGAATGACTGAGGCCAAGCATATTCATTACCTGATTATATGGCAGAATTTAAGAGATGTGCCGCACACTGCATCACCATCATCATTTACTGTATAAGGAAACATCGCGAAACTCAGTAGGGTCTCTTCTCATGCTTATGGGTCTTTAGAAGAACTGTGGATTGGGTGATCAAGGTCAGACCTGGCTGGGTGGTTGTGCTGTACACTGAAGGCCAGGCTGTACTTAGCTTTAGGCTGCAGGCTGGTGGCCCTATGTGTTCATTTTTGGGGCTCAGGTTGAAGTGGAAGCAGCCATTTCAGGGAACCTTTTTTAAAAAATTATAGTTGATTTACAATTTTGTGCCAATTTCTGCTGTAGAGCAAAGTGACTTAATCATATACATATATACATTCTTTTTAAAATATTCTTTTCCATCATGGTCTATCCCAGGAGACTGGATATAATTCCCTGTGCTAGACAGTAGGACCTTGTTGTTTAGGGAAACTATTCTCATGGACACGGCAGAAACCCAAGAAACGAGCTCAGCTCCACAAGCATATTTCAAGCCTTTGCTTATGTCATATTTGCTAATATGCCATTGGCCTGTCAGTCACCTGGTCCAGCCCAACAGCAGTACAGTAGGAAATACATTCTGCCCCTACTGGAAAGGGAGGGGAGCACATCTTTGTAAAGGAATCCAGTCTCCTGAATGAACCTGAATTAAAGTTCAGAAGCTTTAATACAATTCTTTTGCTTTCTCACGAAGGAGTTTGTCAAGAGCTTACTGAAAAGTACCCACTACCAACCTCTTAATGTTTACATTTATACATTAAGAAGTGGGTCATTTCCATGGGAATCAGTGTTTTCCTAAGTCAAGAGAGATCTGAAGGATTTGGTAGTTTAAAACCTCATTTGCTGAGCCATTTCTGTCCCTTTGGTGGTCTGGCTCTATCCAGGTATTGGGAAACCTCAAGTAGACTTCACGGCTCAAAAAGGAACAGTACAGAACTTGTGACACGGGACACCGGTTGTGTTGGCAGGGGTGGTGGGTGATCTCTGAGAAATGGGGTCGGAAGGAGCTTACCTGGGGTTACTGAGCGAACGACCACTGGCTTTTCACTCCCCGCCACAAAACCAAATCCCAGCACAGGGTCCCTCCTCATCTCCACCCTCCGTGGAGCCGGAGGGATGATCTGGCAGCTCTCCAGCCGAGGGTCATCAAATGGGATCGCCTGTGTCATGTGACTGTGGGAAAAGCACACAGGACAGAAACGAGGCATCAGTGCATGTGCTGGGCAATGGCCTGGTGACTATATTTCCTCTAGTTGCAAAATCTTCTATTCTCCAGTAGAGAGCAGGGAAGATATGGGGGGACCCACCGTCCTGCTTCTTGCATGGCCCTCTTCTTCCTGGAAAACTCTAGGCCCACTTCTGCTTAAGGCATTTTGCACCAGCTATTCCCCCCAACCTGGAATGCTTGCCCTGCAGATATGTGTATGGCCCACCCTCACCTCCCAAGTCTCTGCTTAAATGTGAGTTTCTTAAAGAGGACTATCCTGGTCCCACACTTTAAAATTGCAGCCCTGCTTAACCACACCCAGATCTTTTTACTCCTTCTACCTTTTTTCCCCCCATAGCACTAATCACTGGCTAGCAGGTTGTGGAATATAGTTATTCTTATGCTTATTTTTCACTGCTTTGCTGTCCACATTCGAATGTAAGCTCCCTGAGGGCAAGGCATTTTGTTTCATTCACTGATTTATCCCAGGTGCCTGGAATGGTGCCTGGCACTTAGTGGATTCTCAATAAACACTTGAATTAATAAGTAGAGAAAAAGAATTATTTGTGGAAGACTATCCAATTATATGCTAAGAAAGAACCTCAGAGGGTTATAGACATTGGGTAGGACACAGAGGACTTTGGGCTCCAATGAAATTGATGGGGATCGTTTTAGTGGCAACAATCCTCCTTTGGTGTCAGATAGAGTCCCCCTTTCCAAAGAAGTTGAGGAAATAACTCTTGGCATTTCTGTTCTGGAGAGACTTTCAGATGATTTACATGAATCTTTTTAACACCAAAACTTCAGAAGTCTTAGCACCATTTTAAACTTGAAATGTGTATAGCATTCAAAAATTATCAAACTGCTTCCACGAATGGCTCATTTGATCCACAAAACCACCTTGAGAATGAAGGAGAAGAGTGGGTATTATCATCTCCATTTTTCACTGGGAGGAAACTAAGATCAAAATAGTGGCTTATTGTCACTCAGGGCCCATGGCTGGTGTGCTAGAGGGTCGAGTGGAAAATCAACTCCCATGACTCTTAATGAAATCTTCACTCATGCACATAATCCAAAGCAGACATCTTCTGGGGAAGAGTTATTAGTTTGAACACTAGAAATCTCCTTAAAGTATGTAAGCCAAGATTATTTCAATGACACGGGCTTAATTCAATTTTTTTCTCTAATCTTCTTCAATAAGTAAAAGAAGATCACTTTTAAGTACCGAGAAAGATGCTACTCTATATGCCATCTGGACAACATATTGTTCAAACGTAATAAAGAAAGACAGACAAGGAGGAATCCTGTGGTCCTTCAGTGTAATTAAGAAGAGTTAAGAAAAATCAATGAAAACCTGCTAGGATCTGTCCTTTAGGACATGTATCACTGACTAGGAAAATAAAAGTTTAAAATCCCTTTGAAACAGAAAGGAAGGAAATGTCTTTTTGGTTTAGCAGTTTGTGAGCTGAAAACGAACCTGTTGGGTGCCATGTGCTAATGTTCATCTGTCACCTTGTTTCATTGTCACAATCCCCATGGTGGACAGAATTTGACCTCACCTACCTCCTCTTTGCAAATGCCCAGAGAGGAAGAATAACTAGGCCAAGGTCACACTCTTCTCAGGTGTAAGCCAGGTGCAATTCACACCAGGTCTTCTGATTCTAAGTGTCACGTGCCCGACCAGCACATTTGCAAGGACAGTGCAAAATGATTATGCGGGGTCCTTCCTTCAAACTTCAAGACAGAAAAACATGAAACCCAGCCCATGGCCTTGCGTGACTGCATGGGTCACATGCCGATGAAGCTGGGCTTGGTCAAGTGCTATCCCATGAGCCATCATCACTCCAGAAATGTCTAGGCTCAGAGTAGCAGCATTATAGAGTCAAAGAGGGAGGGGCTGTCTTTCTGTAAAATTGCAGGTGTTTGTCTGGACCCCAAGATTAGACATGTTTACCATGGTGGGGCACGTGCTTGGGACAAAGGGAGGTGGGCAGAAGGTCAAACGGAGAATCCTGGTAGTCTGAAGGACAGAATTCAAGACCCTGAACAAACCAGGAAAACTAATACAGGATGAGCCCCAGTGTTCAAGGCAAGAGCTGTAGATGGGACCGTGGGCAGGGAGGGACCGAGACATAGCGAATGGGTGGCGAAGTCAGGACTGGGAACTAGGCCACCCAGGAGGTCCTCTCATACTCCTACAGGGGGACTCCCTCAGTGGAATATGATCCTCAACACTGATCCCCCATTGGCCTGAAACCTGCATGGCTGTATGTGCCTGGGGGAGAGTGGGGCTATCTGGGAGTTGTGGATACTGTTCTCTTCTCTTAGCTCCTCTACAAGGGGGCTCCATCTCAGAGTGTAATAGATAAGAACAAACCTGACTCCATATTGGACCTGTTCCTTTAGCACTAAGCCTTGCTCTGTGGTCTGTGCTTAGTCATGCTGGCTCTGAATCTTTGTAAAAGAATGCTGCTTATAGCCTAAAATATATAGGATAGCTTATTCTCAAGGCTCTGACATTTCAAGGCACAACACTTTTCCATTCATACAGAGATAAAAAGTTGCAGAACAGAAAATAACAAATGTCTTATTGGAGGGTTATAGGATCATTGTGACCAGTCCTATGTGGACACCTGCAAGAACAAAGGATTCCAGCCCCAAGAAGTTTGTGACAACCAGCCAGCCCCTCCTCCCATCCCCGCCCAGCCTGAATTCTAACTTGGGGGAGATGATTCTTTGGGACACTAGTATACCATCTTCTGAGACTGACGGCTTTCTGAAAAAGGTCGCTATTCCTTGCCCCACCAACTTGTCTCTTGATTTACTGGCCTGTCATGTGGCAAGCAGAGAGCCTGGACACGGTAACAAAAGTGTGCTATACTCTAGCTACATTTGGAAATGCGTCTCTCCTTTTATCCCCAGAGGGAACAAAGGAAAAAAAAGGAGGGGAAATCCACATTTTTTTTGGCCTTGAACTCTGAGTTTGCACCAGAATTCACAGAAGGCATATTCTGAATGAGGAAAGTTGTAGAGGTGACGTGATTTGCTGATGGTCATAGATGTTGCAGAATAGAGAATCAAACTCTGGTTGGCCTAACTTTCAATTCCGTATCTAGAGAGATACTGGGGAAGACAATTCCCCTTGCTGTGGCCAGTTGTGTGAAAAGCTTCTAGCAGTGGTTCCCAAACTTTGCTACATATCAGAATCACCTGGACAGCATTAAGAAGTCCTAACACCCAGGTTTGACCCCAGATCAATCACATCAGAATAGGTGAAGGTGAAAGCCTGGATCGATTTTTTTAGAAAGATTCCCCCAGTGATTCCAAAGTGTAGCAAGGTTTGGGGATCATTCTCCTACCCAGGGAAGGGTGTGTTCTAGTACCTTCTGGATAATCAAAAAAGGACACATGCTGCAAATGTAGGTTAAAATAACTAAAGCATCTGCAGCTAGGTTATCCTCTTTCCACTACATGATAAAGTAATAGTCTCCAATTTTTAATTCATCATTCATTTAATAAGTATTATAATGCATTTTATTAATACTTGGCATTTATTAAACAGTAATTTCATGCTAAGCCTTTTTCAAGATAATTTCCATATGTTAGTTCATTTAATTCTTGAAAACAACTCTCTAATGCATTCATTTATTCATTTAGTCAACAAATGTTTATTGAACTCCACTGGCTTCTCAGTTCTGGGGATACAACAAGAACGGAAGCAGAATTTTAAAAAAATGTTCACTTTAGTGTTGAGAGACGGGAAGTAAAGTAATAAATTAGTAAAATGTATGGCATATCAAGTCATAAAAGCACTAAGGAGAAAAATAACACAGGCAGGAATCCGAGGGACCAAGGGTCCTGCAAGGTTTTATCAGGGGCCAGGAAATGTCCAGGGGAGGGACATTGCGGCAGAGGGACCACCAAGTGCAAAGGACCTGAGTGAGCATGCGGAAGGGAGAGCCCAGCAGCCAGTGTAGGGTGCGGATGGAGGCAGTGAGGGGAGTGGTAAAGAAGTGACGAGGGCTTCAAGATGACACAGGCTCTTAGAAGGCCTTAGTGTTCTGTTCTGAGTGAAACAGGAAGCTGTGGGCGGGTTCTGAGAGAAGTGATGTGGCTGCCATACCGAGAAAGAAAGGAGGGGGCACTGGTGGGCAGGGAGAGCATCTCAATCCTGACAAAGTATCATGGTGGCTTGGACCAGGGTGAGCAGAGAGACAGCAAGAAATCACTGGGCTGTTAACATATAGCACTGGAATCCTGGCCCCACCACTTTCTAGTAGTGTGACCTGTACAAATTACGTCATCACTCTGTACCTCAGTTTCCTCACCAGCAAAATGGTGATAATAGATACATTCTCTTAAGATCGCTGTGAAAATTAAATAAATGTCAAGCACTTAGCAAAACGGCATGTAGGAAGCACTCAAAAAGCATGAGCTGTTATTTTCATCTCAAGATGAAACAGAAAGGCATTATAAACTCAATCTTAAAATATAAAAGCAAACAGTGTTTCAACCTCCTATAGCCCAACTCTCAGTGAGATGCCTCACAAATCCAAGGTAAGCTCTGAAGCCTTCATTTCGAAGAATCACATCAAATGCAACAAGAGTAAACACAAATGTATGTTGATAAGCAAGAGGCAAAGAGTACCAGAATTCAGAAGGATAAAATTCTGGCTTCTTTAGCGACTGAATTACAGTTAGTAAAGAGTTCCTCTACCGTGTTTCATGGTTACTAAGTGACCATGGAGTCTAGGGCTGGGGAGTGAACCCAGGTCATGGGGAAAGGAAGCAGCTCTAACCCCATTGTAAGGAGTGAGACAGGGGAGCAGGCCCTTTCATCTCAGATCTGTGTCAACAGAGAATTTGATCCTGGTCCATATGACTTCCCCACCCTAATAAGGTCTGAAACTTACAGCCATGTGTGTATTTTGTGGTCACTGACTGTTCTAGTATTTTCTTTTTTATTTATGATTTTTACATTCTTTTTGTTTTGCTTGCACTTTGAGGATAACCTTCCAATGGTATCATCATTTTCTTGCTCAACAGGTTCTATTTTTGGAACACATGAACTAAAAATAATCAACCCCTGTCTCTTTCCCAGTATTACAGTGGATCCATATTAAAATGTTCCCCCATGAAACATCATTTTGTTCACTGCGTTAGGCAAGTATTTTTTGGCTCTCCCATGGCAATATTTTTTAGAAAGATGCTTGAGTCCATTTATAATAAGCTGAAAAAGCAACATCTTTTTACCTGCTGAACACGCTCCAGTGAATTCTGATGCTGAGGCTAGAAAAATACAACTGATGAGCTGTACAAACTTTCATCTCCTGCCCCACCCTTCTTCGACAAACACATACAAATAGGCCAGGAATCTCTGACCTAAAAAATCCAGAGTGTATTAATGGAGATGGAAAATGTGTCCACTGAGACTGAACGAACAATCTTCCTGCTTCTGACTGATTCCATTCAAAAGGAATGATGGGAATCCTGCTGTCTAACTCACTGCAACAAAAGGAAAGGTCTGTCTTTTAACTCTGGGAGTCTTTTTTCTTCAGCAGAAAAAAAAGACTGATATACCCAATGTACCACAAAGAATTAGTTTGACTAGTCAAATGTGCCCTGTAAGAAAACTTACAGTGATTTCAGTTTTCCATGCTCTCATTAGAGCCCGAGAGATCCTTTTTTGGGATATGTGCTGAGTGTAAAGACTTTGGAAGGAAGAACCAAATTAGAAGCCATGGCCTTTGGTGTGGGTTAAAGCATCTAGGAAGATGGTGGCAAGTGGGACACTTGGGTAGTTAAGACTGGAAGGAAAAGGAGTGTAAATAGTTCTGCTCTAGAAGGTCATTGTTGGAGTTTGTTACTTTTCAGGGACGGGCAGCTATGATTATGTGACAGCATTAAGCGTCTATACATGACATTCTCACCTTGGTGGCACCGGTGTGTGTGGTCAACTGAATCGGTCCTCATTTTCTCCCCAGAATGTGAATTGCCACTGGATGCCACACTGCTTTGGGGGTCTTCCCACTGGACACAGTACACACTTCTCCACCCCTGGACTCTGCTAATATCTCATTTCCCAAAGCATCAGCATGAGAAAACCTCAAGGTAGCTGCTGCCCTGTCAGCTTGGGCCCTGGAATGGACACATGTGGGACAGACCAGAGCCAGCAAGGAGCCAAGTGTAGCAGAGCTGCCCAGGCCCTCAGCCTAGATCAGCCAACTGATGAGGGATAACAAATGGTGATTGTTTTATGAAACATTCTGAATTCGGCGGATGGTTGTTATGCACCAAAAACTCACTCATACAATCTGTAAATAGGGTTTTCAAATAGTATTTAATAACCCTGAAATGCTACATCCCCTAAAGGTTCTCTCTACCAACTATATTCTTCATACTATTTATGGCCATATGTTACATCTTACAAACACTACTGACACTTCCAAAGGAAACCCCTCCCCCCATTATCCCAGTTGACATGGCAGCCATAGGCACTCCGGGGTCTATTCTTCATGACTTTCTCCTGTCTCTGACTGGACTGGGGTAGTTGTGCTCCCCGGTCAACAATTCATAAGCCCTACTGTAGCCTGTGAGGGGGCCTAATAAGAAAGTCTCTGAGCAGAAGTTCCGAACCAGGCAGACTAGAATTCCCCAGACTAAGAATGTAAGGAGGAAAGAAAAAGAAAGCAGAAGTGTGAATTATTAAAATTGATAGGCTATAAATGTGAGGGATTGTGAGGTAGGTTAGACTCCATGATGGGTTTCCAGCAAGTCCAAATCACCATGATGTGTGCAGCAAAGTAACATATTGAAAATAATTTTTGGAGTTCCCTGGCGCCTTTTTGGTTAAAGGATCCTGTGTTGTCACTTCTGTGGCTTAGGTCATTGCTGTGGCACATTTCGACTCCTGGCCTGGGGAGCTTCTGCATGTCGCTGGCACGGCCAAAAAAGACAAGGAAAACAAGAAATTTTTTGCTTTGCTCTCATTGAGTTTTTCCTCTCCCGGGTCTAATAAGGTAGACAGGCTTTGTTCAGTCCCTTGCCTCAGCATTTGCATTCACCAGGGCCCAGAGCAAAAGCTGACTGCAGAAACCCTCTCTCCTGACTTTTGTTTTCCTGAAAGACTGGGCAACTTGGCTTAAGGTTCAAGGGCAGAGGATCTCTGTGAGGTGGCAGAAACTTCAAGAGAGAGAGCTTGGTGGTATGTCTAGCAAAGCACCAAGGTCTATTGGCTGAGTCTAAAGAAATGGCAGAGGCATCAGACTTCAGGGGACCATGCAGGCTTGGACTCGGGGATCTTAGGACTGAGGACTACAAAGGCCTATTTGAACTCTCTCTGCTCTGCAGAGATTCTGAGGACTTCTGAATATTTAGCATGATTACATGTGAACTGTCAACCAGTAGGAATGTAATATGACAATACGCACACAAATTTAAGCATAAGATTTATACTGGCCATGTGAGAAAACAAAAACCATGAGTAAACAGCATCTTTGAGGGAAAGGAGAAAGGGGAGTTGGAAGAGAAGTTACGCAACTTGGAAAGAAAGCACACCGTGGAGTGACGTCACACTAGGAGATCCAGGAAGTCCTGCTAATGAGGGTCCTTAAGCTTCTCTGAGTCTGGAACTATGTCCTAGAGCTACTGCCCATGAGGCTCGGAGGCAGAGCCACGCTGCATTTCCATCCTCTTGTGTTCACGGGATTCCATCAGGATCCATCTTTTTTTATATTCGACTCTCTTCCCTGCCCTTTTTAAAAAACAAATCCAGGCAAGCCTCTTCTTTGAGATCAAAAGGGCCCAACCAAATCCCACCACTGGAGATAGGTTAATTTTGTTTCCTGTCGTTTTGTTTTTGCTTTTTAGGGCCACACCTGCGGCACACAGAAGTACCCAGGAGAGAGGTCAAATCAGAGCTACAGCTACCAGCCTACACCACAGCTCACAGTAACACTGGATCCTTAACCCACTGAGCGAGGCCAGGGATCAAACCCGCATCCTCATGGTTCCTAGTCGGGTTCATTACTGCTGAGCAAGAACAGGAACTCCCAAAGGTTAATTTTAATATAAACATAGATAACAGGACATGATGTCTTTCCAGGTCACATAACATAGTGAGTCTCAGGTTTTTTGCCATCATGAATATGCAGACTGTGGGTTCAGAGGAACTTAACCTGCACTAATCAATTCTACAGGCCACTGTCAGTCAACTCCTACCACATGTCAGGAGCATTTAAAGGTTTAGACTTGTTTAGTCAAGCTTGGAAACTTACTTCGTACTTGAAAAGCCAAGAGAATACAGGATGCTTAAACTCAGAAATCACAAAATGTTTGGAGGAAGGAATCTTGTTAGAGAATTTCAGGAGGATTTGAAAGGAATGGGGCTTCTCCTTAATGGGAAGACTAAAGATGAAACATTTCTGTTCTCTTCCAATTAATTTGTAGATGTAATGCCATCTAATAACGCTACCTAAATAGTCCTTTTAGACAGAGAGAATTCTGAATTTAATAATATAAAAAGAACACTTTGAACCAGAAAAACACCCTGGTTGTCTAGCCTTACAAGGTATCAGAACCTATTCAAAAATAACTCTTAGGGTGCTGGGATACTGCGATAAATAGAGAAAAGTATAAAAAAAATGAAGGAGCAACTTTGACTAGAACAAACAGGGGGTCCAGGATAAACTGAGAGATGAATGCCCTCTTGAAAGAATTCAGTGCAAACTATGGCACCAAGCAAACTGAAGTGCTTTAGCATGTCAACAATATGGCTGCTTTCGAAACAAAACCAGGAAAGTACAGCAGAGTGGCTGTGAAAATCCTTTATCCTATACAGGGGTTATTGGCTACCTGGTAACAATGAATTTAAAGAGTTGTCTCTTCAGAGCAAAGGAGATATTATAATGAATGAATGAGAAAGGAACTTATTTTCTAAAAGAAACTTGGATTGTGGTAAGAAAGTAGGAAAACAGATGTTTGGAAATGATTCTGCCATTATGTGCTTCTTTTATTGAAAATTATGTAAATAGGTATTTCTAAAAACAGCAGCCTTGAAAACTTAAAAATGAAATTTTCTAACCTGTTTAAAAACCCTCCAAAGGAGGCATTTCAGTGGGCTGGGAACTCATTTGTTAAATATGATAAACTGCAACAGCTTCCATTTGGTTTCTGTCCATTTGTGTCTTCACGTGTTTCTTCAGTTCCCTTTTTTCTCCGACGACAATGATTAAAATCAAGAAATAAGCTGAGCTTGCAACCAGACCTTCAAAATGTATCCACTGAAGTGGTAAATCAAGATGTTCAAAAATAAATAAGCACCTTCAGTAACTCTGCTTTCATTTAAAACATTAAATAATTGTTAACGCAGCAGTGAGGGCAAAAATGTTTATAAGTGATTAAAATTTGGATTTCACCTCCATCTCATTCTAACATCATTTTTGCATATGCTTTATATTCTCCACAATATGATCTTTACAGCAGGACATATGTAATGAATAAGTGAACATATGTTCAGGGGGTATGTGTTGGAAACTTTTTTACCAATAGAAGCACAAAAGCAATAAATGTGGAGACCTCTCTATCTATATGATCTAGCGGGTTCCTGATGGTGTGGGCCCAAAGGGTGTTTTGTCCAGTCAAACAGGATGGACAGAATCACTGATACCACAAAGCTCAACACAGCTCTTAGAAAGTCCAGCTCACACGTTCAGAAATATTCAGTGGCATTTTCTGAAATCTAAAACATGAAGTTAGAGTGCTCTTGGGAAACGGTGCATTTCCCTCCCATTTATCTGATCCTACCCCAGCCACCAGGATGAGACAGAGTGGCCCCAGGTTTAAGTGACTAAGGGACAGATAAATTGATGGTTCTCACACGTGCTCTTGCTTTGGGCTCCACCAGATTGAATCCTATGGGGTTTGGAAATCCAACCATCCCAAATCTTTCTAAGGTATCATGGACATCTGCTACTAACAGAGCATAAGGTGCTGCGTGATGGGCAGGCCTTTTCTTCTTGACCGATTAGCTCTTTTTTTTTTTTTTTTTGTAGCTGTAGGAAAATATATTTTTGAACTAAAGACTTGATAACCGTGAGCAAGACTTCTCTCAAACACGTTCAAATCATCACTTTAGGTCTGAGAGTTTGTCAAATTGGATTCTATCCATATTTTAGTGCAGTCTTTAGGGGAGGTCCCCTCCCCACCCCAAGGGGCTATTGTACACCCATATCCATGTGATCTCTGTGTATTCTTTGAAAATTTATATTACAATTTTATACTTAGGAAGTGAAAACAATACCACGGTTTTTGTTCATTGAAACTATAATGGTGTTTGTTACAGAAATCCTGATCTAAGATAGTATTTCAAAGCATGAATTGATTTTTATAAAAGAGATATTTTTAGAGAGATGATGAGCCACATTTTATATATGTCATGATTTTAGAATCTTTACACAAAGAATTTCCAAAAGTGATTAAGTGGTAAGGGCTCACTTTGATGACGACAAATTTCTGATAGAAGTTAAAAGGCACTGGTAAAGAAATCATAGAAGCAAAGGTTTAGGTTAATAGTCCTGTGTTAATGAAAACTTGTGATCTCTTAATCTCTTCCTCATTAAAATAATTATTCCTACCCCCTACCTAGAGTATTTAGTTTTCTCAGACATAAAGCTACATGACTGCCTAAGGTTACACGTCTTTTCTATTTTGAGTTTGGTTTGCTTGCTATGCTTCTCTTGTTCTAAGCTCCATCCCAAGGGAACTGACCCTCACTTTGTACCCCTAGATCCACATCTGGCTCCTTTGGTACAAGCTCTGTGTGCAGCATCACGTGGGCCCCCCTGCCCTCTGGCTTCCACCAATGGGAGGGGCAAGTGAGGAAAGGAGGAGAAAGAGAACAGAGGATTTCATCCTCGTACTGTCTCCTTGGTTTGCTGCAGTTCTGCAGTGACTTCATCTACTCTGATTACTGTCCCTGTCACATCAGGCCCTCTTGCATGGCTCCAAGACTCAGCATGCTCCATGCCAGGCCCCTTGAGCCTAGTGGTGCTAACAGGTCCCAGCTACCAGCGACTGGGGGCCTCGGCGGGACTTGGAGGTTTCCTTGTCTGAGCCCACATTGATCTATTTCCTGCCAGAGCCAGGCACCATGTCTCCCTCTTCCATGAAGCAACCTTTTCAGTTCCAGGAAACAAACTCTGCCCCTTGGATGGCTTGAAGGTGAGTCCTCTTATGTTGGCTTCCAGTGAGAAATGCAGTTCTAGCTTTTTTTTTTTTTGATTCTTAGCCAAGAGATAATAAAAATGTTTATTATCTGAAAGCAGCATTGAGATCAATTATTCAGCTAATATTTATTTATAATGTATCAACCATACTTATGTTTATACCCATGGTTTTCAAAAATAAAAACAAAAATTCTCCATAAAAACCTATGAAATAAACATTTCTTTCTGAATGAAACATATTTTCCACATGTAAACCTTTAAATAGAATGAAGACTTTAGGAGTTCCCTCGTGGCCTAGCTGATTAAGGATCCAGCATTGTCACATGTTTGATCCCTGGCCGGGGAATGTCTGCATGCCATGGGCATGGCCAAAATAAATAAATAAATGTTAACTAATAAATAAAATGAAGACTTTGAGTTCATCCACTGACCACTGTGGAATCAATTTCTATTTGCTTAATTTAAATGAGATTCGATCTCTCTTTACTTTAACTGAGGTGGGATTTCTTTCTCTCTCCGCCAAAGTATTCTCAGTAAACTTTTATCTTTGGTCAACATTACATACAGTAAAATTTGCAAGGGAAATAGTATCACTGAATTTGAGACCTGGATGAGAACTTGGCTAATGCTTTTATGTTTTAGAAGGGTTGATTCACTCATTTCAAGATTTTGTCTACCATTTTCTTTCAAATGGGCAGAAACTGACTTTTCAAATTTCAAAAGTAGTACCTTTGATTATTTACAGTGAATCAAATTTATTCACCATTTCTTCAACAACTATAGAAGCTATCTATGTGTCTGGTACCCAGGATACGGCTGTGAATGAGCCCAGCAAGCTTATATTCTAGTGTGGGCATCAGCAAACTATAGTTCCTGAGCCAAATCTAACCTCTGCCTGCTTTTGTAAATAAAGTTTTATTGGAACACAGCCACGACATTTATTTGTGCATTGTAGCTGTGCATTCTATGCTGTAGTGGCAGCGTTCAGCGACTGAAAGAGAGCGGCCCACAAAGCCTTATGTATTTACTATGTGGTCCTTTATAGAAAAAAATTGTTAAACCTTCTTCTAATGGAAGGACTAAGACAATAAAAATCAAATAAACAGAAACTATACCATATATTGTCAGGGGCTGGTGGTTTTTATGAAGAAAAAATACAGCAGGATAGAAAGCGAAAGAGGAACAAGCTGGGAGCGGAAGCCTCTCTAAGGAGGCTATTTTTGAGATCTGAGTGACGTGAGGAACTGAGCTGCGAGGGCACACCTGAGAAAAGTATCCCAGGCAGAATAAACAAATGTACAATGACCATGAATGGCTAGTCTCCACAGCATTATTTTAATCATGCATTCAAGAAATCTTTAATAAGTCTCTAGTGAGCATTAATTTACTATGAAGTTCTCCTTGGTTCTATGCCCTCAAAAAAATTCTGACCCTGTAGGAGGAGGCAGATATATAAACACTTAAGTATAACAGATTGCTAGAGGCAAATGTGCTAGAAGGATTCACCCCATACCGTGGGGTTACAATTCATGAGGGGGGTTTTCAGTCTAACCCAAGAGCAGTGAATGGGGACCAGGAAAGACCTGACACAGTAGATGCCCATGAGGTGAGTCTAGAGATGTGAAGCGGTAACTACTAAAAGGAAGGGAATTATACTTCAGTCCAAGGGAACAGTAAGCAAAGCCATAGAGGCATAAGAGAAACTGGTGTTTGGGACAACTGTTAAGTGTTGCGTGTTGGGTAATGGGAGAGAGTGTTTAGGACGGAGAGCAGTACCAAGGAGAAATGAGGTTGCAGAGGAAAAATACAAGCTGTGTTAGAATGCTATCCAATATCAGCCACGCACCCTTTATGTAAGCAAGAGCACCTCCTTCCTGGAAAGGTCAGAGGCTCTAAAATCTATCACTTGATTAGGATCTGGTACTCCATGGGTTGAAGAAATAAAAATCCTGAAATTCTCTCCATATTCTAGGTGAAGGAAGTAGGAGATCTTAGAAAATAAGGTGAACGTGGTTCCTAAATAATTAATGTGAACACATATATTACTAATTTTATTTATGAATCACAGTATTATTCATTTTGAAAGTGATAGTTCAAAGGACCACAGAGTTTAAACAGAACCCAGACTGATATATTTTTCGAGCCATGCTTTCAGCTTTAGCAAATGAGATGCAATAAATCAAGGATCTATTAGGGCATGTATAAATTAACATCCAAAATAGATTCCACTAATTCATGATCAAATTTATCCTGCAAGGACTCAGCTCTATTTGTCAATACCCCTATGGCAAACCACTCCAACAATTAGTCTTTTATCAACAACCAGATCATCACCTCACATTTCTGTCATCATTAAAGAAAAAGACGATGAATTTAGCACCTACAAAATGTTTATTGACTATGCCTTGTGACTCTAATTGAAGGATCTAAAAGGGCAAAATGTCAGTTTCTTTAAAGCTGCAAAATTCCTTCAGCTAGGCTGATAATCAATTACATTAATTGAGTTCAATTCAATGTGTTTAAGAGACGCCTTTTATGTTAATGACACTCTAATGTGGCAAAGCCAATAACAATCAAGACACATCCTTGGGTTGACTGAGTCTATGAGCAGAGCTGGTAACTCTCAACCTCACCTCACATCATCAGCTCCAGATATTCATCACTCCCAAGAACACTCAATCTTAGATGAGATTTACTGCTGATTAAAAATTTAAAAGACAGGTGCTAGAGGCAGGTAGCCAGATAACAAATATTCAGAATCATATGCTCTGTTCAGCAATAATTAAAACAAAGAGTGTGATATCCAGGTGAGCATAAGTTAATGAGAACTGAATTTGAGAGAAGGCTATAGAAAACTTCAAATACCACTAGGGAAATTTCTGGAGAATTCATTGGTACAACCACATTAGAAAACAATTTAGCAGTAAGCTCAGGCTTTTAGTCTCAACCCTGACTTCAGAGTGGTTGGGTAAGACCCAGGAGCAGGGATATTCATATCATGTTAATGGCCCTCTGGGATACTTGGTGGGTAGTCCTGTGGTTTCAAGGCTTCACTCCAGCTAGACTAGAGGTGCTGATGAGCAAGTTCAACCACAGGGAAAAGTGCTAGAAGGAAACCGGAAGATTTCATTGCTCTGACTCCATTCAAGCAAGGAAGGCCTTCTATTTCAGTAGGAAGAAGAGAACAGTCACTGAGAATACAACGGTCACTGTCTTCCAAGATAATGAATTTCCCACCACCTATCTTGGAGATAATATTAAACTTAAAATAGTTAAAGAAGGTATACCAATGTTCTGGTATTTTCTATGATATCTACTTTGATGATACTTGCTTTAAAATATTTCATTTTTCAGGAGCTCCTGTTGTGGCTCAGTGGATTAAGAGCCCGACTAGTATCCATGAGGATGCAGGTTTGATCCCTGGCCTTGCTCAGTGGGTTAAGGATCTGGCATTGCCACGAGCTGTGTTGTGCTCGAATCCCATGTGGCTGTGGCTGTGGGGTAGGGCCCCGTTGTTGCTGTGGTTGTGACATAGGCTGGAAGCTGCAGCTCCAATTCAAACCCTAGACTAGGAACTTCCATACGTCATGGGTGTGGCCCTAAAAAAAAAAAGATTAAAAAAAATTTTCATTTTTCAGACCCAAGTTAGCTGATTACCTAAATTGTATGTCAATTCTCCCCACTGGTTAATCTTGTGTTTTTAAAAGGCATTTCAGCCAATTCTGGTGCAGGGTTCAGGATTACACTTTGAAAAGCACTGTCTCAGTGGGTGACATACACCCACCCCAGAGGAAGCCAGCCAACCTCCATACATCTTGTACTTTGCAGCTCCCTCTCACTACACAGCTGGCTAGAGTGCTAGCCTCTGTTATAGCATCTTAATTTCCAGCGACTTTCTTGAGAACCTAGGGTCCCAGATGGATAAGCATCTATGGAAAGCAATAGCAATTCTTGATAAACAATTTGATGGTTTGAAAAAAATTCATATATATATATATATATATATATATATATATATATATATATATATATATATATATATATATGAATCAGAACCCTGCAAAGCATATGGATTAATGAGGGGCATGCGTTTCAAAATCATTTCTTATGCTGTACTGTTCAGAAGTGATGTACCATCATCTTGTGGACAAAGAAAACAACCCTTCACTGTGCTTTATTTTCATTTCCTGTGTTGCTCCTTACACAGACTGGAGGTGCTGAGACTTGGGAACATTCCTACCTGAACATCTGGAATCTAAGCCAAGTTTATTTTATAGACCCTTTGCTATGGCAATTTGTGTTTGCCTTTTGTCTTACTAAGAGAACTTTAGGGACAATTTTACTTCATTTTATATTGTTAGATTCATTTGAATAAGCTCAAAATAGCTCAGGCTTTCAGAGGCCAGGCACGCTTAATGGCATACTGAAATTTTTAAAGAGCTCAATTATTTTCCAGAATAATTAACATGTGTCAGCAGTATCCATTTTGCTAGTTGCAGATTTCTTATGATCATAATTGATGTTTAACAAAATATGGAACATAGGCATTTTCAGTGAAATACATTTAACAATTTTATGCATGCTTAATTAACTTGTCACAATAGTATTCAGTTAATTTAATTTAAGGACTGAAAATTACTTTCAACCTTTATTAGTGTGAACTTATTTTCTGGGCCACACAAGCTATAGGGGAAACAAATCAAAGACCCAGGATAAAACTCTGGGAGATTTTGCCCCAATCCCTCTCCACCTTTAAAAAAGGGCATTCAGACTTTATGCTCTTCTCTCTTCCTCACAAGTAATTCCCATTCTCTTCAATAATTTACTTTTTTAAAATCTAACTTTGAGGTTGTATTTTTCAAATCAGGCACTGCACTGGAACCTGAAGAAGAGAATCATTACTATAACAGCAGCAGGTGCTATTCATAAGCACTGAGCTTGCCAAGCACACTGTTCTTGATATATAGATATATGGATTAGCACTTTTTTGTTTTTTTTTACAACAAGCCTGCTAGGTGGGTAGTATTCTTACTGATCATAGCTGATACTGAGGAACAGAGCAGTAACATTTAAGCTATGAAAGTGTTAGAAGAAAATACTAAAGAATACATTGAGAGTCTTGGAGTAGGAAGGGCATTTCTAAGTATAACGTGAAATTCAGCAGCTACAAAGGCAAAGACAGACAGATCCAACTACATATTAATTTAAAAAGACAAAAACATAGCAAATTTATAAGACAACCCACTGGAAGAAAATATCTTCAACATATAGAACAGATAAATATATAGTATACATACGAGATAATGAGCTTATGCAATTGAAAAAGAAAAGATTACCCAAATAAAAAATGATGAAGTTTCAATCAAACACATAGATAAAAATAACATAAATTGCTGATAAAGTATGAAAGATACTCATTCTAACTAATAAATGCAAAGAAAAATACTGATACATCACTTTTCCCCCCTTGAAGTAAAGGTATAAAGTGGTAGTATCTGTTTTTGAAGGACAATCATAAGCTTTCAGAATTTAAAAGCATATATTATGTGTCTCAGCAATCTCATTTCCAGGCCTGTATCCTACAAAATAACGAGGTAGAGCTGTGTGCCCCAGGATTTGCACTGCAGCACTTTATTGGGGAGAAAAAAAAAGGAAACATGAGAACAAAGGAGTATAATTTCATAGTCAACACAGTATAAAGCTTGAAGGATGAATTTAAAAAAAAATCTTATGGAAAGTGGAACAAAGTGACAGAGTGCTGGAAACAGAAAAGAAAAAATTACAGAGATCAATTCAGAATCCAATATAAGATTGGTAAGTATTTCTAGAAGAGAAAAACAAAAAGGAGAAAGGAATTCTTGAATAAATGAATTTGAGTAGTCCCTAAGCTGAATGACCTAAGAATTTAGCCTGAGAGCCCTTAGCCTGACAATAAAAGCACCTTCACACCTGGATGCCTCACAATGAAATTTTAATAGGCCAAGGATAAAGAAATTATCTTTAAAGCCATAGAGAGAAAAGATATATTGAGGATGAAGGAATGAGAACCAGATCATTATCTGACTGCAGGACTGCAGGCAAGAAGACACTGGAGCTTGACTTAAAACTTCCATGGGCAAATCATTTTCAAGCTGGATTTTGATGTCAAGTGAGAAGGCAAAATAAAGATATTTCCAGATATGCAAAGATTTAGGAAGTTTATTTCTAAGCAAGTTAGCTGAGGATGTGCTCCAGCAAAATCGAGAGAGGGAAAGACATGGGGTGAAGGAAATCATGGCTCCGACATGGGACAAGAAAGAAGAAAAACCATAGGATGACAGTTGTGTAGTGGCCAAGAAGTTATCAATCCAGATTAGAGCAAGAGGCGAACACGAAGAGGGGGTTGCCTGAGAAAGAAGATGGTTTTAGAGATTTGAGTCTACGTTTGAGAAGGACAAAGTATTTAAGACAGCATATGCGCGGGGTGGGGGGGGGGTGGAGAAAAATTGCCAGAGACTGCTAGAAAAATAAAAAACTGTAAAATAGTGGCAATATAACCAGCAATGATTAGCTACACAATAATATTTGCTCAGTAAGAAAAATAAAAACTTTTTAGTGAGTTTCAAAATTTAGAATGAACCTATATAAAGCTCAAAAGACTCAGTAATGGTTACAGGACAACTGTAAATGTTTTCATCCTTTATATTATTAACAACAAAATAAATTGGTACAACACTGTAAACCAACTATACTCATAAAAATTTTAAAAGAAGACAAAATATTGGAGTTCCCTGGTGGTGTGGTAGATTAAGTATCTGTCACTAATAGGGCTTGGGCCACTGCTGTGGTGCAGTTTTGATCTCTGGCCCAGGGAAATTTCTTATGCCACGTGGCAAAAAACAAAAAACAAAAAACACCAAAATATGGAGACAGAAGTTGGCAAAGGAGAGGGTTAGAAAGTAAGCAAGAAGGGTGCATGGATTGTATTTTCATCTTACTAAGTGGAAATTACTGGTATCAGGACATGCTGCTTACAGTAGGAGGAAAAAGAAATAAAAGTATCATAGAGCATTTAAAATCACAAAGATAACTGGCAACTACACTGGAAAAAGAGGTGTGTAAGAAGATGGTGAGGAACAGTAGTGTAATGGGGATGTAGTACTTATCTGGCAGAGTAATCGACAGCAGGTAAGGTCTAAAACTGGTGAGCCTAGAAATACCAGGTTAAACCTACTATTCGGATTAGGAATTGGTAGATATTTTTTTTCTGTAAAGGCCCAGACAGTAAACATTTCTGACTTTGCAGGTCATATGGTCTCAATCAGTACTCCACTCTCCCACTGGAGCGCAAAAGTAACCACAGAGGATGTATAAAGAGGATGACAGCGTTTCAATAAAACTTTATTTAAAAAAAAAAAAGAAAGAGGGTCAGATTTGGTCTATAGACCAGTTTTTTGAGCAGGTCCGGACATGTAGGGAAAATCACCACATTTACAAAAAATAGAGCATCGTTTTCCAAATTATGACTAGGGAGACCTTAAAGGTGAACACTTAAGTTTCCTTCATTTAGTGTTTGGAAGGAATCCTCGCTCTTGATTCTCAAAGTCATGTCAAGAGCACAAGTGCTCCACTAAGAGGAAACAATGGGAGCCCTTCCCCAATACTTAGGACAAGAAAGGTCAATGGATGAAATGTACTTAAAATGGAAGCTTCAGTCCAGTATCTGTCCAGGTAGATCATTGGTAAATGTACCCTCTTGGCAATTTTAGAATTAAATCCTACTAGATTCTGAACTCCTTGAAGGGTGTGCAATATCTCTTTATTTTCAGTTTCTACCACAGGGTATAGCACAGAGTAGGTGTGCAAAGAATACTTGGAAAATATAATTTAGCCAAACATACCTCATTAGCTAATTTTAAGGGTTAATATAACAATATTTCAAGGGCTTCACAAAGCACCTCAGAGATGTCATATCCTATTTGACATTTTAGAACCACTGCTTTAGTTTTAAATTTGGTAGAGTCAACCTGATTTTATCTAGTTAGAAGAAGAGATATCTACCTATAGATATCTATATTGAAATTATGAGTTAAATTTAGAAACTTTTGCAAGGCTCCTTTCAGGCTTTAGAATTGCATGATGAATTAACAGGTCTCTTTTCGTACAGGTATTTGAAAAGCTAACATAAACACTTAAAAATATTTTTAAGACAAAACTCAAAATATAATTGTTGACTTTTTAAAAGTTTGTGAGCAACACTTATGAACAGTGAATAGGCAACCATATTAACGCTTCCCATTATTCTTCAAGAAATTACCTTCTCTCCTGAAATTAAAAAATTCGCACAGGAATTTACAATGCTTTTGGAAATGAAGTGTTTGTTTGTATTCCGCCCCCAAACATCAGATGAAAGTTAAAGAAGAGAAACAAACCTCTGTGGTTTCAGTTCACATAAAGCCTTGTCTACACACTGGAGCATAACCACATTTCATCATTTAATTATAGATCGGCTCATATGATAATTATGCAAAGTAGACTTCCATTATGTCTCAAATTGAGCCCTGAAAACTGTGGATTCAGTAGGTGGAAGGAATCAGCTGATGAATTTCTGCTACGGAGTTTTGTGCTGTTAATCACAACCATGAAGTCAGAGTGGAGGCTGAGAAAAGAAAGAAGAAAATGCTTGGTAGAAATATCTAGAAATTGATCTACCTCTTCTTTTCTGAAAAGCTCTGCCTTTGAAATGTTAAGTACTATTTTATGAGCATTATAAAATCATGCACAATTAAGAAGCGAATTAAGCATGGAAAGGTCACAACTCGCTCTTCATAACCATTTCTCAGGAAGGGTTGAATGGGGTAAGAGTATACAAAAATGGAGCTTGGGTAAATTAAAGGTTTGTGCACTTGTTCTAGGCTCATATTGAATTTAGGAGTTTATAGGTAATGATAATATAATTGCCACTACTTTTTATCTTACCTATGTTGCGTGAAAAGATAAACATTTCCTATGTGTGAGTGACTATTACTGCAAAATGGAAAGTAACCCTTCCTGTATTCAATTTTACTTTATTTTTTTATTTTTTTTATTTTTATTTTTTGTCTTTTTGCCTTTTATGTAGAGCCGCACCCGTGGCATATGGAGGGTCCCAGGCTAGGGGTCTAACAGGAGCTGTAGCCGCCGGCCTTCACCACAGACACAGCAACACGTGATCCGAGCCGCGTCTGCAACCTACACCACAGCTCACGGCAATGCCGGATCCTTAACCCACTGAGCAAGGCCAGGGATCGAACCCGCAACCTCATGGTTCTTAGTCGGATTCGTTAACCACTGAGCCACGAAGGGAACTCCCCCTGTATTCAATTTTAGATAAGACTAAAATCTGAGATTATTCACAGAGCCTAGGTTTCTCTCCCCACAGTGTTTCCCTTGAATTCTAAGAATTCCTGAAGGAATGGCTAAGTGGACGATGGCTTGATCTCTGGAAATATAACTGCGTTGCCCACTTTCATGAATATTATCATTAGGCAATAAAAGGTTCAAATGAAACACCCAGCTGGTGTCGGTAAATTGCTCTGTGTGTGTGGAAAAACTCCCACACAGTGGAAGGGGGTGCAGAATCTTGGTCGTACACATTATGAACGTACTAAATGTCACTAAAGGTAAATTTTAGGTTACGTGTATTTTATGACAATAAAAAAAATGCATTGAAATATTGCCTTTTGAGAGACTAATTTTCTCCCCGAATCTCCCTCATTCCCTTACTATGCTCCTGTGGGGTGTTGCTTGGGAGGAAGGTCAATATTAAAAAGAAACAAAAGCTCCCTTGCAAAGAACAAGCATTGTATTTCAGGAACCATTATTCACAGGATCTTTTCCAAGGAAGGGAGTGGGAGAGAGATGAGGGAGTAGGGTATCCACCAAAGGAAGAATCTGAAATAGAAGAGAATGCAACGGATCCTATCTGGTAGTGGAGGGTTTTGCAACAATGTTTGGGCAGGTTCTCCGTCTGATAAATAGTGTTTGTGATTCTGAGCAGGAGACTCCTTGCTGTGGAATTAGCTTTTCCTCCTTGTAGTTCATTGTATCATTGAGCCAACAAGTGACAGCTAAAGCGTCTGTCTGCAAGGTCTGGTTAACACTTTCAATGGCTCAATTAAAAAAGATCGGCCACTGATCCAGATCAAACTTGCAGGCAGCACCCAGCACTGATAAATGTTCAACTCTGTGGTAAATACTAGGGCAGGCTAAGAGACCAAGATGCAGTTGTCAGATACGAAAGATGCCACTTTATTTGAGGAATCATAGGAAACAACCTCCTTGGCATTGGAACCAAACTTCCTGTGTTTAACGACAGCAAAGAGCAAGCTTTAAGAGGCTGAGACCAAAAGCTGACTGCCTGGAACCAGCTGGTTGCCAGAGGATCTAAGTGACTGGGCAGAGCTTCCAAGTGGATTTTTAGCTCTTTGAATATCTGGCCAAAGCCAGTTCCCCAGTATTTCATCAACTCTTGGCTTTGGCAACATGGAAGAGAAGGACAGTCACAGTATGCAGTGTGAGGGGCTTGGCTTTGTCAGTAACTAGTGTTGGCCTTTAGTTTCGCCTTCTATGATGCAGCAAATATTTATCGAATGCCTCTATTATTCCAGACCTTGCAACAGACTCTTCACGGAGTACAAAGATATGCCAAAATATCACTCGTCTATGTCGAAAGTCTTCTCTGTACCAGACACTACACGTATACTATTGATAGTCTTCATGACCTTGATTTAGAGATGCGACTATTCCTAATTTTCAGAAGACATAGGTGTAGTTCAGAGAATAAATTATTCTTATCCTTAAAAGTTTACAGTCTAGGTGAAGGCTGACAAATAGATTCATAATTTTAATACACTGGAACACTGTAAGTCACGAAATTGGAAGAATTCTTGCTCCAGAAAGGATCAGAAGAATTCTTGGCCCAAAAGCCTGCAAACTCATGACAAGTGTGTTTGTGGACAGTGACTGGTCCAAAGACAAAAAGCAATTTAGAGACGTGGTGGCAAATCCCAGGGTTAAGAACACAAGAATTCAGAGGACCAAGGGTGCCGTGAAGTTCTGAGGCTCGGGAAAGGTCTGGTTGAGAAGAGAGTAGAGGAAATCAGTCTTAAAGGATGAGTAGGGATGATGGGGAGGTGGCGAGACAGGTCAAGTGTAAGCAGAGTTGAGAGTGACTATGGCAACCAGTGAGTGGTAAGAATGTGGATGCAAGAGCGGCAGATGTCCCCTGGTCCTAGTCCCAGAATCTGTTGAACTCTTCCTTACATACTGCCTCCTGAGGCTTTCATTCCCAACAGCTAGTTTCATACTAATGGACAACAGGAAGAAATTACATCTTGGAGGATAAAATAATTTGTAGATACAGTTACACTGTACCAATTATTATCCTGTTCTTAAATTGTAATAACTTGGATATAGGCTAGACCCAATATATCACTTTCCTTTCTACGGAAAAAAAAAAAGAAAAGATTTAACACAACACTTAATATATCAAAAAAATGACTGCCTTGGATCCTTTTATCCTTTCTTGAAACTTTAGACACCACACTGGAAGAATTCATCACTTACAATTACTAACCAGATCGCAAGTGACTTAAAGCAAGAGTTCTTTATAATGTATCAGCCACTAATGTGTATAGTGTTACATAAATCTTAAGGATACTGTACTTATTTTTCAGATATCACATTTTTTAGTCCTAGAACTTCTGTTTTTTTATAATTTCTAGTCCTCTGGTGAGATTTCCTATATTTTCATCTATTTCATGCATATTTTCTTTTAGATCATTGAGCATAGTTACACTCATCTGTGTCATCAATATTGGTCTCTACTGATTGACTTTTCTCTTAATAGTGGTTCACATTTTCCTATTGCTTCATATGTCAAATACTTTTGAAATATATCCTGGCCATTATGATTTTTATACTGTGAAGACTCTGTAGTCTATTATGTTTCTCTAAAAAGTATGTATTTCAATAAATTAACATGATTAGACTCGAACTGCATACTCTCTTAGGCATCAAATAAAAATTCAGTTCTGTTCTCTTACGGTTAGCTGGACTGCTTATAGTTTGCTTGCACATATGTTGTTCAGGAGTCAGAGATCTATACAGTTAATACAGAGAATGATGGTCACACTCTCTTTGGCTTTCTATTTTATTTTATTTTATTTTAATTTTATTTGCTTTTTAGGGCCACCCCCATGGCATATGGAGGTTCCCAGGCTAGGGGTAGAATCTGAGCTGTAGACACCGGCCTACGCCACAACCATAGCAATGAGGGATCCGAGCTGCATCTGTGACCCACACCACAGCTCATGGCAACACCAGATCTCTGACCCATTAAGCGAAGCCAGGGATCAAACCTGCATCCTCATGGACACTAGTAGGATTCGTTTCGCTGAGCCATGCTGGGAACTCCTGGCTTTCTCCTTTCTGAGATGCCCCCATTTACTTTCCATCGGCAATGGTTGTCCCAAACTCTGCCCTCTTGTTCTTCAGGGCAGAAAGACTACAGGTTTTCTACTGAAATTTTAGCCACTTGACATGGGGCCAACTGCGACATTAAAAGCGATAAGTCTTGGTAAAATTATCCCTTGCTATTCTTTTCCTCCCAGTGTCAACTTCCCTCAAGAATCTACCTGTCACTGTTCATTTTCCAATGTCTTGTGGAAGGTGTTTAAATTAAAAAAAAAATTTTGTCCAGCGACTACAGATATTACATAGAAGAGGATCAGTTTGATTTCTTGGCCATACTGAAAATGGAAGGCCATTTTTACATTTTTAAAATATATAATTTGAACTTTTTTACCTATTCTCATAGCTTCTTCCCTCCCTCCCTCCGTCCCTCCCTTCCTTCCTTCCCATCCTTCCTTCCTTTCTTTTTGGCTGCACCTGTGCATACAAAATTTCCTGGACCAGAGATCAAGTCCGTATGATATCAGTGACCTGAGCCACAGCAGTGACATTAGATCCTTAACTGCTAGGCCACCAGGGAACTCCTCTAGTAGCTTTCATTTTAACTGAGTAAAGTTTATTTTCCAAAGACATTTTATCTTCTAGTTTTGGCATCTTCTCTCCTTACAATCTCATCTTTTTCTGAAGTCTGTAATAAGAGAGCTTTTTGAGTTTTCTTTTGTTTATTGGGAATATTTTCAAACTGTAATAAAGCATTTGTGAAGGAAACAAGATTCAACTCTATCCAATAACATTTTAAAGGCAATAACTCCATAGTAACTTCCTGATGGATTAAAAACTGATGTTTGTCTACAAAACCCATGAATTTTTTTTTTTTCTTTTTAGGGCGCACCCACGGCATATACAAGTTCCCAGGTTAGGGGTCAAATTGGAGCTGTGGCTGCTGGCCACAGCCACAACAACACAGGATCTGAGCCACATCTTCCACCTATGCCACAGCTCATAATGCCAGATCCTTAACCCCCTGAGCGAGGCCAGGGATCAAACCCACATCCTCATGGATAGTAGTCGGGTCTGTTACTGCTGAGCCACAACCCAAACACCCCAAATTCATGAAATTTTAAAAACAAAATATCCAAAGCATGGTTATATAATTATGGAGACGTACAGCGAAACATTAGCCACTAGGCTAAACAGAGCATGCCCAGTCTGGTCCCCAACTCATGATCACTACACCTGGGCTCTACTGGAGGACCACAAGGATTCGGAGACGAGGTCAGAAAGAGGTTGCCCCTGAAGCTGAAACTACTCAAAACAACACATAATGGACCTGCTGAAGTAACTCTCCTCAGTAGATGGCTTAGAAATGTATCCCTGATGAGACTGGAGTCTGCAGTCTAATCCAATTAAGAAAGCTAAGATGGTTCTCAAGGGCTATCAACTACTCAACTGCAGTGTAACAAGTATGAGACAATTTGTGTATTATCATAAAATTGGAAGGGAGGTCTGAAGGGTGTTCTAAAAGAAGCAGCATGGAAAAACCAGATTTTGAGACTTCATTCAGCATGGTCAAAGAGACGGCACTAAAGTAAAGTTTTATGTGGTAGAGGGAGGGAGAGTGCATCAGGCATTTCTATACATTAGACGAAATATTCCCAGGACTAACCAACTTTTATTCTTTTAATTAATTCTCTTGAAGCAGTTCTTTCCCCCATCTACTACTTCAGTTCTTCTGGTCCTTGTTTGTTTGGCTGCGTCCGTGGCACAAAGAAGTTCCCAGGCCAGGGCTTGAATCCAAGCCACGGCAGTGACCCAAGCCATAGCAATGACAAGGCCAGATCCTTAACCCACGGTGCCACCAGGGAACTACTAATTCTCCCGGTACCTGGATGGAATATGGGAATATTCATTCCTTTGGAAAATTACACTTTTCATTGTGAATGAATAAATAATATCTGATTTGGGATCCTAACACTTTGGTGCGGTAAGGTGATACACATGCATTCACAGACACACGGGCATATACATACCTATCACGGATTCTCAGTGGGGGTGCTATCACTTCCAAGAGGGTGAAAACTGGTTCTTGGGATGGAGGGGCACAAAAATATTACTCTTTTTATATACAAAGCACAGAGACACCTGTAGTATGTAAACTTATATACAGTATAAATGTCCATGGTATTACATTTTCATTGAAGAGCAATTAGGGAAAATAATGTCTAAAAAGGCTCCTTTTGGTAGAGGAGGTAATGAAAAAGAAGCTCAAGAAACACGGATATGAATACACACATTACATCTATGTATGTATGTATATGTGTATCACTGAATATATATTAGGTATAGACACATTCACAATTATATGATCAACGGATAAGTACGTTAATAGAGACTTTATAGCCATAACTATTGTTTTAATCAGTTTGGGGTTTGGGATAAGTCTGTCAGTTCAATATGATGGTGATTTCAAAAAAGCTAGCCCCAACTGAGATCTGCCAATTACCCACCTCACACTGTAGATAAAACCACACAAGACGAGCCACTAATGCACATCCTGGGCAGATCTGAATTTGATCTTCTCTCATCTCAGCAGCAGTGCCAACAAGTGGGCAGTCCTCACTCCATCCAAGCAGCTCTGCTCTGCTGGACTGGATTTAGATGGTGGATGTGCCTTCTGCCTTGTCCATCCTAGCAACTCGGCTTTGGCTGAATGTTATGGCTTCAGGCTTTCCACACTCCCTCATCTCTTTGTCCACATACCCCTCATGTAGAAGGTTCCACCCACCATCTTCATTTGAAATTAAAATCTTATCGACCATCAACAGCCAACTCAAACAGAGCCTCTTCCCCCAAGACTTCCTAAGCCTTCCTCTAGAAATAATGCCTCCCCACCCGCAAGCCCCCTTGGTTTGCTTCTACTTCTCCCATTGCACTTGTCATATTCTGTTCACATGACAGCTGCCTGCATAAAGATCTCTCTTCTGCTGAAACATAGCCTCTCTAGGAGAGGAGGTGGGGTTTTTTTGGGTTGTTTTTTTAAACTGGATTTATTTTAGAAATCCAGAGCAGCTACCACAATGCCTAGGGTGAATAAATTGTTATGGATTGGGTTAAGGATCTGGCGCTGCTGTGAGCTGTGGTGTAGGTCACAGAAGCGGCTTGGATTCCAGCTTTGCTATGGCTATGGTGTAGGGCAGCAGGCACAATTCCAATTCGACTCCTAGCTTGGGGAACTTCCATGTGCCTCAAGGGCAGCCCTTAAAAGCAATATATATATTATATATTATATTATATATATATATATATTATATTATATATATATATATATAAATAATTTATATATAATATATATAAATAATTTGATTAAAACTAAAGTGTCATCTCTCCTCAATAACTAATAAATATCTACTGAGTACCCACTAAGTAAGAGGTTTTTGCTTCTGTGGGAATGAAAGGATGATGAATATCATGTGATCCTTTTCTTATTCAAGGAGTTTAAAGTTCAGCAGGTGCCTTAGACAGGTCCATGGATTTACAGCTTAACAAGAATCTGAACCTTAAAGTGACAGCTATCATGACATTCGGACCATCTTTGGTCCCTCAAGACCTCTGGCCAGTCCAGGTGACAGGCACAGCTCATCAAGTGAACGCCCACTCCTATACACTTTCTGACTACAGACAGAAAAAGGCTACAAAGTGGCAAATTCTCCCAATTAAAAGATTGTAGTTTCATTTTCAGTTTGCAAGCAATGTGCTAAAGCTGATTTCTAAACTTTTAGACAAAACACCATTAGCAGCGGGGAAAGAAAGAGCTGGGCTACAGCAATGGCTCCATCACATTTACTTCATCCTGCCTTGACCCCTAGGCTGCCTCCTACAACCTTGACAAGGGATTTGTTTTTCTTGCTTGAATGCCCACAAAACAGAGCCCGAGGGCGCTCTGTTGGGCAGGAAAGGACTGACAGGTCTCTAGTTCCACAAATCTAGCCTGCAGGCCTTAAGCAGCTATGGATGCGGTCTGGTATGAACAAAAATTCCCCTGGACAGACGGACTGCCTCCTGTGTCCTCATGGATGCAGACACATCTTAGGGGTCTGCATTAATGTGGACTCTGTTCAGAGAAAGGATCTTTTTTCTTTTTTTCTTTTTTTTTCTTTCCTTCCTCAACTTAAGCATGATTAATTAGATGTCTGGATCGAATCTCTTTTTAGTTTGGTTGCATTAAAAAAAAATCCATCCAAGCTGAAGTCAAGGCCCTTATATTCACTGCGAACTTTGCTATGAGTGAGAAAGTAAACGTTTTAACTTTTAGAAACAAAGAGCACAGGCGACTAAAATGAGATCTGGGAACGTATCATGGGGTCCGTACCCTGCAGTCAATCCTGACCAGAAATGGACATGAAGTTGGGTATCTGTGCATGGATGTGCACTCTTGAGCTTCCTACTGTGGCTGTGACAAACTGCCACACATTTAGTGGCTTAAAACAACGTACATTTGTTATTTTATAGTTCTGGAGGTCAGAAGTCTGCAGTGTGTCTCAGAGGGCTAAAAATCAAAGGATCAGCAGCGCAGGTTCCTTTCTGGAGGCTAGGGGAGAATCTGTTTCCTTGTCTTCTCCAGCTTCTAGAAGCTGCCTCCATACCTTGGCTTGTGGTTCCCTTCCACTGTCAGAGCAACGGCTGGTCAAGCAGTCCTCACAGGGCATCACACTGACACTAACCCTTCTGCTTCCCCGCTGCTCCTGCACATTTAAAGAGTCCCGTGATCACACTGGAGGTACCTGGATCATCCAAGCTATTCGCCTGGTCTCCAGGTCAGCTCATTAGCACCCCCAATTCTATTTGCAACCTGAATTCCCTTCTGTCATTTTATATAACTTATTTATTATTATTATTATTTGCTTTTTAGGGCTGCACCCGTGGCATATGGAAGTTCCCAGGCCAGGGGTTGAATTGATCGGAGCTGTAGCCACTGGCCTATGCCACAGCCAGAGCCACGTGGGATCCAAACTATGTCTGCAACCTACACCACAGCTCACAGCAACACCAGATCCCCAAACCACTAAGCGAGGCCAGGGATTGAACCCGCATCCTCACGGACACTAGTCAGGTTCATTTCTGCTGAGCCACGATGGGAACTCCTACATAACCTATTTACAAGTTCCGTGGGATTAGGGGCATGGACTGCTTTGGAGGGCTTACTAAATGCATCTCCCTGAGGGGGAAGAGGGGTTATTTGCTGTCAGATTACCAAAGGGGAATTTAAGAACCACTAGATTCAATGAAAAAAGGTTTCTTGAAACTCTAACACAGCTTGATTCTGTGAATGTCACTGACATGCTCCAGGGTCAAGGACTTAAGTTCATGCAGCTGGGCATCAATTTTATGAGGACTCAGTAATAGAGAGGGTCACAAGAGAGGTGAGACGTGGTTCTGAAAAAATACGTCTTTACTTATAAGAATTAATTTATCGCCTTTTTGCAGGGGGTGGGGGGTGAGCAGCAAGAGAAAGTGTCTTGGGTGGTTCTTACTACCAACTCAACAAATGAGGAAAATGAGGGAATAGTTGGCTTGCCAGATTCTTGGGAAAACTGAGAGGTGATTCTGATGATGCAGGCTAAAAGCACATTTTCTGTTTCTTTTAGCATTCAAATCATGCACATTAATTAGGTTCTCGATGAACGGTATCACTGGAGGGGCCTCCTTGATCTGTCATTTCCAGCAGGGCGCAATGAACCTGGCAGGGAGGAAAGCAAGACAGCCGAGCTCTCGCGAGATCAGAGCTTCTCTTTCGGAGTTAGTAGCAGGTGAATGCTGACACAAGCGCTGTCAGGAAGGGAGACTAGGCTGGGTGGACTTTCCTGTTTAATGAGTACCCTCAGGAGACAGAAGAGGAGCCTAATTTTTAATGTGGCATTTTATTAGCTTGAAGATGTTAATGAATCCCAGCTCTGGGACTTCTAGCCACCTTTTAACCTGTATTCAAAATGCTCCTCCTGCTGCAGGCTTCTTTCTTCAAGTTCAGTTCAATCTTTCCACATCCAAGTGCTCACAACAGAATATCCTCCCTTTCTCGCAGAGCATGTCTTAAGTTCTTCATCTCAGGACCTCCTTATGTGCCTAAAAATTATTGGGGACCTCACAGAGCTTTTGTTTAGATGGTGTATTTCTATTGATAGTGACCATGTTGGGAATAAAAATGGAGACATTAAAAAAAAGCTTATTAATTCATTAAAGCCATAATAAACTCTTAATATTGGAACCTAAGCAACATATTTATAAAATGCAACTATATTTTCCCAAACAAGAAAAATTAATGAGAAGAGTGGTATTGCTTTCCATTTCCACAAATCTCAGTAAATGCCTGGCTTAATAGACCATGGCTGCATAGAGCATTCAACCTCTTTTGAGATCACATACCCAGAAAATGCCCCTGTAGCCCTGTGATGGAATGAGAATGGAAAGGGTTACTAATGTCTTACTATTACGATGAAAATAGTTTTGCTATCACAGACCCCAAGGTGGGTTTGCAGCACTCCCCAGGGTTCCCACTTTGAGAACCACTGCTCAAATACACTTTGTGGATCAGGGACTTAGTACAGTGTGGTCCCTTAATAAATGACAAATAAACTCGGGGGCTGCAAAGAATATATACTGGGGCTGAAGACAGAGAAGAACTGTCTTAAAAAGCGAGGTTTTATTCTGATTCCAAAATATGACCACTTTAAGTGAACTTTGTCTTAAAACAGTAAGAAGAATGAACAGTTTGGGGGCTCTGGTCTCCCAGGCAATTTCTGCCTACTTTTCGCTCCAAGATTCCTTCTCCAGAGCTCTGGTCTCTTTCTAACTCCTCATTGTGTTCTCAAAGTTTTCAAGCTAGAAGAGTTTTTATGCAGCCATTAACTACTTTCCTAGGAACAAAAGCCCATTTCCCTTTTAAGTCCCTTTTAATAAGAAAAACAGAGAACTGTTATGCTTGAAAGGTACCAAGTTAAAGCGCTTCATCAGTGTTCCCATTGAAAATGTCCTGGCCTTGCCACTCAATGCCATGAAGCAACTGACTTCAAATGTTTTAGTTTGTTCCACCTTAAATATCAGATGCTGCTGGGGGACAAATCCTGAACAACTTTCACTATTTCATGTAGAAAATGAATGGTTAGCTCCTCACTGTTAGGAAGCTTGCAGTTGTCCTCAAAGGGGGGCAGTTTTGCCTGCGAGGTCTTTGGCAATGTCTGGAGACATTTCTGGATGCCTCATCTGGGGATGGGGACTGTTCCTGGCATCTAGCCGGTAGAGGCCAGGGATGCTGCTCAACATTCTAGAGTACGTGGGACAGCCCCACGACAGAAGAATCTGGCCTCAGATGTCAATAGTGCCACAGCTGAGAAACCCTCATCTATTTTTTTTTCAGCTGTTTTTAATTTGTCTTTTTTTTTTGGGGTACACCTGCGACATGCAGAAGTTTCCAGGCCAAGGACCAAACCCGGACCACAGTAGCAACCTGAACTGCTGCAGAAACAATGCCAGATCTGTAACCTACTGTGCTACAAGAGAACTCCTAATTTTCGTCTTAGAACTTGGGCATGTCTTTTTCTAAAGGCAGCATCTAACCTAAATGGGAGCCCATGAGCTACTGCTGTGGTTCAATGGGATCAGCGGTGCCTCTAGAGTCCTAGACACAGGTTCAATCTCTGGCCCTGCATGGTGGGTTAAAGATCTGGTGTTGCTACAGCTGTGGTGTAGGTCAAAACTGCAGCGTGGATCTGATCCCTGGCCCAGTAACTCCATGTGCTGTGGGGCAGCAATAAATAAATAAATAGGATCCAAATCACTTCTCCTTCAATCATATCTTTTAAGGAGTTTTTAGAAGTTCCCATCATGGCTCAGTGGTTAACGAAGTCGATTGGTAACCATGAGGTTGCGGGTTCAGTCCCTGGTCTCACTCAGTGGGTTAAGGATCCTGCATTGCTGTGAACTGTGGTGTAGGTTGCAGACGCGGCTTGAATCTGGCGTTGCTGCGGCTCTGACGTAGGCTGGCAGCTACAGTGCCGACTGGACCCCTAGCCTGGGAACCTCCATATGTCAGGGTACAGCCTTAAAAAGACAAAAAGACCAAAAAAAATGAGTTTTTAGAACCCTACCATGATTATCTTAATATGTTATAATAAGATTTGGAAATGGTTGAGTGACTCATCAAACTGTATACATCAATTATGTGCAGCTTTTGTATACAAATTGTACCTCAATAAAATGGGAAAATTAAATTAAATTAGATTTTAAAAAAGAAAACAGTTGAGTGAATTATAAGTTCAGTTTAACAGATGGCACTTGAGAAGAGGGACTCACAGTTACCTGGGAGACAATGGGTTAACCAAAGCTTGAAAAAAGGGTAAAAAGAACGGAGTTTTTTTAGTCATTTTTACAAGAATCATTAGAGGTTTTAAAAATCTAGAGCATACTGCACACCCTCCAAATCTGTATGCAATGCAAGGCATTTGGGGACCAGAGACCTTTGGGGAGCCCTTTGGGAAGGAATATTTGAGGAACATACTTGGAGAAACCCTGTCTTTTTAAGACAAGCCAAGTCAGTTCAGAATTTTCATATATGTGAAGGTGAAGTGAAAATCCAATGAATTGTATGTTTTTTTTTTTTGCTATTTTCTTCAGCTTATAAAATATTCCTTTTGTTTAAAAGAAATAGAAATGAAATCACAATTATTTTATACCAATGTTTAGGGCTGACCACATAGAATAACTCTTTTTGAAGCAAATTAAAGCTTCGGTAGCCTCATGATGAACAGACCATAGCTTAAGAGCTTTGAAATTTTCCATCAAGTGAACAACAGTAATTAGGCAATCCCTCTTCAAAGCCCTCCAAATCTAAGAATATGTATCATATCATGTAACTACAGACACAATTGTTCAGATGGTGATGAATCAGGAATAGAAGCTTCCGCTGGAAGGGTGAGAGAAAGAAGGCTATGGGTCTCTAACGGAGCACTCCAGAAAAGACAGAACATGGCTTGATTATGGGCAATTATAATGTGGAATTAAAATTTATAATCTACAATTATGGCACAGAATTGCTGTTCTGAGCTATAATCTCCAATCACTAAGCCACAGTTCATCCAGACAGAGAGCCTGAAAGGGCTCATATGACGGAGGAAAAACAGGCAGGAAAGGAGAGAAGAAAACCCACTCTTTAGTTCTCATTAAGCCACTGTCAAACTCAATGCCACATAAATTCACACTTAAACAAATTACACAGAGTCCATACTTAGTGTGCTAAATGTTCAAAAATTTTAAAAAAGGTTGCCATAGCAACACCGATTGGCAAAAAGCATAAATACATTTTCTATGGAAGCTAATAAGGGTTTTCTTGTTGTGATCATTTGTGTAGTTTTCATTTAATTATTTCACAGGGCATTGCATGGCTGAAGAGAGAATTATTCATTGTGGGAGAAGAGAGCTCAAGTAGTTCAATAAATTAAGGTCAGGCTTAATGACTGGTTAGAGGATCTTGACCTCAAAGTTGAAGTTTGGATGCAGATTACTTAGAGACATGGAAAACACAAAGGGCACTCACTTTTATTTACTGGGATAACAGTACTTCTGTGTTTTGTATTGCGGTTCAGGGGAGAAAAAGCTGAAAGTAGGAAACTGTTTAATATGTAAAGCTCAGAGAAAGTGGAGTGGAGCTTTTTCAAAGAGCTTACCAAAGGGATGTTGCCCTAAGGCACTATGGGAAGGGGTGGGGGGAGATGTAGGGGAGAGGCCTTGGACAAAAATCCTAGGGCAGGCGGCTTCACTTCCTGGCAACTGTTGGGAAATTTACACCGACCCAATGAAACAATGATGTGAAAGTGCCGGGCCAACTACAAAGTGATATTAGATTTTTAAAGTGACACAGGATATGAGCGTGAATTAAGAGTATAAAGCAAACAGTCAAATCAAGGGTCAATTTAAACACACTCTTTTAAAAAAGATACCTGATTTTAACTGAAGGCAGCTGGCGGTGTGGAGGGAAAACCCACAGAACCACATAGGAATGCTAGATTTAGACGAGGCAAAGGTATGGGGAAGGGAGAGAGAATATTTTATGCCATTTAGTAGAAGGGCTTCTTTTGAATGTAAACACTGGAAGCAGTGTGAGGACAATCTGCCTCTCCTTCAAGGGGGCACAGTGGGAGGGAATGGGGTATCCCTAGGGCTGAGTCAGCTGCCCACCCCAGCAGAACAGGAAGCTTTGTGTATTCCTTTGTTGTCTTTTCCAAAGAAGACAGGAAGCACAATGGAGAATCAGCGGCAAAGACGAGTTCCAGTGAGGGCCTTGAGAGATACTGGGAGGCCTAGGGTCTCTTACCGGGTGAGCGAGCTGGGCAAGAGAGAAACGGCTTCTGATGGGCCCTGCAGTTAGAGAGAGGCCTGTCCTTGGGTGGAGCTGGAAGCCAGAGAGACCAAGTTGAAATGAATGAGAAATGCCACATTAAAAGCTTTTGGGGAACACCCAGCTGTTGGGGGATGTAGGATGCTTCCTAGAGATGGGCTGAGAAGGAGACTCCTGCAGGAAAAAGCAATGGGCTTTGAAATCAGCCAAACCCAAATACAATCCCACCAACTGGCTAGATGAAGTTGCTTAAATTGAGCACCTTGGTTTGTCAGCTGTAAAATGGGGATAATGAAACCTAGCAGGACCCTATGGGGACTCCCCAGAACAGACCTCCCCAACACACACACACACATGTCCTCCACCTGATGCCTGTCTGTGGAAAAATTTTAGTCAAATAATAAAATTAATCAGAGATGTGAGAAATTGCAGAGGCAAAGGAAAACACTCAAACAGAGCAAAATAATAATAGTTTAACCATTAAGCAAAGTCAAGGATTTTTAGTTCCTCCTCATAGGCTATAGAACATATTCTGAGCTATGTCTTTGAGCAGTTTTATAGGTACTGAAACCCCCACCAGGTGGAAGAAGTTAGCTACATGATGACCAGACTGTAGCCAGGATACAAGCTACTCCATCTGATATAGTTCCAAGAACTGGCCTCAAGGAAATGGGAACAAACCAATACTGGAGTTGAAGACTAAGTGTATTTAACACAATCAAGATGACACTGTCAGACCATGAGTTGACCAAGTTCAAGATGACTGTGGGAGCTGACTGTGCTACTCTGCACAAAGCCCCACCCCTCCTCCTATACACCCCAGAAATTCCCTTTAAAAATTCTTATACCCTGATTGACAACTGGGAGTTGGTTCTTTGGGACATGAGTCCACCTTCTCCCCAGGATTGCTGGCTTCCTCAGTGAATCGATCATTTACCCAACACTTGTCTCTCAGTATTAGATTCTTGAGTGGCAAGCTGCCAAACCTGAGTTTGGTAACAGCAATACCTACCTCACAGGGTTGTGATGAGGACTCAACTCAGGTTAATTAGTAGAAACCTCTTCGGACAGGTCACGGCACACAGTAGGTGCTTAATAAAGTGCAATAAGTTGAGGTTACCTAGTAGTGGTGATGCTTATATACAGACAGAACTCCTGCTCTTCAAGGGAACATCACCCCATCTACTAAACCTTCTCCGTTCCTGCTCATTCCTCTAGGCCAGCACTGACCGCACTGTACTGCAATTATGCACTGGTTTCCTCCAAGAGATAGTAACCCCTTCAGGGTAGGTAGGGCCCATTGGTTTCTTTGTTAATTCCACTACCTGGCATATTGTAGCCCCTCAGTGTTTAAAAAAAGAATGAGTGCATGTGTGCATAAATGAATGGTTAGAGCTAGGATTCTGAGGTATTATTTTCATAGAAAAATCAATTCTATGTCATAGAACATCACAAAGGGACACAGATATTTCACTTCAAATACAACTCTTATCTTAAATCCAAGTGGCTCTAGGACAACCAGGAGTGGAGGAGCAATACTGGTTGGTATTGTGCAAAATTTGTTTAAGTCCACCTTCCTCAGAAGCTCTGAACAGCAAGAATACCGTCATTTACTGTAACAGCTCAGACAATGGAAAGCTGCCGTGTGGCTGTGCAAGAAAGCAGCTAAAGGTGGAGAAAAAAAATGTACTTCCTTTTAAAACTAAGACAAAGAGGAAAATGGATAATGGCTTACTTACCTTTGGGAAAGAATATACTGAAATGGAATGAAGAAAGTCAGCATTAATTCCTATTTTCTATCACTGGTCTTTGGGTTACAGCCAAGATAAGAATAGAGTATGCCTATAACGCAAGTGAGAAAAGAAAGGTAGCTTTCTCATCACTCAGAGCTGAGATGGGAGGGCCAGTGCCATGTGTGATCCTGCAGGAACTATTTTTTGCTATTTTCTCAGTGATCGCCAAATACTCCTCAGACAAGTCTCCCTCAAAGAGTCAGAGCTCCTAAATCCGAAGAACAGTGGGCAGTTATGAATACAATCTGCTATGTAAAAATCCCACCCTCCTACCTCAAGAGAAAGGTGAAATAAAGACTTCTGATTGTGAACTGAAGTTTGGCACTCGCCATCAGCCTCTACATGGATTAAATTATGAGCCACTGCAGCTGTGGACGCACAGCAGCCCCTGAGCGGAGCTCAGGGTGGAGACCAGGAGTGAGGCACTCTGTGCTCTGGGAAAACTGGAAGAACAGGTCTTCAGATGGTTAGATATTTTAGGAGGTGATTTTATGAACCCAATTCTTGCATTTCCTCATAGCTAGAAAAATACTAAAATCCTTCAATGATGACTGATGTCTGTGACTATTAGTCACCTTCACGAGACCAGCAGCAAACTTCTGTAAAATGTGTGCCTGGCTGCAGGCACCTCCCCCTTCACCTTTGATATTTCCCCTTTCCTCTTTGGGACAGTATTTCAGAGCTACTGAATAGCTCTGAATACTGCCTCCTGGACTATCTGAAATATTGCCTCCTGGGCTGTAGTTAAGTAGACAAAAGATGTCATGGTCATCTATCAATACAGTCACTCCCAAGGGTGGACCAGTGAGCTCTGTAGGAACTCAGGAAAGAGACAAAGAATACTGGCCAACAGCTGTGGTGCATTTCAAAGGTGTGATTCCAGTAAGCCCAGACTTTTACATCTTCCCATAGAAACTGGTTTTCTGTAAATCTTTTCTTGTAAATCTGGTTATCTGTAAACCTTTTGTTCCTGCTACCTGCCCTTTGTTGCAAAACCTCATATATCCTAGCTCTCCCCTGGCCTCCTGGGAGCGGTTTCTCAGGGCAACCTGCGATGCTGTCTCCTGGGCTTAAGTCCTAATTCCACCCCAAACAAAACTTAACTCTCAACTTTCAGGTTGTTCATTTTTTTCAGGTCAACATGATAAATAATTTCTTATCCATTTTAATCTCCAAGTTTTAGAAATTTAAGACATTTGATTTTAGCGCTCCTTTTTGTGTTGCTTTCTTCATATTGCACGATATTTTTATATTTCATAACAAATGATATTTTTATATCATTTCATTCCTGTCAGCTTGATGAAAATAGACAGTACAAAATCCACATATTTAATAATTATATTATGTTGCTTGGGATATTATGAAGTCTTTTTGTAAGAACAATGTAAGTACACTGAGTATTCAGGAGGCAGATGGTGATAACGCAGGCAGATAGGGTAGGAGAAAGAGAACCAGGCAAAGCTTTCTGGACGACAGAGAAGCCATTTTTGGCCGAAGCCATTTTGTGATCTAAGCCAGGACACAAGGTTTGTTCTTCAACAAGACTAATTAATGATATTCAGGGAACAAAGGAAGGCAAAAACATTGTCTGTTATCAGGCAAGAGAAGTAATGAGAGCAAAGACCAGCTGTAAAGACTTCCCATTCTGTTTTCAATGGTAAAGATTTAGCCTGCAGAACGTTCTTGAGGTGCTTTGCAGAATTCGCAACTCCCCTCAAGTGCTAATTCACCAGATCAACTAGAACCTAAGGGTCTAGTTTTTGACGCTCAAGACTTCAATCAGCTAAAGCCCGGGCCATGTTAACCTTTGCCCCAATTCTATTCTAAATTCTCCTCTGCTCAAGCTCCTTCTGGAATATGCATACATTCATACCCAACCAAACCCCTTCACGAATATTCATATGCCCTTAGCTTAAAACTTTCCCAATTTTGCTGTTCAGGGAAGACACTAATTTGGTTTTTCTGGCTTTTCTGATTTTTGTTTTTTTGTCTTTTTAGGGCCGCAAGCATAAGTTCCAAGGCTAGGGGGTCAAATCAGAGCTACAGGTTCCAGCTTACACCACAGCTACAGCAATGTGGGATCTGAGCTGTGTCTGAGACCCACACCACAGCTCATGGCAATGCCAGATCCTTAATGCACTGAGAAAGGCAGGGAATCGAACCCACATCCTCGTGGATACTAATTGGATTCATTATAGCTGAGCCACGATGGGAACTCCAGGGAAACGGTGCTTCGGGAAAGATCCCTGGTGTTCCCCTTACTTGCTGCAAGAAATAAACCCTTCCTTCTTCCCATCTTTGGCTTGATCCCCACCAAGAAGGGAACTCAGTTTTCAGGTAACAGTAAGATTAGAAATCATATACAGAAAACGAAATTCATGGTATCAAGAATTTTAAAACTGTCTGGGAGCCCCAGTCTTTCCTTGGCTTTGCTGAAGGCTAGAGCTGGTCTATGACCAGCAAAGACTCAATCCTGAAGCCAGTTACAGATCTTTTTCTGCTTTTGATATATTCCATTCCCCTCTGTTTTCATGGGCCTGCCGTACTGACACCATTCCTTACTGAATCATAAGTGATTTCTCCAACCCGCCGACATTCCGTGTAAGACACTGGGTTGTGCTCCAGCAGACACAGTTGTCAGGCCCTGCCTTCTAGGTTTTCAAGAACTGTTCCTCAGTTGATGTCTCCACGTGAGGAACTGTTTCCTTGGCCCCCAATTCAGGCATCATCACAGCCTCCGACTGCTCAAGCCCTGCCTCTGGAATGACTAATATGAGGGAGAAAATTCTATTTCAGAACTGATGGGTCAAAGCTTCATTCCATTACTTTCATACATTTTTGATCTTGAAAACATTTTCGATTTGTAGAAAAGTTACAAGGAGAGCAGGGAGCCTTTCTATTCACCTCTTAACCCGTTTCCCCCAACTAAAAACCCAACAATGGTATGAAAGCATGAACTACACTCCAGGCTTTACATGGATTTCATCAGTTTTCCCCATTAATGGCCTCTTTCTGTTCAGGATGCATTTCAGTTGTCACGTCTCTTTAGTCTCCTCTCGATGGTGACAGTTTCCTAGGCTATCCTTATTTTTCACGACCTTGACAGTTTTGAGGAGTACTGGTTGGGTATTTGGTAGAATGTCTCTCAAATTGGGTTGGTCTGACATTTTCTTCGTGATTAAGACTAGGTTATAGAATTGGGGAAAGACTATCGCTGAGCTGACGTGCCTCTCTCTTTACATTATGCCAGTGCTACCTGCTCTCAAAATGACTTAACGCTGGTGATGTTAACCTTGATCATCTGGCACAGGTGGCACTTGCCAACTTTCTCCTCTGTAAAGTTATTTTTTACCCCTTCACATGCTCTCCCCTCCTTGAGCTGACACTCAAGGAAGGTGGGGGTGGCTGCTAAGCTCTATCTCTTGGGAGGAAGAAGTATTTACATCAATTATTTGGAATTCTTCCGGAAGGAAGATTTGTCTCCTCTCTCCCACTAATTTATTTACTCAGTGACTCATTTATAGCACCAGGGACACGTTTATCCAAGGTTTACATTGGGTTGTAATGCAATACTACGTGATTATTTTGCTGCTTGAACTTTCCAGGTTTGGCCATCGGGTGCTCTTCTAGGTTGGCTTCTGTGTCCCCTTGACTTGTCCTCATCTCTTTTTTTCATTTAACCTTTCCTTATTTTCTAGCACTACCATATTCTGTAGGTTCATCTTGTATTTTCCTTGTTTTAGCCCCCAAAGAGCCATTTCTCCAAGGAGCCCTGCTTCCTTTTATTGGAAAATGGTATAATCCTTTCAGTTTAATAGGGGCCCACAATAGGAGCTGTGGGCCTTCACCTGAAAGTTGATCTTACTTATTGATTCCAAATACAATGACTTACTGAGTATAAAACTCACTTATTATATTCCATAAGTACCTACTTAGTGAAACTGAATATTAAATTGTGAAACTGAAGGTTCCAAGACAAGTCTTTTGAAGAAAAATGTTGTACATTATTTATTTATTTATTTATTTATTTATTTATTTATTATTTGCTTTTTAGGGCCACACCCGTGGCATATGGAAGTTCCCAGGCTAGGGGCTGAACTGGAGCTACAGCTGCCAGCCTACACCACAGCCACAGCAACGCCAGATCCGAGCCATGTCTGTGAACCACACCACAGCTCACGGCAACGCTGGATCCTTAACCCACTGAGTGTGGCCAGGGACTGAACCCACATCATCATGGATACTAGTCGGGTTTGTTACCGCTGAGCCACAAGAGGAACTCCAAAAACATTGTACTTCTATAGTATCAGTACTTGGAACTAAATAGTGTGTGCATGTAGTAATGTAGGCTGAAGAATTCCTTTTTTGCTGCATGGAATCAACTCTACCAGCCTATGATCCATCATCTCTTGTTCTTTTTACTATAAAATAGAAATCTGGACCATTTACATTTCAAAGAACTATCATCCAATTAACGCCCGGTTTTGTAAATGTTTAAAGCAGCACACTTATTCCAACCTGGAACGTAAACCCCATGCAGGGCAAGTGTGATGCTCCGCCGGTATCATCCAACAGTCATCTTGGGGGGATGACACCGTTGTGACAGCTCAGCTCTTAACCACGCCTGGCGTTACTTACAGACGTAGTTTGCAGGAACAGTTCTCAACCCAGGAGTCAGGACGTGATGGCATCAGAATCACTTGGGAAGTATTCCAGACCAAAGAGCATGTAGGGGAGAGCCAAGGTCCCCGGGCTTGCCGATGGACAGTCCAAGCTATGTGTCAGGAGGCAATACGCCATGACTATTTCCGTGTTTCTGCTTGGTCAGGGCTTCCTAAGGAAAGAGCACTGGCACCTGGTCTAAAGGATGACTCAACAGCGCCTTCAAGACAGAGGCCTTGATTACAGGGTCCCATGTCTCTCCGCAGCTCTGCTGACACTCCAGGGTGCTGAGGCAGACACTGTCCCCTCTCCTCCACAGAGAGACCGTGTTTCCATTTCAGAGCCACGTCATCCCCACTCTCTCTGTAGGGGTGTCGGCAGTTCCTATATAAGCTCTGGGTTTCCTAATTCTGGAGTTCTCCTGTGACACAAAGCCTGGACATACAGGGAGGCACGTCTGCCCTTCATTGGTCTGTCCTGGAAAGAAGCAATTCTCTGGGCAAAGCTGCTCTGTGAGCAAAGTCTCTGACCCAGAGGGGTGTGTGTATGTGTGTGTGCGTGCACGCGTGTGAACGCACTTATATACATGTAATTCTGAAAGGCTGGTTGGGTAGATGGAGAGTAAAATTTCAGACCCTTCACAGTTTCTGGCTCAATACTGAGAAGCAAGACTCCAAGGAAACGGGCACCCACTGGTTTCATGATACCTCATATTTTTGGCCATTATCTCTCTTGATTTGTCGTTGCTCATATTATGAATGCTGTTAAAATATTTTGCATATCACTCCTGATGGGAAACACCAAACATACTAAGCTTCAAGATTTCACCTGGGAAATGCCACTTACTGCGTGCAAAGAGAAAAGAGACTAAGACTGACTTCTACCCCAACAAGCATCGTGACAGCATTTAGCCAAGTCTGTCCTCTCAAGGGGGCTGCGCTCTGGGTCTCAGTGCGCAAGGGTAGCTCACGGGCCATGTGCTCATGTGAATTTTCAACTCAGTTTCCTGTGTTTCATTTCGGTTCCTCTTTCAGCTAACACCATTTGAAAAGAATGAAAAAAATAATCGTAACACTTTGTACTTCTTTTGCACATTCTTTTACCTCCTCAAGAGCTAAAATGACTTCACGCTGAGTTCCTCAGAGATGGAGAAAGAAGTCTCTGAGGTTGCCGGACTGTAAAATTTTCCTAAGTGACCAGGTGAAGGAAATGGGGCTGGAGACATGTTTGCCTATGGCCAGTATCAGAAAGCAGCAACATGGGTCAGTTTCCCGAATAGCATGGGGGAGAATATTCAAAAGGATGGACTCTTATCATTTGAGTTAGTGAGAAGACTGACCCTTAAGAAAATAGTTTTCAAGTTACAAAAAGTTTTATTTTCCAGCCTGTCTGGGGAATAACCAGCCCTCACTGCTCCCACATACAGGTTCATCTCAGCAGGTGAAGGTTTTTAAGCCTAAATCCGATATATTAAACTAATGGGAAATGAAGTAGAGTCCCCTGAACAAATGTGTTTCGATTACTTAAAGAGACTGAACTGGTCATAGGTACATCTGATGAACGAAGGTAGGATTGGCATCTTTAGACGTCGGGTTGGCTGGTGTCAATTAGAGAAAAAAATACCCGCTCCGCCCAGTTTCTACATGCCTGCTACAACTGGGATACCTACTCCCCCTGTGGCTTGATGGCTATTTAGCATCTAACTGTCAGAGGCAATGAGAGCTTTTAGTGAAAGAGACATTCATAGACCTATGGCATTCTTTCTTGTTCTTGCCATTTAGCAAATCCTTCCAGTTTGTCCTTACTTCGGATCTGTGCTGTGCTTCACCCCGATGTTAATCTTTCAAACACCCCTCTCTCTGGTTCACCAAATGTGCCGCAACAGAATGCTGTGAGAGCCATGAAGGCGCCACTCTGTTGCTCAAAGGTTTTCGGGTTCGTCACTCTTAGCCTCCAACCAACCCGGTGCCTGATGCCTTAGTGGTGAGTATACGACCCTGTAAAAGAATACGCAAAATTCTGTGTATGCATCGTCTAACTGCACAGTCAGCAGTGTCATCAGAGTTTCCAAAAGGGTCTCGGACCCTAATTAATAACTTGCGGTCTCAAGCAAGGTTTTCCAGTCTTCATTTCATCATCGTCCCTTTTCAGACATTTTTTTCCTAAGGGACCTTCCATATCCCATGAAATTTCAGTGACGAAGATTTTCCAGATTTCTGTTTATGTAATATAGCTATATGTGTGCTTTCTACAGAAAAAGAATAAAACAAAATGTATCCCCTAAAAAGCAATTTTTGCCCCCTAAGGGGTGATACCAGCCTCCAGTGAGAATTCACGGTCTGCAGGGTCACACCCAAACTCAGCTGCCTTGTTCACCGCCTGCAGTTTCTGCTCTCTCCAGCTCTAATCCTACCCAAGTTGGCAGTTTATCTGGGACACTGCCCAATGCTGTAGCTTCAAATTCACCCGCACAAACATATCTCCCACTGGTCCAGCAACTCTATGAAGTTGGTATGATACCCTTTTACTCACTGTCTCTCAAGCTGTCTAAGGCATTTCTATCTCAGCAGCTTATTCCCAGCATCGTCAGCTTTGGCAGGATAGTCTCTCGCCTTTGGAATGCTCCTTTTCTTCCACGACACTGTTCAGGCAAATACATACTAGTAGCGTGGCAATTTTTTTTTTTTCCGCGGGGCAAAATTTTTAAGAGTTCATGCTTTGGAGTAGATGGTGAGTTTGTCTTGATCCCACCATGTTAGATATCTGGTTATGAGCTATGGTGATAACAATAATGTTTATGTAGGAAATATCTATTGATTTTGCCAGAAGCATCTCTGTTTCTTAGTTTTCTTTTGAGGAACCACTTACCTCAACTCCCCCGCCCCCAACCCTATGTCCATATTGAGGTGAACCCAACAGCCTGGCTCCTGTGGTAGATGTATGACAGGTCTGGTCAACGGTCAGATCCCATCACTGGGATGCAGTGAAAAATGAAAATGCAGGACCCCTTGTTCAAAAGTTATTAAGAATTTGTATAGAATGGCAGCAAGAGGATTAAAACAAGCATGGGAGCTTGTGCAGGGTCCTGTGAGGCTGCATGGAGTGTACACCCACGAAGCTGGCCCTACGTCTTAGACTTTCAGCCACAGTGAGTGGTTGAGGAACAGACACATAAGCAACAGAGATGACTGTTAGACCTCTGCTTTGGGTGGAAGGAATGCTGGGAAAGAGGAACAGTCTTGCTACCAGGCCCTAACCTTGCAAGAGGAAAGCCTGAGACTGATGGCTGCCAAGACAATCGGCCTGAGAGTGAAGCCAGGCCAGAGGAAAACAGGGCTTTGGGGAAGAGCAGAAATGACTGAGTTTTGGTAGCACTGTTGGAGCTTTGGCTCCAGCTCTACCCCTGACTATGAGCCAACAAAGCCAGTTTGAGTTGGAGTTTCTGTCACTGTAACCAGGAGAGTCTTGACTAACAAAACTATCAACTATTACCATCACAGTGACCCTCTCTTCAGACTCCTACAACACTTTGCTAATCTTCTGCACTTGGTATGCATCACACACTGCTTCATATTGTTAATTTATAACTAGATTTTAAGCCTTTTGAGAAATATTTTACAGGACCCAGAACAATATCTTGCATAGGATACATACATACATTCATAAATGTATCAATACGAACTGTGTTAAAAGTATCATGTAAACTGATTGCTCATTTAGCACCCTGCATGGAAATTAAATACAGATAGTTGTGTTTACAATATATAATATGACTTGACAGAGGCAGAAAATTCTCTGAGATGGAATACAAGGTTTTTGAAGTTTGTAATTTATTATGACTTGTAGCTAAAACTTTTCTAGGGATATACATCCACGGGGGACATGAGATTCAATGGGAAAATGTTTTCATCTATTTACATATTTTTAAAAAACTGTTTCATTTGTGAATGATACACTGAATTTTTTCAGTCTTCAATTGATTGAAAAAGTAGAACTATTTAAAGAGATTTTTAGATATTCGCACCTACTGATTACCTTAAGGCCGGTGAACAGTAAAAATAGGTAAGAGTCACAATTTCCATTTGACAGAGAAATCAATGTTAAAACTGTCAAAAATGACAAGGAAAGATGCAAACACTAGGGAGAGTTCCTACTCTCAGATGCTAAGAAGTGGCGAATACACACACACACACACACACACACACACACACGGAAATGATTGTTCAGACGTGTGTCATGCCAGGTTGATAAAGATGCAACAATAATTTATTGAGACTCTTGGACATAATAAACATTTACAGCTAATGAAACAATTTATTTAGCTTCAAAATTTTATTTTCCTGTTTTGCTAGTAATAATTTCGAAAAGGTATACCGCCTTTCTTTTGTATTTTAAAAGAAATCATGAACTATTCACTTTTTCCATTGAATTGAGTCATTAGGAAGTCAAATCGCTATAAAGCCTTGTCAATATCCATCCTTTGAGGTCCCTCAAGTGACTGTGGGGTAATTTTGGTCCTTCCTAAATTCTCTCTTACAGACTCCCTTTTCTCTTCATTAGTCCAGGCTGTTCGATTTTGTATACCCCTGGGTTCGTAATTCTGTAGTTTTAGCAATTGTAAGAGAATTGTAAGAGAAACGAACTTGAGGTAAGAAAATGGAACTATATATTTGAATATAGGTTTTGACAAGGAGAATATAAATTAGGGAATCATAGACTTATATTCAAAGGGGGACAGTTCCCAATGGTGTGGATACTGTCTGATATTTGCCATGAGAGTTAAATCAATATTTTCTTCAGTGGATTTTGAAAAAAGCATCATGAATTATTACAAAGCAAATTCTGTCATTTCTTAAACTCAAATCTGAATGCACTCTGTAATTGCAAAGCATTTGTGAAAGAAAACTCTTAACTTTCTTTCTCAACTAAATCTTGGGTTTCCTAGACTGAAAACAGGGAGGGCACTCAAAAATACAGCATTTTTGTTCTTCAGAGAACAAAATCTAATTTTAAGACATCAACCTTCTCCTCTGTAAATTTACAATTTAAAATAATTGTACTCAAGGAGTTCCCATTGTGGTGCAGCAGAAATGAATATGACTAGGAACCATGAGATTGCGGGTTTGATCCCTGGCCTTGGTCAGTGGGTTAAGGATCCAGTGTTGCCGTGTGCTGTGGTACAGCCCACAAACACAGCTCGGATCTGGCATTGCTGTGGCTGTGGCGCAGGCCGGCAGCTGTAGCTGTGATTTGACCCCTAGCCTGGGAACCTCCATATGCTGCGGGTGTGGCCCTAAAAAGCAAAAAAATAAAAAAGAAATAGAATAATTGCTCAACTAAGCAAGTCACAAGACTCCCACCCTACGAGTTTCTGTAAGTGTTTATTTGAACAAGGTAGACTCTCGGATAGTTACATAAAAACTTCAACAGAGTGTACATTTATGCCCTAACTAAAAAGGACTATTGCCCCTTTCCCAAACCTCCCATATTCCTGTTAACTTTTTTCCACTTAACGAATCCTTTCTCTAATAATTCCTCCCTCCTCCTCCAGTAGTTCTCTCTTGCTTTTGTTTTCTCAGATGCACTACTGATTTGCTAGAAGGTATGTTTACTACTGAGCCAACTAACCGACAAAACATTTCTCGACCTAAATCCAGTAGGATAGAGGGTATGCAGCCCAAATAACCTCTCTGTGCTTAAGAATTATCTTGGATAATGGACTGGACATTGTTGGCAGTTTTGAAATTGAAAATTCTGACATTTAACTGATTCTTCCTGGTTAAATACTGGAAGCCAGTACAAAATTCAAGTATAACACCTTATGAAAGAGTACCATGCCTTGAACTTGCCCTTTTCATTCTTGGTGGTTATTTTAATGTTTTCCTTCTATGAATAAGCCCATTCAGTAACTAAGGCTGCTATTTACTCAAAGACACTGTCTTTTCATAGTCTTCCTATGTGTAAGGACAAACGCTTTTTGTGCCTCTTCTCTGCTATCTCCTATTTAAAATAAAATGACTTTGGAAAAACGTTGACATCTATCATGTGATAGCAGACATCATTTGGCAAAGACAGGACAGGTCTTAAATGCAAAGCACAAAATATCTGGTTTTCACTATAACATTACAGTTGCAGAGACAGATGCTATGTGTTGCTACTGTCCTGTTTACAAAGCAACAGCTCGCTCATTGAGACGTCTCGAGGTCATCTTCTTTTCTTGTTCTTTTTATCAATGACTTGTTAGGCATGACCCTATTCTTTTGCAATTCCAGATAATATACCTTCAACTTTGTTTTTAAGGGGAAAGCATATGACAGTTTTGCCTGGGCAATCAACCTTGTGAAGATCAAATGAAAGTCGTACAGGTTCACTGAAGCCCATAAAGGGAAGTACAAATGGTAATCGTTATTACCACGCATGAATGGTCTAGCTGGTGACTTTGGGGAAGAATTGTAAAGCTTGATGTACGGTTCATCTCTAATTGCACAAGATGTGGTGGCCAAAGACTGGCTTTTTGGAACCTATTAGACTTAGAATCAAATCTTTTTCTTACTATGTACTTAACCCATATGACTTTGGCTGACTTCATTTTTGAGTCTTGTTGCCTCATTCCTAAAAAGACAGGAGGCAAATCATGCCTGACCAGAAGATGCTGTTACAATTAAATGAGTTCACTCCATGTTACAGAACTGCATCTATAGAAGGATTACAGTAACTAGTTACTGTCTTCTCATTCCAAGCCTAGCCTCCTTCTCAAAAGGCAAAATTACTGGTTAAAAGACGTTAAATTATAGCCAATCGATCAATTTCCTTTGCTTTTTGATGTTCCCTGTGTAAGTTTTTCCCCTGGCTCCTGTCGGTGGAGTGCTCCTAGACACTTCTGATTAGGCGTTGCCCAATTCGAATAAATTTTTGTTCAGATACACTCTTTAAAACGTTAATATGCCTCAGTTTAACTTTTTATTTTTTCTTTTCATTTTTGGCCTCCCCGCGACATATGGAACTCCCAGGTCAGATATCAGATCCAAGCCACAGTCACAACCTAAGCCGCTGGATTCCCCAACGCACTGAACCTGGCCGGGGATCGAACCTGCATCCCAGTGCTCTGAAGACGCCACGGATCCCGCTGTGCCACAGCAGGAGCTCCTGCCTCAGTTTAACTTTTACAAAGGGGAGCAGAATATGCCAGCCTCAGATAGGCTTCATTAGCATTAAGGATTATTTTGCGCCAATTATTTTTGAGAAAATCTCTGAAAACAAAGCAGAAGTTATCCTTTCTTAAGAGCCATTTACCTTTAAAAGGGAAAGCTCCGCTTGGACAGTTGACCCCTCTCTGTCCCAGGATGAGCAGGGTGACTCTAAGTCATGAGGACTCAGGAACTAGGAGGCTGAGACTTAAAATGTGCACAACAATCTTACCCACACTGACCGTGCTTTTCCTGCTCACCCCCACAAGCGGCCTCCCCAGACCCAACATCTTGTTTTCTTTAACTCTGGATGATGTTGAAGGTGATGGCCACGTGGGGGAGTTTACTCAGTTTTCCTGCATTGTTCCCATGTATACGGGAGATACACATGTTATTAAACTTTTTGTTATTATCCTGTTAATTTGTCTTTTATCACAGGGGGTCTCAGCTGAGGACCTAGCAGGGTACAGGGAAAATAATTCCCATTGCCTCTACTAGAGTAATTGCTTCTGAATCCATCAGTTTGCCTTAAGCCATACACAATATATTTTTCCAATATATTTCCATTTGGTTTTTAAGAAAGGAGTGATATATATTTTATTGAAGTTACATACTCAATTTTAAGAAATACATAATATTATAATGAAGTCTCCTGACATTTGTAATAGCATAATTCCGGATTTAAACCAAAACGGAGGGGGGAAAGGAGCTCTTAAGTTGTGTGAACCATTGAACACAATAGAAAAGACCCAAAGAATGCCAAATTCACCATGACCTCTACGATTCATCAGTTATGTGGGAGGTGAAGGTGCAGGCTCATTGACAGGATGAGAATAGTATCCTTTTTTATCCCAAATCAAGTCATAGGTGTAACTTTTTTGTTTTTGGTTTTGTCATTCTTTAGGGCGGCACCCGCGGCATATGGAGGTTCCCAGGCTAGGGGGTCTAACAGGAGCTGTAGCCGCCGGCCTTCGCCACAGCCACAGCAACGCGGGATCCGAGCCGCGTCTGCGACCTTCCCCACAGCTCACGGCAACGCCGGATCCTTAACCCACTGAGCAAGGCCAGGGATCAAACCTGCAACCTCATGGTTCCTAGTCGGATTCGTTTCCGCTGAGCCACGACGGGAACTCCAGAGATATAACTTTTAAAAGAGGCTAAGAGGATGGCAGATACTTTGGATGTAATTTTGGTGCTGAGAGAAGACTGTCCACATGGAGACAAAGCAGAGCACCACTGTCAGGGAGGTGGTGGGGTAGTACCCATAGCCGCCCAGAGCAGGGGCTCCCTGACTTTCTTGGTTGCCACCCCAAGAACACAAGAAGCAGTAGATTTTCTTTTCTGACCTAGTATGTATGTATACATATATTTTTACTTATAGTGAAACAAAAAATTCCAAAACAGTATTTATACTACTCTTTTAAAAAAATTTTAGTCTAGGTCATATTTTTTAAATGCCAGTTGTGACTTAATAAATTGATTCCCTGAGTTACCAATAGGTTATGTCTACCTTCTGAGAAAAAAAAAAAAGTGAGCCAGGCGGACTTTGGGAAATCTTTTGCATATGAAGAGCCATCGTTTGCATTTCAGTATCCACTGAATTCATCAGTGGGCCTGCTTCCAGGTACCAAGAAAAATCCCTCCAGGTACCAAGAAAAATCCCTTCTATAGATATTTTATATACACACACACACACACACACACACACACACACACACACACACACAGATAATTCTATAGATATTTTAGCAATGATGCTAGATAATATCTGCATATGACAAGTCTGTATAAAACACTGTATTACACATAAACAGATATTCCTAGATCATATTTTTTGCTTTGAAAATAAAAATACAAAGTGTAATATTAAATATACATACATGTTCATATAAACAATGCTTTTCTCTTACAAGCAATGAACTCTTTAAAGCAGAGTTGAGTCCTTGCCAAATTCTTAAATCTGTTTATGTCTCCTAATATGTCTTTTGATTTACAAATACACAAACAGGAGCACATACTCACAGTAAAGAAAGAAACCCAAAGATAACTACTTCTGTTTTGTTTTGTTTTTCCCTGAACTGTAAAATTAGGAAGGCTTTGCCTTCCATGGCTCCTATTTTCCCAGAAAAAAAAAAAAAAACCTTGATCCCACAGCTTCTTGAGTCAGGTCACTATTTCTGGAATCCCCTCAATGATTACCGCATGGCTGAGAGAAATACACTATACAGACTGTTGGAGAGCTGCAGTTGTTGCCAGAATTCGGCCTTCTGTCTGCTGGCTCTGAACTGAAACGCAGAGACAGAGTTTTGGGTAAAGAGAAAAAAATAGCTTTACTGCTTTGCCACGCAAAGGAGGGTCACAGCAGGCTGATGCCTTAAAGACTGTGCCCCTCCTTAGAAAGAATTGTGAGGTGTTTCATAGTAAAAAGGAGAAAAACAGGCTTTCAGATAGGAATCAGGACTGAAACAAACATGCATTCATGTTTCTTTGGGGGAATCTTAGTCATCAAAGCTGGAGTCAGGAGCTGTTCATGATGGTGGTCTTCTGGGTTACTGTCTAGAGTAAGAGCACTTGTGAAAAGGGCATACTGATCAGAGATTAGAACAAACTAGGAAGGTTCCTGAAAAATATCATATGCTAATCACCTTTAACCCACAGGCAATTGTGCTCAGGGTGCCTAATCTTTAGCTTAGGGGCGATTGCGTTTAGGGTGCAATTAAGTCAGGGGAAGGACAAGGAAGGACTCTAAGCCGTTCAATTTCAAAGTATTCATTTCTAAAAGAAGCCTAAGGGATATAACTGTTCTTTTCCATGTATAAGGTGCCTATATTATTATGTGTATCCCTTGAGAGGAACCAGGATCCTGGCCCCAAGGCTGTGCTATTGTTGCTTGCCTGCTCCCCACTGGTCTCTGCCTCCCCTCCCTTCCCTGATCAGCAACTGTCTGAACCTGCCCCTGGTAACTCAGGGAAGGCCATGGAGGCTGAATGAGGCCCATTTCCTAAGAACAAAAAAGGGGGGGGACACAGAAAGGCTCTTATGCCCAGGAGCCTCACAAGGCCATCTCCAGTTTTACAGTCAGAAACGTTTTCCAAGGGCAGTGATGTTAGTAAACATCCTGCTAAATGAAATAACATGGTGTGTTTCCAGGTGTCCCTCTAGAATGCTGACTTGGCCTGGATACAAAATAAGTGTGTGGCAGCAAGACTTGAGCTTTCGTAGAACTAGAATGACTAGATCTTAAAAAAAAAAAAAAAACTGCCATAATGTTGATTTTTTTGGTAAATTTTGATTTTAAAATACAATGAAAAATATAAACGTGTAGTTTTATATACTTGCTGTAAGTGGGCAATGAATTAGGTACTAAACTTTCTTGAAGCAAAGGCCGAGGGAAATCTAGCCACGGACACAACACACCTTGTCTATACGATAAACTCAGACCTTTGTGACAGGCAAAGCTACTCTGAACACTTAAATTATATAGAAGTTTCTCCTGAAATGCTCCTTCATGAGGAAGCAAGGCAAGATTATGGACACAATTAAGACTCAGCTTTACTGGTGTTGGTCTTTTACATGATCTAGCAGGACTTGGGTCTGTATGGACAAGTGCCACCTACAGCTATGGAGGGCTGGTGGCCCGGGTAAGTGGCAAGGGGTTGAAGGCTAGTATGAAGGGACAGGACTGGAGAAGAGGGAAAACGCAGTGGCTACACTGAATGGAGTATGCTGCTGTAGTTAAAAGCCGTGGACTCATGTACACTTTGGAAGATGGATGGATCTTACAAAGTGTACCACGGCACTGTCTGAAGCAGCAGAAGACAAAAAACGAGAGAGCTCCTGTTGTGGCTCTGCAGGTTACAAACTCAACTAGTACCCATGAGGATGCAGGTTCGATCCTTGGCCTGACTCAGTGGGTTAAAGGATCTGGCGTTGCCATGAGCTGTGGTGTGGGTCGCAGACATGGTTTGGATCTAGCATTGCTGTGGCTGTGGGGAAGGCCAGCAGATGCAGCTACGATTTGACCGCTAGCCTGGGAACTTCTATATGCCATAGGTGAGGCCCTAGAAAGCAAAAAAGCAAAAAAAAAAAAAAGACTGAAAACAACCCAAACGTACATCAGTATTCTTTGTAGCTACACAATGGAGTGAAGACTGTGACTTTATCTCAGCAAAGTGAGAGTCAAGATATACTATGAAGTGAAAAACATGGTGGAGCAGAGCATCTTTTGTATGCTTCTGTATATCTTCTTTTTACTATTTTTGTAAATTAAAAAAAAAATCTGGGGGTACCTCCATGGCATGTGAAAGTTCCCGGGCTAGGATTCAGCCCAAGCCACAGCAGTGATAATGCCCGATCCTTAATCCACTGACCCATCAGGGAACTCCCTGTGTATTTCCATATACACATAGGTATGCTTATGTTTAAAAACAATGGGAGGACAGAATAAAAACTAGAAAAAAAAACCCATGATCTATAAACAAAACAGAAACAGACTCAGAGACATAGAGAATAGAACTGTGATTGCCAAGGGGGAGGGAGTGGAATGGCCGGGGAGTTTGGGGGTCAGTAGATGCAAACTATTACACTTAAAATAGATAAGCAATGGGCTTCTACTGTATAACACAGGGAACTATATCCAGTCTCTTGGGATAGACCATGATGGAAGATAATAGAAGAAAGGCAACGTATACATACGTACGACTGGGTCAGTTCGCTTTACAGCAGAAATTGGCACAACATTGTAAATCAACTATACTTAACTTAAAAAAAAATAAAATCTAAAAACAAGACCGAGAGGACAGGGAGAAAATTTCAACTTCTCTGTATACATTTTATTTTGTAGATTTCAATTTTGAACCAGGTAAACATTTTAAATAGTTATGGAACAAGGGTAAATTTAAAAAGGATTAAAAAAAAAATAAAAGCCAAGTGAAACAAAGGAACCTAACTGTGAATTGAATTGGTAAGTAAGTGCAAAAAAACATTTCAAGTAAGTTCTAAACACAGAAATTTTACTAAATATCTCTGCTGTTTTCCTAGAAAGAACTAAAATGAAATATATATATATATATATACCCATGCATTCACATAAATGTATATGTATATGATATATATGTGTACTGTATTTACTAAAATGTGTTTAATATAAAAAGGAACATAATAATATATTTGAATATATGTACTATAGTCATATATACTTATATTAATTCTCAAAGAAAGAATATATGCAATAGATGTAATAAAGATATATATTTATTCAGGACAGAGACTTGTGTGGATCGAAAATGATTAATGTTCTACGAGATGAGGAATATTCTTAAATCAATCTTGTGTACCCAAGGTCCCAAAGGAAAAAAAAAAGTGCTGTGTATATACAGAGGACATTTTCTTTTTGTTACATCATTTGCCTTAGAAAATGAATCCTCTTTAATAAATGAGATGGAAAACTGCTTTCAAAGTTGAAGATGCAAACACAGTACTATGGTTCTCGCACTTGACATGCTATTCTGAAATACTCAATAGCACACCTCAGTGAATCCAAAATAAATCATCCTCCCGCTTTTGTTTGGAAATATATCAGATATAATGAATGCTCTTTTTTTTTTTAATATTTGTAAGGCTTTTTTTTCTTCAAAGAAGATGCTAACTAACATCTTTAAGGTCATTACGCATCAGTTCAGTCCAAGAATTTTTTTTTAACACTTTGACTTGGTTATTTCCCATACCTAATATAGAACTCTGCTCTAGAATATTAACAGAACTCACTATCTATCAATTTTATAGCTTTTAATTATGTTTTGAAAACCCAATGACTCTGAAGCCTCTATTGCATGCCTGCTGCTATCCAATATGTAATTACAGCTTGTTACTTTCCTGTCAGAAAAGCATTTTTCCAAGGTCCAAAGTGCTGTTATTTAAGAAAGACACTAAACTGAATATCTTCATTCTAACTAAAATTGCCCTACCACATATGTAAATAATTAGGCTAAGATAAAAAAAAATCATAGATTCTCAGGTTAGGAGACATAAATCTCACTAACTTTATGTATGAGATGTATTAGTCTCCTCAGTGGTGTGCCTGTAAACGGGACTATACCTAGAAGTGTTTTATAATAAATAGAATATCAGGGAGTTTTTTTTGGCCATGCCCACGGCATATGCAAATTCCCAGGCTAGGGACTAAACCCAGGCCATAGTAGTGACCACAGCCACAGTAGTGATAATGTCAGATCCTTAACCCAGTGAGCCACCATGGAACTCCTTATCGGGAGGATATTAATGGACACTTCTAAAATAAAGGAGAGGGATTCTGTGGTTCAAAGGATTCGGAAAATGTTGCACTAAAGAGCACGAAAACGCTTTTTTTAAAAACTCACAACATATAATGCTGAGCACTGTGATTCTCTCTTTAAAAAAGGCGGGGAGGGGGGTGCAGAAAGTAAGGCTGAGTTTTCCAAACTTGTCTTCCTTGGAATCATTTCCTTTCACAGTTTTGTGTTGGATGAGTGTTCAGTTAAATGCAGTTTGGATAATGCTGGTCTATTGGTGCCTGGATACTGCCAACAACAGGTAATTAGATTCAGCAGCATGGAGCCCATTAAATCTTTTTGTAGCTCTGATTCAGAACTTCCATTTTCTGAACCAGATGCAGAAGTTGGCACATTTAGAAGAAGAAGAAATAAGTCCGTTTACGAAGCTTCTATATTAAAGAGCCCTTATATAAAATATAAACTCATTTTAAGAATTAAGAAAAGGTATTGGCCACAGAAGATAAATGAAAAGATCTATAATTTGAGTGATCTAATTTTATGGGAAGTTAAGAATAGTCAATACTGATATAAGAAACAGAATATCTGAATGTGCACATTGTGGGAATCAGATAAATCACACTTTTTCCTTCCAGAATCTTTCAAAGAAGAGGCTAGGTTTTCGTACTTCTGAGATGACCAGGGGAGGAAAGCTCCAACCCAATTGATGGAATTCTTAGCTGTACTGGCTAGAAGTGATAGCTTTTCTATTTAATAATCTGGGAAGTCTTATGTGTGTGGACACCTTCAGAAGAAGGCTGATTTTCCTAGCTGCTGTTTTATTTTCCCAATCCTGCACAGGAAATCCCTGAGGACACAGGAAAGAAGAGAAGTTTTTCAAAGAAGAACAAGTTCTGCAAAAAAAGGAAAAAAAAGGACCCAGGACTCTGCAAGAACCAGCCTCCTTCAGAAATAGTCTTGTGAGAACTGTCCATGGTTCTGAGCTGTCTCTGAAAAACTCCTGACGAAGGGTCAAGCTCCCTACATAATCTAGGCCTTGTTTGCTTTCTTTACCAGCTTAACTTCTTCCTTCCAGGCTTAAGAAGAGTTAGCCACTTTCCCAAGCTGTGCCTAGCCTGGCACAATGAAAACATACACCTTCTGCCTGGCCCAACCAGACAAGACTTAAGCTTGTCTTCAATTGGTGACTGCCATGCTCTAGATTAGCTGCCTAGTTCCTTACTCATTACCAGTATATTACTTGTAATTCAAGTGCCCCGATGAGAACCAAGAGACAGGAGTGGATAGAATTCTGCCTAGCCTGTTGGAGTTATGCTGGATGGCATCACATTTTCCATAGAAATCGATATAATGCCAGACTCTAGAATTTAGCAGCAACATGACTTTGAACAAGCAAGCTTTTCTGTGCCTCAGATTTCAGAGGGTTAAATCACGTTTCAGTGATTGACTGGCATAAGGTGTAAAAACATAATGTCGAGTTGGATTTGTACACTTGAAAAAGGTCTTCTTTGTACCCATCTTAAAGGTTATAAAATCCCTTATAAAATGCTGTTCATTTTAACTCACTTTTCCTCTATGCTACAATGCCCAGGTATCAATGAGATCTGTTCATCTTTAGTTACAATTTAGTAAGGCAATACCTTCCAGACAACTTGCATTTCAATAATAATAACGTAGTAGGCCAGTATAACACACGAAGGCCCAAATTTCACTTCAGGATACCCATGCTGAGAAGCTAATTAATAATGGAACAAACAGAATATTAAGGTCTGTATTTCCACCCTCTTTTAGAATTAATAAATATATGGAAAATAAAGATTATTTTAAAGGAAGATAAAAGCCTTCCTTTTAAAATTCTTATCATGCAACTTTGACAATTTTTTTCTTTTTGGTCTTTTTAGGGCTGCAGGTGTGACATTTGGAAGTTCCCAGGCTAGGGCTTGAACTGGAGCTGCCGCTGCCGGCCTTCACCGCAGCCACAGCTATGCGGGATCCAAGCCACATCTGTGACCTACACCACAGCTCATGGCAATGTTAGATCCTTTAACCCAGTGAGTAAGGCCAGGGATCAAACCCGCGTCCTCATGGACACTAGTCAGGTTTGTCACCACTAAGCCATAATGGGAACTCCCAACTTTGGCAATTTTTAAGTACTCAACAGTGATTTACATCCAGAAGACTACATGGACAAAGTGCAGTCAGAACTTATGATCCTAAAATTTTTCATTAAAGGACTATTTATTTTTGAATCTCATTTAGAATCTCTTCTATTCTTTGAGAAATCAACCTGTCCTATGCCAAATGAAGTTTTAAAGTTGGCTTTGTTATGGCAAGAGCCATACCTGATCATTGCAGAGAAGATAGATGTGTAAACTAGAGGAATCATATTCCTTCTCTTTTTTTTTTTTTTCTTTTTTGGGCTACACGTGTGGCATATGGAAGCTCCTGGGCTAGGGGTCATATAGGAGCTGCAGCTGCAGCTGCCAGCCTACACCACAGCCACAGCAACACTAGATCTGAGTTGCATCTTCAACCATCACCACAGCTTGCAGCAATGCTGGATCCTTAACCCACACCCACTGAGCAAGACCAGGGATAGAACTCCCATCCTTATGGATACTAGTCAGGTCCTTAATCCACTGAGCCGTAACAGGAACTCCGGAATCATATTTATACACTTTCTTATCCCTTACTATTATGTCTTAAATATTTAGTCATAAATTTTAAAATTCTTTATAAGAATAATTTCAGTGTTTGAAAACCAGCTTGTAATAAGTCTACCACATTAATTTTTACAAGAAAGTTGGATATTAAGTTTGCTTTAAATTTTCTCTATTATTAAAAATATCCTAATTATTAGACATATACATAAATCATTTTTACATTCATGATTATATCCAGAGGATACATCCATTGAAGTAGTACGACTGGGTCAAAGGAATGGGTTTTTCTTTTTCTTTTAGTTGTAATATTTTATCTATTTTATTCATATAGTATTATAATGGTAATTTTAGGCCACAAAAATTTCAAAACGCTTGATAATTGGCTTATAAATAATAACTCCATGTGAGTTCATCCATTTACTTTGATTTAAACTATAAAAAAGTTTCCCTGGGGGGTGGGGGTGAAGAGAGCCCAGGAGAGGCTGGCAATACACAAAGCACAGACATTCAGTATTATTTCATTAACATACTTTTGGTTGGAGCAAGTTACATCTAACATGAAATCTTAGGTGCTAAATTTCAACAAGCACGCCAGCGCAGACAGGTTTGGGGCCTTGAGAATCCATTCATCTGGGTGTTAGAGCAGAGCCTCGGCTGAGCTTGGCACAGTCTCAACAGCAGCTGAGCAGAGGTGAGAGGTGAAGAGGGCTGTCAGCATGGCCTCAGGCCATGGTCCCTGGGCATTCACCCTACAGACCTACAACTTTCCTGCCTGAGGGCTTTTATTTTGTAAACAGGGGCACTTTGGCCCGAGAGAAGTACAAAAAGGTGTCAACATGTTCAGAGTCATCCTTCAGTCAAAGGCAAAACCCCCGCATGCCTGCCCCTTAGTTGGGTAACTGTGAGACCTGTTCTATACTGGCTCCAGAGGCCCCCAGAGGAACTGAGCCCACAGGAGCCATGTATTTGAGAGTGCACCTTTTGCTGGTTCCTTTCCCTCTGTGTCTGTGTGTGTGTGTGGGGGGGGGGGGGTAGGTCTCTTTGATAATGTATCCACTGAATAATGATTTGAAGAAGACAACAGAGTGAGCCACGTTTATTCATGGATTTCTGCACCTGCCCATCAGTATGTGGGTCGTGACCAGGTTTTTGCTTATGGGGACACTGCTCTGAATATTTCTGTGTAACCTCCTAGTACCCTGTGCAAGAGCCTCTCACCTGTACGTATCCCCTCTGCTAGATGTTAAGTTCACCAATTACAGAGAAGCGATCCTTACAGGCTGCAGGGGGAACACTCTGGGTAGGAATGAGTCCCAAGTGTCCCTTGCTGTTGATACCTTCAGCCCCTGCAGGCTGCTGGATTTCAAGTCCCTCCAGCCCCCAAGAAGGTGATGCTGGTCTACCCTCACTCCTGATGTGCCACTAGTGAGTACCTTGGGAACTGTTGCCATTCTGGCCTCCAGGACAAAGCCCTTGATAGAGCCCTGACCCAGCCAGCCAGTAGGGGCTTACAAGCAAGTGTTGTCACACGGGTCCTAAAATTGGAGACTGGGCCATCTGGCATCTTCTGAATGGGAGAACCTTGACTTTGCAGCTGGAACCCTGGAGTCAGAGCACCAACTCCAGCACTGGGAAGGAAACAAATTTGTTTTTCCAAACACTAACATTTAATTGAGGATTTATACTAAGGCAGACATTGGGCCTAACAGCATTTTGTGCATTACAGAAGAGATCAGTAAACTTCCTGAAAAGGGCCAGATTGTTAAGTATTTTAAGCTTTGTGAGCCATAGGGTCACAGCCACTCAGCGCTGTCATTCTGGTTCCATAGCAGCTATCAACAATATGTACACCAACAGGTGTGGCTGTGTTCCCATAAGACCTTATTTCTAGATCTCTGAATTTAAATTTCATATCAAAATATGTCACAATATATTCTTCTTCACTCCCTCCTAATGCTTTGAAAATGGTAAGACCATTCTTAGCTTGCATGTCATACATTAACAGGTGTTGGGATGTAGTTTGTGGGGCCCTGAACTACAACGATCAAGAGCATGGCTTCTGGAGCCAGACCACCTGGGTTTGAATTAGTGCTACCATTGGCAAGCTCTATGACTTGGGCAAGTTACTTTACATCTCAGGTTCTACTTTGTAGGATTATTGTGAGGGTGATGATCAGTGAAGGGTACATAATAAACACTTAATAAATACTAACAGGTTTCAAATTAAAAAAAATTATCTTTGGCTGCATCCAAGGCACGCGGAAGTTCCTGGGCCAGGAATCGAACATGAGCCACAGCAGTGACAACGCCGGATCCTTAACCCACTGAGTCACCAGGGAACTCTTTAACTGGCATCTTAAATAGAAGAATACTAACTGTTTTTTTTTTTAAATAATTGTCAAATTTACATGTCAACCCCATCACTATCATCAAGTCAGGTACCAGTGTTTTGGTGGAGGATATGGTCAGGGGCAAGTTAAAGCTCAGCTGAATCCAGCTCTACGATGTTTGCTGGGGGGATTCATCGGCCACTTCTGCCCCTAGGGCAGGAGAGTTGAAATCAATGGATCATAATAACACTGTTGAACGGGGAAAATATGGGGAAGATGCCTGTATTCCCAGCTACAGCTAAATTATATGTTAACCCAGTACTTTTTGTGGGCTAGCCTGGAAACATGCCACCACTTACAGTATTATTTCTATGGAAAAGTACATTCCATGTTCCAATTTCCGGCTTACAAACCAATAATTGGAAAACATTCTGGTCACAAGAACAGACTACAATCAAGCTGCCCGTGGGCTACTGAGAGAACAGGAATAAAGGCAGTTGGCAAGAAATCAACAGCTCGCAATTTGGGATACAATGTATTTCACTAAATGATGACCACTATACAACTCAAATTCTTTAGGAAACAATATGCCAAAAGTTGGACAACTCTTTCACTGACATATGGAAATCCCAGCTCAAAGAGATGGTTTTAATGGCCCCTTTCTTCAGTCACCCCTTTTCCAGCTGTTTCTGGCAGTGGTTTTAAGCAGAACAGCTAATGCTTGCACAATCAAGATAAGTCAAGCGGCTAAAAGATAATCAAGGAGTTTTCATTCCTGCTTTCAAGATATGCCACTGCTTAGTTTCTCAAACTTCCCTAAGAACTGAAGCCTAGACTAGAAAGAAGACTTATTTAAAGGGTTGGCTCAGGCACGGAAGTGCAGGACAGTTACTCCAAGGTCCCTTCCCCATCTCCCTGCTGCCATCCCTGCAGTTTAACATTAGACATCATTATCTTGCTCTTTCCCAACTAAGCCTCACTAGGGGAGGCTGCAGCTCAGACCACACATTAAACCTTTCCACAGGAAAGAAACTCACAGACTTGGAGAACAGACTTGTGGTTGCCGAGAGGGAGGGGGAGGGAGTGGGATGGCCTGGGAATCTGGGGTTAATAGATGGAAACTATTGCCTTTGGAATGGATAAGCAATGAGATCCTGCTGTATAGCACTGGCAACTATATCTAGTCACTTACGATGGAGCATGATGATGTGAGAAAAAAGAATGTATATATGTATGTGTGACTGAGTCACCTTGCTGTACAGTAGAAAACTGACAGAACACTGTAAACTAGCCATAATGGAAAAAATAAAAACCATTAATTACAAAAAATAACACAGAGCCCTTCCTTCTCACTCCCCCCATCCTGGCAATGCGTGCCACACAGACTCCAAGGGAGTTAGGTCCATATGAATTAGTTTTGGAAATCTCAGGGGTTTATCCACATTGAATGTTGTGCACTGCCACTGCCCTAGGGCACACACCAGCCAGGGAGACTTTGATGTATCTTAGGCTTTGGTCCTGAAGACAGGAAGACATAAATGAGAAAAGCACTTATTTTGCAGCCGATCCAGGGGGAATGGCTGGGTTTTGAAGGAGCTGTGGAGAACATCTCTAGAATCAACAAAATTCTGTGATTTGGTATGCTAATAAAAAAGCCTTACAAGCTGTGGTGACAGGCCTGACAGCCAGGTAGAGAATTCAATCAGATCAGATTTAAATATCTAAGAACAAGGTGAGTCCTGAGAGTATGAAAGAAGCAATATTTCATCAGGTTCAAAAATGTTAAAATTACACAGGGTATTTACCTTCGCACAGAAGCAAAACTACGCAAAATCTGATCATGTGATTAACAGGGTGGGGCTTGCAGAGTTTTCTTTGTTTTTTTTCTTTTAATTATTTTTATTTTTTTCTATTATAGCTGGTTTACAGTGTTCTGTCATTTTCTACTGTACAGCAAGGTGACCCAGTCACACATACGTATATACATTCTTTTTTCTTACATCATCATGCTCCATCACAAGTAACTAGATATAGTTCCCAGTGTTATACAGCAGCATCTCATTGCTTATCCATTCCAAAGGCTTATCTATTAACCCCAAATTCCCAGTCCATTCCATTCTCTCCCCCTCCCCCTTGGCAACCCCAAGTCTGTTCTCCAAGTCCATGATTTTCTTTTCTGTGGAAAGGTTCATTTGTGCCATATATTAGATTACAGATATAAGTGATATCATATGGTATTTGTCTTTCTCTTTCTGACTTACTTCACTTAGTATGAGAGTCTCTAGTTCCATCCATGTTGCTGCAAATGGCAGTATTTTGATATTTTTTAAGGCTGAGTAGGGGTTTGCAGAGTTTTTGAAAAAAAAAGATTAGTTACTGTATGTAATTCAACTCCAGGGAGCTGGGCTACATGACCATACCCCTGCAAAGCTGTGGGCTTACCAACAGCAGTTAGGCATAGAGCCCTAGGACAAGCCATTCGTTCAGGTTCCTGAGAATGACTCAGTGAGTTCCTGGCTGAAATTGTTGCTAGTTCAAAATCTCCAGCATGCGGAGACCACCATCCTCAGACTTCTGGAATCAAATGACTGTCAATTGGTGTGAGAACATTCACTATGGATGTCTACTCCAAGCTTCAACAGCCAGTTGGGATCTCTGGTCAAAAGTTATCTCAGTAACTGACACTGCATGTGACTTCCTGAGACTGAGCATCTTGCAACCCAGAGAAGCTTTAGAAATGAGAACAGAAATAACTGATAGTTTCGAAACTACCCTGTTAATATTTCTTGGTTAAGGCACCTGAACAAATTTTGTATTGTTTGGTCTTGTAGTAGTTAAATGAATTTGGTTTATTAAGATGATGGTTGTGGAGTTCCCATCGTGCCTCAGTGGTTAACGAACCTGACTAGCATCCATGAGGACAGGATGTGGGTTTGATCCCTGACCTCGCTCACTGGGTTAAGGATCTGGTATTGCCAGGAGCTGTGGTGCAGGTTGCAGACACACCTCGGATCTGGCATTGCTGTGGCTATGGAATAGGCCGGCGGCTACAGCTCCAATTGGACCCCTAGCCTGGGAACCTCCATATGCCACGGGTGCAGCCCTAAAAGACAAAAAAAAAAAAAAGATGATAGTTGTGAAGCCAGATAAAGGATGTAATTGAATGAATGATTTAGTCTTTTCACTTTAGGTTGAAATCTAAATAAGTTTATATGCATATTCAAAATTAAAAAAACTGTTTCACCATATTTATAAGTTTGGTTTATTAGCTTTAAAGTTTATTTTGAACCCAGAAAGGTTTTTAAAAATTAATCCAGACAATGCATGTATTGAAAGAATAAACGGTATACACACACACACACACACACACACGTAATTAAATTCTTTAACTTTTTGATATTTACATTTGGAGGTGTATAAATTGAACCAAGATTGTTTAAAGGCTGCTTAAAACTGATTGCTAAAATACCCTGTACTCTTAGAAACTAAACTTAAAAGCAGGAGGGACATCAGTTTGAGGTTTAAACTGTAAAGCATTGAAGGATAATTATTTAAACAAAACAACCCCCTGAAGAGTGTTTTCTGTGAATAAAAGCTACCCTTAGAGGCACAAAGATCTTCTATCAATAAGCAAAAGGGGACAACAATCTTATTAGGTGGCTCAGCTGGAATCCCCTGCAATGAGCTAAATCTTTACACTTTGGGTCCCTTTTTCTCATAGGTACACTCCAAGTTAAGAGTCAACCAATGTTTCCTGCGAAAGACCAGAATGTAAATATTTGGGGCATTGAGGACTGTATGGCCTATGTTGTAACCAAAAATCTGCCATTAAATGACAAAAGCAGACATGGGCAACACTTAAATGGGCATGGCTGTGTTGCAAGAAATCTTTATTGGCAAAAACAGGCTGCAGGCTGGACTGGGCCCTTGGGCCATAGTTTGCTGTCTCCTGCTATAAGTGAAGCACAATTTTACCCATCCTGTAGATGAGAAAACTGATTTCAAGTTGCTATGCTCTGAATGTTTGTGTTCCCCAAATTTCCTATGTTGAAATCCTAACCCCCCCGCCCCAGGTGATGGTATTATGAGATGGGGCCTTTGGGAGATTATTTGATCAGGAGGGTGGAGCCCTCATGATCAGGATTAGTGCCCTTATAAAAGAGACCCCAGATGGCCGACTCTCACCTTCCATCATGTGAGGACACAGTGAGAAGGTGCTAACTATGAAACAGAAAAGAGGTCCTCGGTAGACACCAAATCTGCCAGTGCCTTGATCTTAAAAGATCCCAGTCTGCAGAACTGTGAGAAATAAATTTCTGTTGTTCAAGCCACCGAGCCTCTAGTACTTTTCCTGGAAGCCCAAATGTACTAAGATAAAGAAAATGTAGCTAATTTGACCAGGGTCCTAGAAGCAGTAAGGATGCAACAGAGGGCAGCTGACACTTGTCTGACTTCAGGGTGTCATGCTGCCTTTGCGGGGGGGCAGTGTCAGGTGTAGTTGACCTCAGTTTCCTGGTCTGCAAACCACAAGATCTGAATTCTGATTATCTTTACTACCTTCTCCTCATACTAGAGTTTTTAATCATGTTTTGTGCCATGTATCCCTCTGACAGTCTAGAAAGGCTACGGGATCCCTGCTAAGAACAAAGTCTGTAATGCATAAAATACACAGAATTATACAGGAAATTGGTTATACTAAAATATGGTTATCAAAAGAATATTTTATTTACTTACTTATTTATTTATGCTTTTTAGGGCCACACGCGTGGCATATGGAGGTTCCCAGGCTAGGGGTCAAATCAGAGCTACAGCAGCCGCCTACACCACAGCCACAGCAACGCGAGATCTGAACCACGTCTGTAACCTACACCACAGCTCACAACAACGCCAGATCCTTAACCCACTGAGCAAAGCCAGGTATCGAACCCACAACCTCATGGTTCCTAGTCGGATTCGTTTCTGCTGCTCCACAACAGGAACTCCAAGAACATATTGTTTTAAAGAATATTTTTTAAGAAGTTCTAGCAGGCCTCTCAGTCTCAGCACTATTGAGCACTACTGGATAATTCCTTCTTGAGAGGGCAGCGGTTGTCTCGTGTGTGCATTGTTAAGATGTTTGGCAGAGGTCACTAGCAGGTCCCCACCCCCTAGTTGTGAAAGCCAAAAACGTCTCCACATACTGTCAAATGCGTCCTGTGGGGGAAAAATTTCTCTTACAGACAATTACTGGCCCATTAATAGATGCGCTTCATGAGAAGACGCAGTGGATTCTAAGAAGCACCCATACTTTGAAGGAGTGGTGAGAATTGTCAAATTTTGACATTTACAAAAACTGTAATGTGACATATAATGTATCTGTAGTTTCTATTGGTGACCAAATTACAGGCACTGCAAATACTATTCTAGCCTGTTGTTTATTCCCAACTGAAGAGAAGGCTCACTGACAGGCAGAGGTCAGTGAAAATAAAAATGTAATTCCACTTTTAGTCACCCCAGTCAAGGTTCACGGACTCTGTAAATTCTATCCACAGAGTTCTTGGAGCTCTGTGAACCTTGTGGTGGGAACCTGTCTTTTCGTTTAGACATATAATGAAGATATGATACTAATAAATCAGCCTGTACCTAATTAATTCTAACAGACCATAGCGAGCAGTGAATTTAATGTACTGCCTTACAGCTGACAAAACGTCAGCTCAGATAGGGTAAGCGGTTTCCTCAAGGTCATGCAGTTGTTGAGCAGAAGGCTTGGGACTTGGGCTGCCTTGTTTCCAGCTAAGCCATCATTCCTCAGGGACCCATGCTGACTGCTTTTCTCATTTGTTTTTGTTACATACCTTGCTGACCTCCCCAGCGCTGCCAAGGGTCTGATCCCAAAGTCCTACTCAAAAACTAGGCTGGATCCTTGACCTATGAAATGACTGTTGGATGTTGGAAGACTTGAAGGAACAAGAGCCTTGGACTCTTGAAATCCAAGGACTGTAAACAGAGCCTCAAACTAAGAAATGGTGACTGAAAGCAGAAGGGAGGGGTGAGAAGGTCAACTCTGCCAGCTTCATTAGGGATCTGGAGGAGGGAAAGGCAGAAGGCCGGGTCTATCCTCACAGATTGTTAAGTCAGACGAGTTGGAAGCACTAGGGAAGGAAAAGATAACACAAAGTCACCCAGGGATGAGGTGAGCAAGGGCAGGAGGTAAACGAAATTTTGGATTGATAGGCAGCTGACCACGTGACTGTTTCAACAACAGTGACGTCAGCCAAGTCACTGATATTAAATGACACCTGAACCGCCTTGCCATTCAAAGTGTGGTCCATGGATTAGCAGAATCAGAAGTACCTGAAACCTTCTGAGGAACAGACTCTCGAGCCCCATCCCAGGCCTCAATCGGAATCTACATTTTCACTCTATATGCAGACGATATACTTTAAAGATTGAAAAGCACTGCTTCAGAAAATCTGAAGTCCAAGAAACCTGAGAACTGTCAAGTATGGCTGTATCACTGATAGAAAGTCAAAGGTAATGCTAATGAAGGATCTGAAAGGAAGGGCCTTTTTGATGTGAGTTTCTGGGAAAAAAAATTTTTTTTTTTTTTGCACTTCTTAGGGCCACACCCATGGCATATGGAGGTTCCCAGGCTAGGGGTCAAATCGGAGCTGTAGCCGCCGGCCTACACCACAGCCACTGCAACGCCAGATTCGAGCCAGATCTGCGACCTACACCACAGCTCACGGCAACGCCGGATCCTTAACCCACTGAGCAAGGCCAGGGATCGAACCCGAAACCTCATGGTTCCTGGTCAGATTCGTTAACCACTGCGCCATGACGGGAACACCTGGGAAAACTTTTCAATAGTCCCATCTGCTTTACTAAAATTGAAGGGCTTCTAAATGGCTTCAGGAGCTAGACTGGTAGTTGTTTTTGCAGCAAGTTTTAGGATAAAAAGCTGAGAAATGTAATAGGGTCCCCAAATGTTGCTATGACTTGCACAAGACTTTTGTTCTCTAAGACAACTTTCTTAAAATTTGTTAAAGTAGAAAGAATAACAAACTGCAGATAAAAACCATCAAAGCCAGGGATTATAATAAAAAAGAAACCTGAGTCAACTTTCTACTCACTCCCCTCTTTTTTTTGGGGGGGGGGCAGGGGGCAGCCGTTTCAGCATGCTGAAGTCCCCAGGCCAGGTACTGAATCTACACAACTGCAATGACAATGCTGGATCCCTACTGACTGAGCAACCAGGGAACTCCTCACGCTCCTCTTTCTACAGTTAGCTTAGCCATCTGAGGGTCTTATTACATCCTTCTATCCATTTTCTCCTCTGTTCCCCAGACAGATTTCTACCCAGAATTCTCTTGGATGTTTAACAACACCATCCATACATCCCACTACCCATCCTTGCATCCACCCATCCGTTCATCTACTTTCTTGTCAATCCATCAAATACCGAGCACCATTAAAATAGTGAGATTCTAGAAGTTCCTGTTGTGGCTAAGTGGGTTAAGAACCCAACACAGTGTCTGTGAGATGCGGGTTCGATCCCTTGCCTTGCTAACTGGGTTAAGGATCTGGCGCTGCTGTGGCTGTGGTGTAGGCCGGCAGCTGCACCTCTGATATGCTGCAAGTGTGGCCCTAAAAAAAGAGCAAAAAAAAAAAATTGAGAAACTAAAATTAAATAAGACATCGTCCCTCTTTTAAGAAGTTTTCATTCTCTTAAGATAGAAAATTCCAGAGAAATCCTTGGCTCTTCCATACCCCCTCCCTCGTGTTTCTTTACCCTTACCTGGATCTGATAATCTTATCAATTCCAGCCTGAAAATATCTCCTGATTTTGAACTTTGCATCTCCACGGCCTTCTTTTCCCTGTATCTTATATTAACAGCATCATTATCAACTCTCCTTGAAATATTATCTTAGCCTCTATCTAGCATCTCCAGCAAATACTCTACTTGCTTTCACAGTTCCTTTCTAAGGCATGTATTTCACCACATTATTCTGCTAATTAGAGATCTTCAGTGGCTCTCTTCTTTCCACGTGGTAAAGCTCAAGCTCCGTGGTTTAGCATTCAAGTTCTTTTCACAACATGTCTCTAATTCATCTTTCTAGACTCACTTCCTGCCATGATAATTCCCCATCCCGCCCACATCCCCAACATTCTAGCCATACTGTGGTTCCATTGCTCCTGGAATGTGTCATACGGCATCATTTCTCTATGCCCTTGCATTACACTGCATTTTACACTTGGAAAGCCACTTCTACTTACTTCATTTTTTAAGATTCATCTCAAACATCACCTTCTCCGGGAACTAAGTTGGGGAAAAAGAGGAGTATCAGACAAAGTTCCCCAGAAGAAGTGACACTATGTTTATTTTTAACTGTGAGAGAAAATGGCATTCCTACTGGGGGGATCCATCATGAACAAAGACACCCCTCTTTTCTATATTCTCACGGGGTTTTGACTCTGATTCTACCCTAAGAATTTCCATGTTAGATCAGAGTTAGAGGTTGATGTGCTTCTTTTGTTCCCAAGCTGACTGTGAGTACCTTGAAGGGAAGGGCCACTTATTAGCACAGTTGAGACAACATGCTGGCTGATCAATAACGTTTGCTGAGCAATATGCACCCAGCTTCTAAGATGGCCCCCAAAGATGCCTGCCTCCTGGTACTAGCTGCCTTGGGTATATATTTCCTTTGGGCAACTTGCTTATAACTAATAGAATATAGCAATGCTGAGGAGATATCACTTTTGTGATTAAGTTGTTAAAAACATGATTTCCATCTTGCTAGCAGACTGTCTCTATGGCCTTCTTGGATTATAAGTTGTGATGAAGTGGGCAGCTCTGCAAGGGAGGCCCAAATAACAAGGGATTGAGAGTAGTCTCAGGCAAACAGCTAATGAGGAACGGAAACCCTGACTCCACCAAACCTAAAGGAGTTGAATCCTGCCAATAACTGACTAGTGAGCTTGGAAATGCATCCTTCCCCAGTCTAACCTTCCAATGAGACCCCTTAGCCCCAGCCAACCCTTTGAGTGCAGCCTCCTGAGAGACACTGGGACCGAGATTCTGCCTTAATCATGTCTACATTCCTGATCCACAGAAGTTACGAGATAATAAATGTGTGCTGTTTTAAGCCACTAAGCTTTGGGGTAGCTTGTTACTGTAGCTACAGACAACTAATACAGTGACAGAACCAAGCCGGGTGCGTTGATAAATAATAATGACTCAAGAAGAGTTATGGATGATCCTGGATGCTGGATAAAAATGAGTCTGAAAAAGAGTCTTTTTCTTTTTTTTTTTTATCTTATCTAGGGCCACACTCGCGGCATATGGAGGTTCCCAGGCTAGGGGTCTAACAGGAGCTGTAGCCGCCGGCCTACACCACAACCACAGCAATGCGGGATCCGAGCCGCATCGGCAACCTACACTGTAGCTCACGGCAACACCGGATCCTTAACCCACTGAGCGAGGCCAGGGATCGAACCTGCAAACTCATGGTTCCTAGTCAGATTTGTTAACCACTGAGCCACGATGGGAACTCCATGAAAAAGAGTCTTTTTAAAGTGAGATTTATTTAAGGATTCCTAATGCTGGATTTTTATACACAGTACATCTGTGTTGTAAAGAATAATCCCTTAGAACAAAAGTTAAGATGCTTCAAAGAGGACTCTTCCACTTAGCAACACTTGCTATCTTTCTTCTCACCTTGGCAAGTGTTTGAGGAGCCCAAGGCAGGCTGGGTCAGGTCATGGAGGCTTTGCAATCACATCAGAAGTAAAAGAAGCCACCAGAATATCTACTACTGTGAGGGAGATGAGACATCTTAGCTCTGCCAGCTACTTCATCCTGGAGGCTTTCTCCTATCTCAGATCTCCTACTGCACTGCTCTGAGATATAACTGCTATGCTTATTTGGCCTCAACTAAATTATGTATCTGGCACAAAGTAGATGTTTAATAAACATCAGTTGAATGAATGAATAAGTAAATAGATGAGGAAATTTAAGCTCTTTAAAACCAGGGCCACATTTCATATTTTTTTCCCTATTTCTTGAGGTAGCTGGCACATCATTTGGCATGTGGCAACTGCCCGATAAATTCCTATTGATGGATATGTTAATGGGTAAAAACACAAAGGTTTTTAAATGCCAGAAGCTATAACATGAGAAAACATTTCGATTTTCCCAATAAGACAAAGAGATTTCTTACATTCTAAAATTTCTTTGGAGTGAAAATTTGAGAAGCCTAACCTAACACCTTAGGAAAAATTCCAACCACGGCATATCAGTTCTGTAAAGAAGTTTCCTAGTAGAAGAAATAAATACAGCAAATCATTGTAGTGATGCATTTCAGAGAGGAATAAATTTTTCTTAGGCCCACACCCATGGCACATGGAGGTTCCCAGGCTAGGGGTCAAATCAGAGCTGCAGCCACCAGCCTACGCCTCAGCCACAGCAACGCCAGATCCGAGCTGCATCTGTGACCTGCACCGCAGCTCACAGCAACGCTGGATCGAGAGCCCACTGAGCAAGGCCAGGGATGGAACCTGTGTCTTCATGGATGCTAGTCAGATTCATTTCTGCTGAGCCACGACGGGAACTCCAGGAATACATTTTTGCATAGGTTATTCTGGGTATACTGGCCCAGCGAAAATTAGGCTTTGTATACATCTGACTGTCATACAGAAGATGGCTAAAATGGGAGAAGAATTTTTTCTTGAGTGGAGGAGCTCTCAGCAACGCAAAGGAAAAATCACCAGTCAACCACTAACAACAACAACAACAACAACAAAAAAACACCCAGATTCCAAGGGCATGGTGTTTTGCTGGTGCTTCACAAAGAAGGAAGACAAAAAACAAACTGTAGCTCAGATCTCTGATGTTGGCTAAGAGCTGATTAATATCGTAAGCCCTAAGCCCAAAGGATTAACAAGGATCACTTACAGTAACAGAAGTAGTACCAATAAAATAAACAGAAATGTAAATTAACAAAGGAAGAAATGAGGCTAAAAACAAGGTGACATAAGTGCAAACACCTCTAGTGAGTTCTCTAGGCAAGGACTCTGCCAGAAATATGCCACTAGCATGTCATTTTCCAGCAAGCGAAAAATCACTAATAGCTTTACTAAAGTACCATGAGGTCAGTTACTCAACAGATGTACTGATTGAGTTTAAAATTTAAAAGACAAAATGATCAACTACAGCCAGTCTTTTCTTCAGAGATTGCTTGACTATTTCTTTACAGCCATCCTAAATTTGATCTTGGTTACACGATAACCCATGAAGCTGACTGGATTTGACAGATGAAGACAGATTTTAGATGAGAAAAAGCATTCAGTGTATTTTTTTTTTATTTCTAATTCTAGGCCTGAATCTCAAGAGCAGCACTCACAACCTAATATGTTGTGAAAGATGAAGAATTTAAACAGTGCCACCTGTGAGTAATTCCTCTTGATATGTATCTACAAAATGACAATGTTATTTTAAAACATAAGCAATCTTTTTGGCTCCATAGACAATTAGACTGTTTCCTCATACGATAACCTCTTCTAGAAATGTAAAACCCTTCTACTGCCACCCATAGATGATGTCTCTTGGAAAGGTGCTTCGTTGGTTACAATTTCTGCAGTACTATCAAAGGCACGTCTAAGTCTCATTTGACCACCAGATGGCTGCTGCTCACGCGAGAGGAAGATTTAGAGACTGTGTTATGAAGGCTGGCACTGGAGGGCCAGGGAAAAGGATCCATATAAGGAGACACAGGAGGAGTGGAAGTGACCTGAGACTGCTCTCAAGTCCTTGAGAAATGGACTCCTGTGAGTCAGCAGTTTCCGCACTCTTCAGCTCACCAGCTAACAATGCTGCTTGCCCCAAGAGGCTCTTTGTGAACCAAGAGGCAAACGTGAGCCTGTATGAAGAATAGTACACCAGGAAAGGAGCTCATTATAGGCTCCTGTCATTCACCCTGGCTGCTCTACATTCAGGAGCAAACGTTAAGACTGAAGGGACTTTAAAATTCAGGGCACATGACTGCTAATGTCAGACCCAGCTCTTGCTGTGCAACCGGCTCTCCCTGGTAGGACACTGACACAGACAAACTACACCCTGATGAGCTGGTCACACCAAGGTAACTAAGCCACCAGGGGAGCCCGCTAAGGGCTAGACGCTATGTGCTTCTGCTTGCTAATCAGTGCTGCTCCTGGAGCAAGGCACTTCGAAGGCCCCGTCACCTCCCCTGCAGCACTCTCAGGCTGAGAAAAAAATGTATTATAAAATGTTTCAGGAAACAAACAGGGATGTTTTATCCAGAATACATAAAGACCTCTTACAATTTATTAATAAGGAGATCAATAACCTCATTTAAAAATAGGCATAAGAGTTGAATAGATATTTCTCCAGAGAAGATATACAAATGGTCAAAAAAGCATATACAAAGACGCTCAATGTCATTAGCCATCAGGGAAATGCAAATGAAAACCACTTTGAGATGGCACTTCATACCCACAGGGATGACTATCATCAGAAAGACAGATAATCACAAGTATTGATGAGGATGTGGAGAAATTGGAGCACTTAAACATTGTTAGTGGGAATGGAAAACAGAAACAAGTTGGCAATTTCTTTATATGCTAAACACAGTTACTGTGGGATCCAGCAATTTCATCCCTAAGTATCTACCCAAGAGGAATAAAAATCGTATGTTCACATGCCAAAATTTTTACATAAATGTTCAAGTAGCGGAAATAACTCAAATGTCGACCATCTGATGAACTGATAAAGAATATATATTTATCACATATACGCTATTGGGTCTTCCTCCGTAGAACCCTAAAACACTGCCACTCCTGGAACTCTGTACATTTCAAAGTGACAGGTATCAGGGATGGAAAATACACATCATTTTTTTCAAACACACTAGTCCCGATGATGATATTTAACTTGAGGTCTGCTGGAGAGCTTACTTCCTTACATGTTCTCCTCCTTCTCTTCCTAATGATGATAACAACAGTAATAAATAAATAAAACTTAAGTGCTTCCTTTTCTTAGTACTTTACATGAAAAAGTCATTTAACTCTCATTCAATTCAGTGGAGTAGGTGCTACTTTTACGCCCATTCTACTGATGAGTAAAAGAAGGTACAGAAAATTTAAGCATCTTGCTCACCATCATGCGAATGGAGAATGATACGGAAGATTCAATTCCAGGCAGCCTAGCTCCAGAGCTCACATTCTTAAGCTCCTAGTTTTCCTGTACCTTAGCTTTTATTCCATAAGTAATAAAAACCTTCCATTATAACATTATTTGGAGGTCACTTTCCTATAAATGCAACCATCTGGAACACAACAATCAAGTGTTAGAACAGAATGGGTAACCTTAACCAGAAGAGTGTATGAGCATCTCAAGGAGATGTCACACAACCTGAGCACTAAACCTTAGGTTTGTCTGTTTCATGAGAGCCCATGAGACCCTGGTTAGAGCTTATTAACTTTTTTTCCCAGTAAACATGGATAAACGCCCCTAGGAAAACTGGTTTCCGGGTCATCAGCAGATTATAAACTGTAAATTAAAAGGGAATGAGGAAGTAAGATATTTTGGGAAGGGGCTGCTATTATCAGAAGGCAAATTTAAAGCCCAAAGCAATGTGAACAGTTTGCCACGTGGCAGTCCTCCAATTTAGAAAACCTAAGAAAGGAAAAGAAACAACAATAACATAGACCCTAGAGAAAACCAACAGCAAAAGCAACATGGACCCACTCAGAAGGAAGACCAAAGCTTACCCTCCCTCCCAAACCTTGACTATGCTTCATACTGGTGGCTCAAAAGAGCATAAAAAGAGGGAACTGTACACCAGTCATTTAGAAATCTTGCCATTAAAGCTACTGCTATAATAAAATTCTAAAGTTTCTAATTTTATCTTGCCAATATCAGAATAATTTAGTTTTGGGAAGACTAGTGAGCCCTTCATTTGATATACGCATTGGTGTCAGCGAATTCCACCTGGTCCTTCATAGCCCTGTCCCCTAAATGGTCCTTTCACCCTGGCTGGAAATTCCACCTGGGAAACAACTATTCGAGGGCACTGCCACCAAATCAGGTGAGTGTTTTTTATTAAGAACCACTTCAGACCCAGGTCACTGCTAATGGCTGTGCAGGGGGCGTGGCGAAAGAGCCAAATGGTGGCTGAAACCCAGCCTTGTTACGGAGCTCTGAGACTCCTGAAACCTAGCACAAAGATGCCACTGGCTGGGACACAACAGCCCAATGGGGGTACTGTGTGTAATTCGCCCAAGAGCCGCACAGGATATTTGAGACTCAGGCAGTTTTTTCAGAAGCAGGTAGATCATGACCCAGTGGTGAACACATTTAATAAGCTATGATAGGTGGAAAAGGTATTTGGAATATAATTCAAAGCCTGCCGAACTACATTTGAAAAAATCATTCCACAGTTACCCATTTTAGTTATAAACCAGATCACTGCCTTCCTACAGTTCCATGCTATCCCAATGCACTTTACTTTCTCCTGAGCCTGTTTTCTTATCATCTTCCTCCAGAGATCTAGTCAAACCCTCTCCTTGTAGGACTTTGAAAGCTTCCTTGACTTTATCCTTCCTCTGCTCTTTTATTCTTCAGTTCTATTTCTCATCCTTCTCTTCCCAGGGTCATCCTTCGACCCTGAAGATCTTGATTGAATACTTACTTCAATCATTTACATAATAGCCCTCTGACCAATGACTGGAAAATGAAGCTTTTAAGAAATATAACATCCTGAAGACAGTTCTAGCCTATTCATTATTTAAGCTAGAAAAAAAGAGGCAGTGGTAAAGATGAACAAAATAGGAAAATACAGGAGAGTAATTCCTTAGCAACATGAAAGAGTTTTAACCCAACTACACAAACTGTACTGCAAATGTGAAGGTGTCTTTAACGTCCAGTAACAGTGGAGGGAAGAGTCACTATCTTGAATATTGAACAGTATATTGTATTGCCCAGGTGTTCATGGCAACCAAAGTATTACAACAATTCAGTCACATGGGGAAAAAAAAGATTATGTGATCTTCCCAATGCCTTTTTGCAAGACAGGCTGAAGTTCATCTCATTACACGTATTACAGAAAACAGGAATGAAGGTGACCTAGGTAAAATTATGAAGAAAAATAATCACTGAGCTCAGAGACATTATTTTGAACAGAGATCTGTAAACTACAGCCTGTAAGCCAAATCCAACCAGCCACCTGTGAACTAAGATGATCTTACATTTTTAAATGGATTAAAAAAAGGCAACATAAGTATGGACGTTCCCATTGTGGTGCAGTGGAAACTAATCCAACTAGTATCCATGAGGATGTGGGTTCGATTCTTGGCCTCTCTCAGTGGGATCTGGCATTGCCGTGAGCTGTGGTGTAGGTTGCAGACGCGCCCTGTATCTGGTGTTGCTGTGGCTGTGGTGTAGGCCGGCAGGTGCGACTCCAATTACAACCCTAGCCTGGAAACTTCCATATGCCATGAATGTGACCGTAAAAAGCAAAAAAAAAAAAAAAAAAAAAAAGTCAACATAACTATAATATTGAATGATACATAAAAATAATATGAAACTTCAAGTTTCAGTGTCAGTAAAGTTTTACTGGAACAGAGCCATACTTGTTCATTAAGTCTATGGCTGCTTGCATGCCACAATGCCAGTGGTTAACAGTTGCCATGGAAACCATAACCGACCAAACCTAAAATATTTACTATATGGGCCCTTACAGAAAAAGTTTGCTGACTCTCTGTCCTGTTGGGAAATGACCTCTCTCCCAAGTGGTCTAGGTAGGAATGATTCAACTCTTACTTTGGAGGTAGGCTGTGTTTAGTCTAAGCCAATCAGCACCTCCCATGCCCCCTGCCCATAATGACTGGTTCAGGTGTGGGTGTGTGGCCTCCATGAGAACCCAAGGGCTGAAGCTGAGAATGCTGGGACACGGTTTATGTCTCTTCTGGATGGTGAGTGTGAGTACAGAAAGGGCTACAGCCATGAGTAATGAAACTTGAGGAGGAAGGCAGAACAGAGGGAGCCCAGAAAAATGGAGCAGACCTCAAATGACTCTGAGATGCTCTTTAAACCTCTTCAGAAGGTGGCCCTGGTATTTTCTGTATTTTTAAAAATTGTGGCAAAAAAACACATATTATAAAATTTACCATCTTGGAGTTCCCGTCATGGCTCCGTGGAAACAAATCTGACTAGTAACCCTGAGGATGCAGGTTTGATCCCTGGCCTTGCTCAGTACGTTAAGGATCCGGCATTGCTGTGAGCTGTGGTATATGTTGCAGACACAGCTGGGATCCCCTGTTGCTGTGGCTGTGGCTGTGGTGTAGGCTGGTGGCTACAGCTCCGATTCGACCCCTAGCCTGGGAGCCTCAATATGCCACAGGTGCGGCACGAAAAACAAACAAACAAAAAAAAAACTTACCATCTTAGCCACTTTAAAATGCACAGTTCACTAGTGTTATAAACAGAATCATACAGTATCTGTCCCTTTGTGATTGGCTCATTTCACACAGAATAATCTCTTCCAGGTTCATCCACATCACAGGACTGCCATCCTTTCTAAGGCTGCAGAGTATTCCATTGTATTTATTTACTATATTTTATTTATGCATCTATCTATCAATGGGTATTTCGCTTGTTATTTATTTTTTTTTAACCTCTTGGCTATTGTGAAAACTGCTACTATGAACATGGGTGGGCAAAGAGCTCCTTGAGACTCTGCTTTCAAATCTCTTGGATATATAAGCAGAAGTGGAACTGATGGATCAAATGGTAGTTCTCTTTTTAACTTTTGGAGGAACCGTCCTGCTTTTCTCCATAGTGGGTGCAGCATTTTACAGTACTGCCAGAAATGTAACAAAGGCTCCCTTTTGTCCACGTCCTCACCCACACTCGTTAGTTTTTGCTGTTTTGATTGTGGGCGTCTCCATTAGTGTGGCAACACACTGAGGTTATGATTTGTATTTCCTTGATGATCGCTGATGTTGAACATCTTTTCATATGCTTGTTGGCTATTTGTGTTCCATCTCTGGAGAAATGTCTACTCAAGTCCTTTGTCCGTTTTTTGAGTTATTAGATTTTTAGTTCTTGAGTTGTAGCGACTCTGTACATCTTTGGATACTAACCTCTTATGAAATAAATGATTTGCTAATACCTTCTGCCATTCCTTATGTTGCCTTTTCGCTCTGTTAACTGTGTCCTTTGATGAGCAAAGCTTTTAAAATGTAATGTAATTCCATTTGTATATATTTGCTTTTAATGCCTGTGCTTTCGGTATCGTAAGTAAGAAATCATTGTCAAATCCAATGTTATACAGCTTTTCCTCTATATTTTCTTCTAGGAATTTTATACTCTGGGATCTTTAGTGTAGGTCTTTAATCCATTTTGAGCTAATTTTTATGTATGATGTAAGATACGGGTCCAAGTTCATTTTCTTGGCATGTGGATATGGATTCCCCGTATAACTAGGACTATTTTTACTCTTTCGCCTATTGTTAATATCTTACATTAGCATGATACATTTGTCATAATTAACGCATCAATACTGATACATTGTTAGTAACTAAACCCCATATTTTATTTAGTTTTTCTAAGGTTTTACCTAATGTCCTCTGTCTGTTACAGAATGCCATCCGGGATATCACATCATATACAGTTGTCATATCTCCTTAGGCTGTTACAGCTTTACCACTATTTTTTAGGTACATAAATAAAAAAGATAATTCTTTTTTATTGTTTAAGATGAACTGGTTAAGAATTTTCTGTTACTTGTAACACGCTAGATTCCCAACTGACACAGTTTTCTAGTACAAACACATTATTCTATAATGAGAATACTGAGGCCCATAGGGTCCAAATGATTGCCCAGCATCACACAGCTAGTACTGAGCTAGGATCCTTATTAAAGGTTTTATTCTGTAATGTCTGTGCTTTATGATTCTATACCACTTGTTGGTGGGATACATTGCAATCACACTATCCCAGAAAGGGATTTCATTACATTCTAAATTTTAGAGGGTTCTTATAAATAGCCACACTAAGGTATGAACCAGTAACAAGGCTTTGATGAACAGTCAAGGTCTTATTAGGAAATAGAGGCTTTGGAGTTCCCATTGTGATGCAGCAGAAACGAATCCAACTAGGAACCATGAGGTTGCAGGTTTGATCCCTGGCCTTGCTCAGTGGGTTAAAGATTCAGCATTGCCATGAGCTGTGGTGTAGGTCACAGGTACGACTCGGATCTGGCATTGTTGTGGCTGTGGTATAGGCCCACAGCTGTAGCTCCGATTTGACCCCTAGCCTGGGAACCTCCATATGCCGCAGGTGCAGCCCTAAAAAGCAAAAAAAGGAAAAAGGGAATATAGGCTTTATCTATTGAGACTGAGTTTTGGTAGTGAAATGTCTCTAACAGTAAGTTAAGGAGAGATAATTTGTGCTAACCTTTCTGTATATCAGCATCTTTCCTAACGATGTACTGAATATAATGCTTCAGAAAAAGGTCTATTCACCCAATAATCCATCCATCCACCTACTCACACATACATATCAATACCTATTGAACAAACATTTACTGACCACCTGTGATTGCCCAGTCAATACTCTGGGCAATACAAAGCAACTCCCACTGATCTTTTTTATCTCCTGTAGTGGCACAGTCATGAGTATTTAGCAATTTTTTCACTAAAACCTAATGGTATCAATGCATTAAGTTCATGAATTCTTTTTTTTTTTTTTGTGGGTTCTTAGAAAAAATAAAGGTGTGAAAATGCGGGAAACTGAAGTTTGAATATTGAGCTAAAAAAGAAGAACCAGCTGAGGAGACATGAGTAGGAAACTCCAGTGAGTTTGGATAAAAAGAAGGGGGACAGTGCCATGGAAGCCAAGAGAACAGCCTAGAACAGAACAAAAATAAACTGGGGATCTTTACATGGGAGCGTTATAAAATTCCAAAAAAGTAATGAGTAGAATTTCTTCAAAACACTATGGACAATTAGTGTTTTCAAAGTACAATGCGGCTGTTTCTCTGTAGACTATTAGCATCAGCAAGTTGCTATGTAATTTTCGCCTCCCTCATAATTATTTGTGCTTCTATTCAGCATTCCATTGTGCCTGGGCTTCATGTTGCTATCATTTCCTGTTCCTCCATCCCCCTCCCGTGAAAGTGCTGGTTGAAGGTGCGGGTCAAGGAATCTCTCTGTATTTATTAAAATACTCTCATAATAAAAGTTCTACTTCTGTGGTGGATTTTAACAATGTTATTCCTAGAAAACCTTTCAGAGGTAGGTCACGAATGTCAGTGCTGTACAAGAACCCTTGCTGACAACAGCTACATCATAGAGCTTTCTGGCAAGAAGGAGGAGAAATGGGGCTCTGAGGTCCTTTCAAACTCCCCGCATGACTCAGAGTCCAACCTCAGAAAAGTTGCTTTACCAATGTCTGCCCTAATTTCTTTCAGATACAAAGTAAGTGGCAGGGAGACTGGATTAAGATGGCGGAATAGAAGGACTGGAGCTCAACTTCTCTCCCGAAAAACAGCAAAACTACAAACAAATGCCGAGCAGCCTTCAACCAACTGGACTGTAAACTTCCAAAAAAGATATTCTACTCCAGAAGACAAAGAGGAGACCATATCAAGAGGTAGGAGGGGCGATTACGCGATAGAAGCAACCCCATACCTC
>PVHT020000195.1:7438216-7503232 GCA_004024745.2 Catagonus wagneri
TAAAGAGACACAATGAACTTCTTTGAAGAACAGACAATGACTCACAGATTTTGGAAAACCTTGGTTTTTCAAATAAGACAATCTGGGGGGTGGGGGGATGCACTGTGGGTTTGGGACACAAAATCTATCGTATTGACTTATGATCTTTGTACACCTGTAACTGAAATAAAATTCATTGTTAATATGAAAAAAAAAAAAAAGTAAGTGGCAGGTCTCCGTTTCACAGGAATGGCGTTTTCTGGTTTTGTTTTGTTTGGCCGCACCTATGGGACACGGAGAAGTTCCTGGGCCAGGGAGCAAACCTGCACCATGGCAGCGACAAGGGCCACAGCAGTGACAGTGCCGGACTCTTAACCCACTGAGCCACCAGGGAATTCCTCCTGGGGGTTTTGAAAATTTATTACTGAATGAAGAATATGAGATGGGGTCAAATTCATGATGTTCTAAAGCAAGGTTTGGAAAAAAACTAATACATTTTGGCCCATGGGCCAAATCCAGCCAACAGACTATTTTTATAAATAAGGTTTTATTGGAACAGTACTGTGTCCATTTATTTACACATTTTCCATGCCTTCTTTCATACTCAGTGGCAGAGTTGAATTGTGGTGAGCTGCAAAAGAATCCATACGGCTTCTGACGGCTAAAATACTTACTTTTTGATCTTTTATAGAAAAGGTTTGCTGACCTGACATAGAGAATTAAGGGCTTGGGGTGGGAGATGAGGAAAGTGTCTGTCTTTGGGTGACAAAAGCCATCCCCGACAAGGAAAAGAGACTGCTTTCTGAGGGAGTCAGTAGCTAGACGCAAACTTTCCTCTTTGTTAGGCCTTTATTCAGAAAGCTACATGAGAAATGATTGTCTAAAAACTCAAGAAATAAGGATGACAGGTGAAGGCTGAAGGCTAATGAGTTTTGAACAGATGTAGCCTTCTAAGAAACACACATGATCAAGGAATCCTGTCATATCCTCTCTTACTCGCGTTACTGTCCTGTACTGGCCATCCACTTACTCCCAAAGTGATGACATCAAAGGCAAAGGAAAGACAGGGCAACCCGGGGTTCCTTCGCCTTTCAGCAAGCCACAGGTGGGGGATTTGGCAGAGCGTGCTCAGATCAAGAAGTAAAACAAAAACTACTAAGTCAGTTTTGTGCAACACTGCTACTTTTCCGTTCAGCAGGAAATACATATACATGCGTAACGTATGAAACACAGCTGTGTAATTTCAGCCGTTCCTCACATAAGTTACATGCTCTTATATTTGCATCTAAAACTCACATTGCACAATATATAAATGGTTGGTAAAACTCATGCTAAAAATTTCAAATTTTAGCTCTTTGTTAGAATGGCATTCAATAGCAAATAGAAGACCATGACATGTTGACAGAGACACAGAAGAAAGGGGACACCTTTACATTTTAGTACCTTTATAAGCACTTTGATAGTGTTTTTTTTTTTCCAAGGGTCACACCCAAGGCATATGGAAGTTCCCAGGCTAGGGGTGGAATCAGAGCTGCAGCTACCGGCCTATGCCACCATAGCAATGTGGGATCCAAGCCACAACTGCGACCTATACCAGAGCACACAGCAATGCTGGATCCTTAACACACTGAGTGGGGCCAGGGATCGAACCTGCATCCTCATGAATATTACTTGGGTTCGTTACTAAGGAGCCACGATGGAAATTCCTGAGCCTGCTTTTTGAACAAGGGGCCTGCATTTTCATTTTGGAATGGGTACTACAAATTACGACGCCGGCCCCACATACTTAGCCCTATGTTTTAACGTCCAACAGATTGGAGAGTCTCTTCCAGCCTTCCCAGTTTGAACCGCTCGCACGAAACCTGTGATCCTGCAGCAGCTGAGTGGCAATCTATGCCACAGCTATGTGACACAGTTACTCTCGACTCAGACTCATTTGAGCATCCACTGGCACAAAAAATACAGCCATTTCGCATCTTTGTGATGGAAGGGAGCATTCCCTGGAAATGAGGTGTTGATAACAACAATTACTCCAACTCTGAGAAGATCCAGCACAAGAGCCTGGCAGGAAGCTGCTGTTTCCTACCCCCTGGGGACCACAGTAAGGTACTCCGCCCCCAGTCTTCTGTCCCTCTTAGGTAGCAATGCAGACAATGATGAAAAGAAACCTGCCACTGATTCCTTGTCCTCTTAAGTTCAGCCAATTTCCTTGGCAGCAGCATCCGCAGCCCTCTGCTTGGCATTTGGGACAGGCCAGAATTTCCTGCCTGTGCTCCAGCCTTAGGTGATGATATCAAAATTGCTCTCTGCAAGGGCTGGCTCAATGCAGAAAGAAGAGAGGCACATGCCACGCAAAGGAATCAAGGGGTGGTAGGTAGCCCCAAGCTAGTATTTCAATTACAGGGTGTGATGGAAACCTGGTCAGCCAGGTGCTTCTCCTTTTCACAGGTCGCCTGTCCCTATGACTCTAAAAGGACTTTGTGACCCACCTCCTGTACATCCCCAGGAGCTACAGAAAGGCTCAAGAGAAGAAAGAACCCACCCCATCCACCAGCTGACCGGCTGTCTACAGCTCGGCCCCAGCGTGCATGAGCCGAGGGGCCTTTGTAAGCAAGTGGCCCAAGGAACTTGAGCTAATTACAATCCCTTCAGAGACCTTGGCCCGCTGGACAAGTAAGCCGATGTTTTAGGGACTTGTCCTACAATGATGGCCAGATTAACTCAACCAGCACAGTTTCAAGAACAAGTGCACAGGGAAAATGAAACAGCCTTCAATAAAGGAGAAGTCTGTCGAGCACAGCTCTTTGTGCCATATGCCAAGTTAGGTCTGGAATGATGGTGTCATTTTCAGAGCCTTCCTGCTAAAGGCCTTTCCATCAGCTCTGCAAACTTACCTTCCAGCTGGGAACAGTGATTATTAACTCAGCGGATAGGTGCTTTGTCAGATTCAAAAGAAAACAAATCTGCTCCAATGAAGGGAATAAACAGCCCCTAATGTTCAGCCTGGGAAGCTGGTGCGTTGACACGGCATAATTACCTTTCATTTCATGTAATGACACTATCAGGTTTACTTTGTTCCTCCAATTCCAAAATCATAATATACCTCCCTCTCCTTGACTGGACGCTCGGGAGCCCGAGGAACACATTTACCTAAATGGCGTTTACGCTTGCAGTGAGAGGATTATTTGCATTTTTTGCAGAGTTCATTGTGTGCACTTGGAAGTGATATATTTAAGAATCTGTCGTCAAAAACACAAAAATGAGGCAAACTGCCTCTTCTCGAATACAATGCCACTTCTCAACTCTTTGGATATTTAAAACTTCACATACTAACACAGCAGCCCACCTGAAATAGGTCTCTCATTTCCTTTATTGGCATAATTGCTGATTCCTACAAAGAGCTTCTGCATTTCATGAGCAGAAACAAAGGGTAACAACTTGAGAAATCTCTTGGATTTGTTTGTCCTTTGTCGAATATGTGTTTTTAAGTGGAGGCATGATAAAGCCGGAAAACTGACATCTGCTTTAAATATGAAAATATTTAAAAGGATCGGGAGAGGTGCCACCTCGATATCCACACCCCGCTTTATAACTTAACTCTTCTTGACTTTTTAAAAACAATTCTAGAGAAGGAAAACTTCAAGGGCACTCATCAGAGAATAAGAAATTAAGGAACTCATTTACAGAATAACAGCAAGACCTTCTAATGAAGTCTTGGGGTAAAAATCAAGAAAAAATAGCAAAGACTAGCCCTAGAACTACCGAACAATGCTTGAAAATAACCAATTGCTTCTTCCTTCTTTGGGACATGGGAATTAGACTAGGGAAAGCCTGGAGGGAATACTTTGAGACTGACACTCAAGGAAAAGGTAAGGCTTCGTCATTGGTGATTTTCATGATGACAGAATCCTGTCACGTTGACTTGACTATCTTTTGGTTAATAAAAAAAGCCAGGATGGGGCATATAAGGTGACCGTATTTCTTCAGATTATTTTTCCCTAGAGACAGATGAGCCAAAAGCCCATTTCATACTGACCACTGAGTTGACTGGCAGATAGCAATGGCTAAATACCTCCCAAGTTGGGCCAAGGCCCAAGTGCAAAACAAAGTGGAAGTTTCCCCATGTCATTACTACGCCCCACTATTCAGCATTCAGAATTGAATTCTTCTGCATTAAGAAGATAGCGACTTGGCTTAATTGCCCACCAAGGGAATTGCTGGTAGAATAATAGAATCGTGTATCTTGTCTAATACGCACACGGGGCTACATCTGTAGACTCATGGGGTAAAGGCGGCCAGAAAACCAGCAGGCCAAAAAGGGGGGGGCAGAGATAAGCCTCTTAATTTCAGAGCTTGAAAAATGAGGGCATGAGGTTTGGAAATGACCCTCCAGTCTCCTCTCCCACTACCCTGCCCCACCCGTGTCCCCAGACTCCAATTTGGCTCATTTTAACCATCTATCTTGCCAGCTAGTGTTTTAATATTTAGTTTGCTCACATTTAAATGTTTTCTCCAATTTACAAAAACTGAATCTGCAGATTTATGAAGCACATTATTTTTGCATTAACTCTCCCCACCCCCACAGGTAAATAAGCATGTTCTTACTCCACTTAACTCAAAAATGGAAAATCAGGAACACACAGCGCTCCCTGTTCTCTGACTATAAAACATACGAGTCTCTAAAGAGCTTAAAAGAGATATCGTTTGGTTGAGAATAACTGTTGCCGTCTCCATAGTATAAGCCCCATGGCAGCTGCCGCACCCTCACCCTCACTTCCAAAAGATGGGATTAACTACCTTTTTTTTTTGGTCTTTTTAGGGCCTCATCCCAGCATACAGAGGTTCCCAGGCTAGGGGTCGAATCGGAGCTGTAGCCACCGGCCTACACCACAGCCACAGCAACGCCAGATCCAAGTCACATCTGCGATCTACACCACAGCTCATGGCAACACCAGATCCTTAAACCCACTGAGCGAGGCCAGGGATCGAACCCGCGTCCTCATGGAGGCTAGTCAGATTCGTTTCCACTGAGCCATGATGGGAGCTCTGGATTAACTACTTCTTGGGGGCTTCTGCAACATCTAAAGCATAAGCCCTCATTTCATTTATCACTTCCACCACACTCAGAGATCCTGGAAGGTAAGAGCTTGTCTTAGTCATTTTGGTATCTTCATCATTCAGTAGTGCTCAATAAACGTTTGGTGTAGTATTTTTTTGTGCATGACCAGACAACCAGGCGGACCAAGTCATTTCTAAGGATGCTGAGTGGGGAAGGTATGGCAGGAAAAGTGGAGCTGAGCTGAGCTGAGCATACACTGAGAGGGCTGGGTAATCCTAGCGGGGACTATCAAAGCTCAGTACGTATTAAACTCCACAACAGAGCCCAAAGAACTGAGGCCTTTGAGTCTGATGATGTGTCACAAACAGTGGTCTGGCTAGCCATAGGAGGTGGAGACCCCAGTACCTGGGAACCTCAGCTTTCTCTGCGAAAAGGAGGCTCCTCTATGTGCCTTAACTACCTCCCAGGACAGTTGTTAAGATTAAGCAAAATCTTCTGTCTTGGAAGAATTTTCTAAAATTTAGTAGTGTGATATACAGAGTTAACCAAATCAGAACACTCTGAGAATAGAAAGAGAAGCCATCAGTCATAATGTCAGAACTGTATCCGTAAGCCAGCACCTTCCTGGGCAAACCTGGCTGTAGGGTCCCTGGTCTATATCTATCCATCTCTACCTCTATTCTGTATCCACTGATATGTAAGACCTACAACTCTGTGTATCTAAATCCATCTCTATCTGTATTGCATCTGTGTGATTATCTACATGCCATAACTGCATCTACATCTAGATCTCTATATCTGTAACTATATCTATATCCACCTATACCTATTATTTATGGATGCTATAATTCTAAGAACCATGTCAGAGTACTTCACTTTCTTGGCTTCTCTTTTCTCTTGCCATCCATCTCTCCCTCCCTCAGCCATTTCACACCACAACGCTCTCTCTCCTTTGCAGTTTCTCTCTTTCCATCTGCTTCTCCCCCTTCCGCTGTTCTGCTCGCTCTCTTTGTCTTAACTGGTAATAATAAGGAACTGAGAAATTTTTATTGCGCATCTGTCATGCTTCTTGCACAATGTTCTCTGTTCCTCAAAAAACTATATGCATTTCTCAAAGAATACCAACAAAAGTTGTCCGTTTGTGGCCTGGTATACATAAGCAAACTCTGGGAAAGTCTTTTAGCATATAGAAAATGGAGTATTTATTCCTCGTGAATGCAAAAAAGCGCTTTAGGGCAGCTGCCATAGCTGTTCATCAGAATCACCTGGAGAGCTTCTGCAGCTGGATTCCTAGGCTCTACCCCAGATCCAGGACTATGGACTAAAGGTTTGTGTCCCCTACAATTCCTATGTAGGGGACACAAATAGGGCAGTATTAGGAGGTGGGGCCTTTGGGGAAAGTAACTAGACCATGAGGGTGGAGCCTTCATAATGAGACTTCTAAGAAGAGACAGTGAGGTGATTCTCTCCCTCTCTCTCTCTCTCTCTCTCTCTCTCTCTCTCTCGGCCATGTGAGGATATAGCAAAGCCAGCGAGAGGGCCCCTCCCCAAGAACCCAACCACACTAGCACCATGATCTGGGATTTCCCAGCCTCTAGAACTGTGTTTAATAAATACATTTCTGTGTTGAGGTCACCCAGTCTCTGGTATTTTATTACGGCAGACCAAATGCATGGAGACGCCCGGACATCAGGATATTTTACTGTTCCTCAGGCTATGCCAACGTGTAAGCAAAGTTGAGAACCACTAGTCTGCAGCCTATACAAAATTATACGAATGTACGTTAATGTGTGCACAATAGCACTGAAATTTTTTTAACCTTATGCATTAGCAACTGTGTAGAAAACAAGTTATCCAGCCCTACTCTCCGTCACTGGGGATGGGAGAGGGAAGAGGAAGTTTGAACACATTTTAAACTACCCCGGGAGCTATATGCTGAAAGACTTATAACAATAGAATTATCTCATTATTAACTCTGAAAATGAGAACCCTGGTTCCGCCCATCACTTAAGACATAGTTTTAGCTCCATCGAATACAATTACCTGATGTGAGCTATCATTTTGATCTTAAGATTGAAAAAAAAAAAGACAGTTAATCTCTTTCAAAGTAAGTATGTAGAAAAGTGGATAATTGAATGCATCTGTGCTAATTACTAACCACAGATAATTTTCAAATTGTTCTCTTCACTTCTAAAACTAATGAGTAGAGACAGAGTCCACACTGCAAACCTGGGCTCCTCTGAAACGCTGGTAACTGGAGCACCTCAATGTAACAGACATCGCTCAGGAGGTAAGAGAGAAAAATCAGAATGATTCTCATTATTTATAAAACTCTTTAATGACAAAGAAACAACAACACAAACAACACTTTCAAAAGAAGTAACCATCTTGAAACTTTAAAACAGTGTCTCTGAGATGACTGTGGAAATTCACTTTCCAAGTAAAAAGTCTCCCCAGATTTGGAATAGTGACAGTGGTGACATGGGTTTTAAAACTTGCCACTTAGTTAGTAATCAGTCCAGGTTTCTCTATTAACTTGCTGATGTGCTCTTTCATGTTGCAACAGCTGGCGGCAGGCCAGTGTAAATGTTAAATTGACACCTGAGCTGGCCCTTAAAAATGTCAATGACATTGATAGAAATGCCTGTGGGTAGAGTTAGGTGGGGCTCGCAGAATATCTAACCAATAGGCCACAGTTTGGGCTTCTATCTATCGATCAAAAGGTCTGAAATGTACAGAACCCCAATCCAACCAGGGACAAAGAAAAAGTCATTCTCATCACAGAAGCTCGAGCTGTACCTTTATACATTCATAATCCATGTCTTTTTAAAATCACATTTCTTTGTCAGAAATTTTTATTGTGTCGAGCCAAAGCACCCAGGCCACCTCGACTGTGTCAGTTACATAAATTCATAACTGTGTCGCAAAATAGATGGCACAACATAATATCAAAATCCATCATCTTTCTAGCATTATGAGGGACTTGGGCAAACTACTGAAATGAATGAATCTGGGGAGTTCACCCTGTGGCACAGCGGAAGCAGATCTGACTAGTATCCATGAGGATGTGGGTTCAATCCTGGCCTCGCTCAGTGGGTCAGGGATCTGGCATTGCCCCGAGCTATGGTATAGGTCTCATACACGGCTCAGATCTTGCTTTGCTGTGGCTGTGGTATAGGCCGGCAGCTGCAGCTCAGATTTGACCCCTAGCCTGGGAACCTCTATATGCTGCAGGTACATATAAAAAAAAATAATGGATGTAAACAAACAGTTGGCCTTTCTTCACATATTAAAGCTTTCAGAGATTCTGTTCCCACTGCTGAAATCTCTACCCCAGTTTCTCTACGAGCCCATACTCAGGAAAGCCTTGAGGAGCCAGAGGGCCACTTCTCACAGACTCCCTGGACTGGGTCAGATTTAAGGGCAACTTGAACCTTTCCAGGATGGACCTAGGAGGCAAGCCCCTCAGGCACAAGCCGTACAGTGAAGAGAGGTCCTTGCCCCGCGGCAGATCCAGGAAGGGGAGAGGTCTGGGCTGCAGAGACCAGGAAACTACTGCCAACGCTCAGGTGAGTTTTTCTGGAGCTACTTTGCAACAGTCTCAACTTAGAGCTGCTGGGCTGCCCAAAGATCGAATACTCAAAAACCAATCTTGCTACTTTGGTAAAAATGATCCCCCACATCATACTGATCCTCGAGTTGCTCATCAGGCGACAGTCAGCCTGGCTGGAACACAGAATGCGGCTTGTGCTACTGCAAGATGCTTTGCCCCTGGGCCTTCCGGTTCTGCTCACTTGTATTAGGCTCAGGCCAACCAAGCTTCCTGATTTCAAATCTATTTCACTCGTTTCTGGGAATTAAGAATATTTCACTTAGATTGGAGAAGAGAACAGAGTGCACTCTTGCTGTTTCGAGAGGCAATACAAGTGCTTTTATTTCCATACCACCGTAAAAAACCAGAGCACCACAGCCTCTGTGGGAAACGGTTGGGTCACTCTTGAAAAAGGTAAACATCAAAGCACTGAGGGAGTCAGCAATTTCACTCCCAGCTACAAACACCAAAGAACCAAAAGCAGGGACTCAAACAGGTACTTCTGCACCAATGTTCACAAAACCGTTTCTAGAAGGTTTGCCTAATGATATATCTTCATGTCAAGCTTTAGTTATTTACTAGCCTCAGACAATGAGTACAAGTGGTCTCAGATTCAATAAAGCACACTTCCGCTCTGGCCCAGGAGTATCCTGCTACACAGGGAACTGTCAACCCGAGATGGCGCCTGTCCAAGAACAAAGCAACCTCGTGTCATAAGATACGCAAGGCGCAAGAGATCAAGTTACTTGAGTCATAGCCTCCAAAAGTCTAGATGCCCCTATTTGAAGCATGTTAATTTTCCCGAGTCAAGGGTCAAACCAGAGGCCACCCAAAAGCCAAAGATGGCACTGTTCATGCACGTGCTGAACCTACCTGATGAAGCAGTCTCGGCCATCCCGGTTGGCCATCATCTCCCATCCATAGGGTGGCACCTGGTTCAAGCCCCAGGTCCCCGAGGGAGGTGGCCAGCCTGAAGACTTCGTCCTGTGGCTGGAAAGAAAGAGAAAAGCAAAGCATCACTACACCCGACTCCTGAACATTTCTCCTCCCAAAGGGGTACAGGACTCGCCGCCCTCACCTGAGGGCTGTCTCCTCAGCTGAATAAACGAACGATTAGAAAGAACGTGTTTGCATCAGGGACCGTGCTTCATATTTTTCTTTAGAATGTCACTGCTAGCTTTTCATAGTCGCTCTACGAGGTAAGGACACTCATCTCATTTTACAGACAAGGAAGCAATGACTGCCTCAAAAGATTAACTTTCCTGAGGACACATAAGCCAACTGTGAACGGAAGTTTGGCACACTTTCCATTCCACTAGGCCTTCCTGGGACATGAGGACAGTTTGGCACCTTAACAGATATCACACCACAGTGCAAACACACATGTGAAAATAACTTCCTATTTTTATCAGTCTTAAATAAACAACCCCAAGCCTCAGTTTGCTGGACTCCTCTGACCAAAATGCACAATTTCCACTCATATTAATCACACTCCAGTCAAGGTGAGTCCTAAAACCTCAGACAAACTCTTCATTTATGCTCCAATGACAATCCTCACGTTAGCTTTTACACTTTCCAGTCTATACATTAAATGTGACTAATCAGCAAAATGAAAGGATATGGAGAATTTTCTAGAAGCACAGTTTTCCAAGAGCAAGAGGAAAAAGGAAGTGAGTCCATGTGACAAGCAGCACTGCACAGTGACAATCCCTAACCAGAGGCCTGAGCCCAGTTTCTAGAGCATCCCGGAGTCCTGACTGCTACTTCTCTGCCCAGGAGCCGAAGAAATTCTACTGTTCTCTCATGTACACTGAAGACGCCCACAGAGCTCAACTGTGTGAAGGAAACAGGCGACACCACTTTAGGATCAGCCAACATCCTGGCAACCACGGGATTTGGGCAATACTTGTCTTTGCTACTCAAGCCTTGGGCTGAAGTCTAGCAGCCTGAGTTTCTCCCGAGTATTCGTGTGAAATGTGAAATTTGCATTTTATCAACATCCCCTGGTGACTCCTATATCCATTAAAGTTTGCTATACACAGCCCAAACCAGTGGCAACCAATGTGAAGCCTGGCCACACGCTGGAGTCACATGGGAGAACTTGTACTCTACAGACGAGTGGACCAAGGCCAAGCCACACTGAGGCAGAATATCTGGGGAAGAGGTCCAAGCATCACCACTGCTCAAAGTAATTCTACCATTTCTATTAAGCTGACTAGATAGGAGGGGCGGGGTGTGGTGGTCAAGCGTACGCACAGTGGAGCCGGAGGCTGGCCCAATGTGGCCCCTGGACCACCACCAGCAGTAGCATCACCTAGGAAAGTGTTAGAAATGCAGATCGTTGGGTACCACCTAAGATCTATTAACCCTAAATTCTGGGCATGGGGCTGACCCAGGAATTTGTGCTTAACCAGTTTCCAGGCAGTGCTGGTGCCCAGTGGAGTTTGCGAACCACTGAGTTACCATCAGACTCTTTTCAGTCTGGGTTCTCGACATTTATTTCTCATCACCTTGAACAAATTTCTCAACCTGTCCAAACCTGCAGGCCAGCAACTGCTCTGTAAAATGGCAGAAATAGGATCACATGTTTGGGAAAATATTTAATGCATTTTGTAGAGCTCTTAGCATGCCACCTGGCACGCATTATAGTATGTGCTATAAATTCTCTGCTAAATAAATCTCTACCTACCCCTCAGGAGAATGTAGGACTTGGAGTGGTTATGCAAGTAGAAGTGGCTTCATCCATTTTCAAAACAGCAAAAGGGTAAAAGCCTCAGTCATCTATTTTTTTCCCAGTCTGGCATGAGCGGCTCAGAAGTGGATGAGATCAGCAGCAGAAAAAGAAAATATCATCAAAAAAAGTGGGGGTTTTTATTTTTTATTTTTTCTTTGTCTTTAAACCAGGAACTACAATCCCAGCTGTGTGTATGGATCCGTGGTGCTGAGGGCTGATTTCCACTTGTACCAGGCCAGGCCTTGCGATTCCTTGCAACTCTCATGTTCTGTGACTTCAACCTGAGATCACGGCTGCATGAACCATTTTCAAACACTTAGCTCAGCCTTAAAAATAGCGACCTACATTGACAGGGCTATTTAGGTCCCTCCAAAAACTCCCAAAGACTGACTGAACTGGTTTGCAATATTGTGTTATATCTGCAACAGACTGAAACTGTCCTGGACAAAAAGGATCTTCACACTTGATGAGAAGTAGGAGCAGCTATGAAAGGTGCAGAACTGTTTATGTTGAGACCATTGGTAGAAGCATCACATAGGCACTTCCAGTCTGCATGCCTCTAAACCCTACCTGGACCAAATTCTGAAGGCAAATCTCCTCGAGAAGACAGTTTCTTAGAAACCACCTGCAGGCTGCTACGGTGACCTGAGTTTCCTTAGAAACACATCTCAGTATCAGAAAGAGGGTTGCTGTAGGGGAGAAGGAATGTGAGGTTCCGTTCAAAAGTCCCAAGTCTGAGATTAAAATTCTGCCACTTTCTAGCTTTGTGACCCTGGACTCTCAATTCTTTGGGTCTTATTTTCGTCACCTGTAAAACAGAACTGGTCTTACACAATGATTCCCGTCCAGGAGTGATTACGCCCTCAGGAGACACATGACATCATTTAGAGACATTTTTGGTTGTCATGGTGAGTATCCAGTGGTAGAGGCTGAGGCTGTCACTAAACATCCTAAAAGGCACACGACAGCCCCACGACAAAGAATGAACCAGCCCAAATGACCAGAGTGTCCCCGCTTAGCTTATAGAGTTGTTGTCAAGAATAAACAAAGGGATGTATGTACAGTTCTTGGCACAATACTTGGCATATGTTGGTGCCTAATACAATTTTGTTAAGGAAAAAAGCCTTCTCAGTATTTCCATTTGGATGGATAAAGAAGATGTGGTAAGTTTATGTAATGGACTATTACTCAGCCATAAAAAAAAAAGAAATAATGCCACTTGCAGCAACATGGATGCAACTAGAGAAGATCATACTAAGTGAAATAAGTCAGATAAAGAAAGACAAATATACTATCACTTATATGTGGAATCTAAAAAAAAATGATACAGTTGAACATATTTACAGAAACAGACTCAGAGACATAGAATACAAATTTACGGTTACCTAAGGGGGCAGGGAGCGATAAATTAGGAGTCTGGGATTAACAGCTATACACTGCTCCATATAAAATAGATAAAGAACAAGCCCCACTGCATAGCACAGGGACCCACACTCAATTTTTTATAATAACCTATATGAGGGTTTGGGATGGAAATGCTACAAAAATTTGGTTGTGATGATTGTTGCACATGGACAAATGTAATAAAAGTCATTAAGTAATAAAAAAACCTATATGAGAAAAACATCTGAAAGTGAAAGTGAATATACATGTATAGCCGAATCACTGTGCTGTACACTTGAAATTAATACAACATTATAAATCAACTCTAGTTCAATTTTAAAGAAACTAATTATGACAGATTGTATTTTTTTTTTTTTTTTTTTGCAGCATATGTAAGTTCCCAAGCTAGGGACTGAACTGGAGCTGCAGCTGCCGGCCTATGGCACAGCAGGCCAGATTTGAGCTGCATCTGTGATCTACACCACAGCTCATGGCAACACTGGATCCTTAACCCACAGAGTGAGGCCAGGGATCGAACCTGCATCCTCATGGATACTAGTTGGATTCTTAACCTACTGAGCCACAACGCGAACTCCGAGAAGGTATCTTTACATCAGAGATCACATAGCCACTTAATAACTTCATGACTTTGTGTGAACTGCTTGGCCTTTTTTTGGATTTTAGCTTTAAGTGTGAAACGGAATAATGACATCCAGCTCACAGCGATGTTATGCAGATAAAGGAGCTACATGAAGCCCCGCAGAGCCTGACTCATTTAGAATCGTCTCAAATAGTATGTTGTGTTCTAAGTGGAAGTCAAAATAGTAATGGAAGTAACTTTTGTATTTGACCTAATAGTTTAAACAGCACTTCCACACACCTAATTTCTTTTGATATTCACAAGCCTGTCTCAGCACACAGCAGAATGTTTTCTAAAGCATTAGTGTTTCCATTTTAAAGAGGAAGACATCAAGGCACAGAGAGAATGTATAACTTGCCTCACGTCTGGCAGAGGCACCAGCTTTCCTTCAGTGGCAGGAAACAGGCACTGCAATCTTGGTGGGAGATGGTATGCTCTGGCAAGCACTGTGTTGTATTTATAAAGAACGTTCTGGGAATGCAAATGGGGAGATGGGACCCAAACTAACCCAAAGCAAAACGGGCCCAGGGCCAAACCCTGAGGCTTCCTGATCCAAATTCTCTATAACTTACACTGCATCATCGTTAGGAGAGATTTCAATTTATGGGCTTCCTGATATACCTGGTAAGACTCAGGAGCAGTAGCCAGGATTAAGCTGTGTCCTTTGAACTTGCAGTTGAGAAATTTTCATGTCCATTTCAGATAGGGAAAAACCCAAGCCACAGCTATTCAGTTATTCATCCCTGACACAGAATGACTACATTCAAATCTGATAAAATAAAATGGGACCCAGAAGTTGATTACCTTATCTCATCGGACTGATAAAGATGATTTTCAGAATAACACAAGTCCTATACTGCTAAATATAGTATTACAAGATGTAAAGCACTTTCTCATTTATTTTGCTCTAAATGGCGGCAGGGTTACAGGGCCCAAAAACCTACAGCACTTCTAACTTCACACGATATGCAAGCAGATGACCCTCAAGCCTGAAGTGCAATGCAGTTAAGGTAGGGGAAGCAGAGAGAGAGTGGAACAATGAACAGAAGATGGTTCTGGAGGAATTTTCAAAGCTCCAAAGTTGGTGGCAGCCTTGTTTCTTTTGTGACCAAGCTGGGGCGGGGGGGGGGGGCACCAGGGGTGGAGGGGGGCCTGCTCTGCAAAGTTTCCTTGTCCCCAGGGATCAGTGAGGAACTGACTGACCCCCAAGCCTTCTGGTTCCAGTTACTCATACAGGTGATAGAAGGATCTGTTCTGATTTAGGTGTATTCTCTCCGGGCTCTTCAGCCAATCAGGCTTTACTATAGTACTTAGAGCATCTCAATCTTATGTAAGAGGTAACAGCTTTTCACCCTCTGGCCTCTTATTTGTAGCTTCTAGGAAAGGTGCACATAAAGAAAGTTTTGTTGATTGGGTGAAAATAACATCAAGGCCATACACACGGAACTAAGAGTCTTCCTACCAACTATTTTTAAGCTTTCACTTCTGCTGTGACAGAGAGGGCAGGAAAATAGAGTAAAGGGGAAAAAAGCAGGCAATTCGAAACTGTTAAATATTAATGTCAAGCCTCGTATAAGTAGAAACTCAAAAATATATTCACTACAAAATCATTTCAGCCAAGCAGAAATGTATTATTAATCAAGAGTTTAACTACGGTAAAAACCTTTGGATGTGTATTTTCATAACCAAATTTAAACATTTTTGCTGATTATTTTCACCTGCTTGGTTGCATAATTTACCAACCTCCACAAAAAAACAACCAACTGTGCATTATACATCCATGGGTTTCAGGGCAAACCTCTAACCAGCCGATTGAATGATCTGCTTCCTAACCAGGTACCTGGAAGAATGACCAGGGGAATTCCATCCGGGCTAACTGGTTCTCCTTCCCAACAGCTTGCACACACAAACTTGAGTCTCACTCTGTTAACAATCCTGTGACGGAATCTAGACATCCTAAGAGTCTGAGGCCATGTATCTAGAGTCTCCAAATACTGCCCACAGGGTGGTCATTAAATTCAGTGACAGCTCTGCCTTGAATTCAATCTTTGCTTTTTACAAAGTGCACTTGCATCTATTAGCTCAATGAATTCTCTGATTCTCTGAATCTGGCAGGACAATTATAATTAGGCCCACAGTGTATAGGAGAAAACAGATACAGACAGGCTGGGCGGGCCAAGGATGCCCGGAGAGGTGTTACCAAGCTAAATGTGGGAACACTCAGCCTACGGTCCAGAGCTCCTTTCCCTCAGATGTTGGCCCACGTGCTCATGAGCCTGCACTTGCAGCTCTCAGGTAATAACACTATGCCAAGTGGACAGGGCACACTGGGCAGCATCTCTATTACTCTTTCTATCCCTATTACTCAGACAAGGGTTGGCACACAGTAGCTGTTCAACGTGAAGGGCACTCATAAAAGAATCCAAGATGTACATGATGGTCTTGGCCCAGAATCTTAGGCATTAAAACCGGAGCTCCCTGCCTTCAGTTGGGGGAGAAGGGAGGTAATTAACATATGTAACAAATGCTGATTGAGTACCTAGGATGTACTACATGCTGTTCATGGTGCTTGGTATACATCAGCCAACAAAACAGACAGTGAAAAGTAGAACCATCGACACAGCAAATAAACCCCCCCCCCAATCATCTGGCCAAGATCTTCTTTTCTAGCCTAGAACCCCAATAATTTTGTATAAGAATATGCTGCTACTTGTAAACTACCTCACCTACATGCCCAGAACACACATTTCCCAATATTCCTATCTCCATGTCTTTGTTCACGCTATTCCCTCCGGCGAAAACATTCTTCCCCCTACTCCAGCTCCCTAGAGCTCCTATCTGTCCAAATTTGATGCATTCTCCAAAATTCTTATCAAATGCTATCACTGCAGAAAGCAGTCCCTGAACACCCCTGCCCCAAAATGATGACTTTGCGTCTCTATACTCATGTCCCTGTAAGTCTCTGCACCACTGAGGAAGCGGCTACCTTGTCCCATTATCAATGACTATGGAAGCTCTGGAGAGTTAACATCACTTTAAAAACTTCTACCTGCTGCACTTAGTTGATGCTCAATCAACATTTACTTGCTAATATAGTCAGTGCAGCTTGAACTATTCTCATTAGTCCTGCCATCTTGAAGTGGAATGATCTCATCTGTTTGTTATCCCAGCGCCAACTGTGATTTCCTTAGGACAGGGCCAAGTCTCCAGGTTTAAATTCCTGGAATCCACACAGTACTAGGCAATGGAAGGTGTACAACATGTCTCTTTGTTAACTGAGTTTTCCTGTTACACTTGGTTTACTAGGGACGATAAAGTTGTACAGAAATAGGAATCTCATCATGGCTTTGGAGGGAGAACATAAATGCATGGAAGCAATAACACGACCTGTTGATGTTACGTTCTGCTGCTGAATGGCTGGGTAGATCTATGTCTGTGTATGATGCAATGTCCAGACACAAGAATCACAGGATTCTTAGGCCTCCAATCCTCATCTCTGCCTTCAGCAATGGCCAACAAGCTCATACTCTATTTAACTGGATCCAAAGCCACAACCACTTTTTACATCAGCATCGAGGGCGGGATGTGGCATATGGAGAGTGTTTTATAATGGCGCTTGTTTGAACAAATGAATGAAGGAAGGAAGGAACAGCAGTTGACTCTGGAGCATCCTCCAAAAGGAGCCATGTGACATTGACTAAGTGGGGCCGGGATTTCAACAGACTCTGCAGCCCGGAATAGAACCCTGAAACAGCACACTCTACAGGAACTTGCAGCCTTGGCGTTCCTGAAAGCCTCCTGCTTTTGTGAAGACAAAAATCACAACTCAGAGGCCCCAGATCAAAATCAAGCGCTTTAGGAGCTCCCACTGTGGCTCAGTGGTAATGACCATGACTAGTATCCGTGAGGACTAGGGTTCAATCCCTGGCCTCGCTCAGTGGGTTAAGGATCCTATGTTGCTGTGGTATAGGCCAGCAGCTGCAGCTCTCTGATTTGACCCCTAGCCTGGGAACCGACCTATGCTGTGGGTGTGGCCCTAAAAACACAAAAAAATTAAAAATAAATCAAAGGGCTTTAAATATAAACCTTATAAATGCTAAATTTTTAAGCCCTGATCAGTTTCCTTGATTGAAGGCCATCTCCATGTTTGTAGTTCAAGGTTCCCTGAGCGGGAAATGGCTCTTCACTGGTGACAAGCTCACAGTCCCAACTAGGATTAATTTCCCGACTTCTCATGTGGCAAACATTGCCTTTGTACAGAAAAGTTGAGTACAACAATGATCCTTGTACTCTTCACCCAGAGCAGTGGTCCACAACAAGGGGTGATTTTGCCCCCCAGTGGACATTTGGCAATGACAGGAGACATTTTTGGTTGCCACAACTGGGGGTGGTGGTGTGCTACTGGCATCTAGTGGGTAGAAGCCAAGGATGTCACTAAACATCCTACAGTACACAGGATGGCCCTGCAACCAACAATGATTTGGCCCCAAAGGTCAATAGTGTGGAGGCTGAGAAATTCTGACCTAGGTTTATCAATTATTCATATTTTGCAACATTAGTTTTATTCCCTCTCTCTTTGTCCTTTTGTCCAATCCCTCTGCCTCTGTTCATACATGTAAAATGTTTACTTGAACCACCAGATAGTAAGTAACAGACATCAGGACACTTCACCCCCGAACCCTGCAACATCTCTCTCTTAAGAAAAAGGATATTCTCAGGAGTTCCTCCTGTGGCAGAGTGGGTTAAGAACCTGACTGCAGTGGCCTGGATCGCTGCAGAGGTTTGGGTTTGATCGCTGGCCCTATTCAGTGGGGTGTTGCTAAAGCTGCAGTATAGGTTGCAGTTGTGGGCTCGGATTCAACTCCTGGCCCGGGGACGACCATATACTGCAGATGTGGCCATAAAAGAAAGGAAGGAAAAAAAAAGAGGATATTCTGTTTTAAAACTATGATACTATACTTCACTCAAACTTAATGTTGGTACAGTATTATCTAATACAGTCCATATTCAAAATTGCCTCATTATCCCAATAATGTTCTTTTATAAGTTTTCTGGGGAGTGTGATTTAGTATCCAATCAAACTTTAGGCTTTGCATTTAGTTACCCAGTCTCTTTATTCAATCACGTTTTAAGGGTACAAAGTTATCATGTATTTCAGACTCGAGAAAAGATGATGCAAACTTTCCCTTCAAAACCCAGCAATGATAACCATTTTTCACAAATCACACCAGAGTCCTGGTGTGACTCCAGGAGTTCACAGCAGGTCTGGCAACAACAGTTGTGCAACAGACACTGTTTGTCAAGTGAGCTGACACACAGCTGTTAGAATCTTGTAGCAAGGACCACGACTGTAGGCAGTTGGGACAAGGCCCCAAAGACTCCTAGGATTTTTCAAAGGGAAGAGTTCAAGATGGAAACATAAATGAATAAACCCAGCAGCAACCAGAATTTAAGAACAAAAAGGGCCCTGGAATGGTTGAGGAGGAAACTGGCTGGTCAGGAATGAGAGGCCCCCATTCCCTGGGCGTTAGGGCAAAGGAGCAGGACAGGCAAGGGGGAGTGCAACAGCCACACAGTAGGCACCTAAACAAGGGTTTTGACCTCAAATAACATTCTAGGCCGACTAGGAAGCCCCTCAAAGGTTGATCACATTTGCTGGAGAATGCCACTTATCTGTCCCTCTGTCCTTCCTCTCCCCGGAAAGGATCTGAGCTGGCAAATCAATCTCTCAACAAAAGAGAGATTGGTGGTTTAGATGATGGTGGGAGGGCAGACTGGCCAGCTTGGATTAAGAGGAGATTCCAAGTGGAGATACAGGGCATTGTATGAGCCAAGCCTCTACACAGAGAGGCCTTTGAGGTCAATCAACAAACATTCACTAAGCACCAACTCCTTTGTGCAAGGTTCTGGGCTGGGTCTTGCAGATGATGAAGCAAGCCTTGACTACAGAGTTCTTCCCTCTGGGCTATAATGAGGTCTGAGAACTCTTTCTCTCTCTTCTAAGTACCAAGTACCTTCATGACACTATATCCATTCATTCAGTCGATCATTCAAAACATCAAAAGATTTTTGTGCCAGTCCTGGTGCGGGGCTAGAGCTGTGACAAGTAGATAGGGCGCCTGCCCCCATGGATCTGGGAACACTGTGGAGGATGGCGGGCAGCATGTCTTATCGCACCAAGACATGGTCCTGGCTCTGGGCTTTGCTCTGAACCCTGAGCTTTCCTCAGGTAGGAGTCTCAGGCTGGGAAATTCAAGCATCAGGGAACAGGAGACTCTTCTTACACCTCTCCACTTAACCTACCCAGACAGCAACCTCATCCATGCTGACCATGAAATACTTTTCCTACTTCATCTCTGGTCCACTCTTTGGCTCTGAGCCGTCATATGGAACCTGAACATGCTCACAGGCCCCACCAAATGTCTCATGTCGCAGAACTGAGATTGTGGGATTAATGAAACCCAGTGCTGGCTGCCTCTGCCAAATGTGTTGTGAAAACACTTTTGCAGACGCTCATCATTTTGGGAGGCGCTATTGTTCCTACCCGACTTATTTACCGATAACTCATGACCCGATATTTTTATTCACCATGCTCAGCCAAGTCCATGTGGCTTCCGGGGAACATCCTCATGAACCATATTTGAAAAATTCAAAGCTTTACTGAGTTAGTAATCCATTGCGAAAATTCTATTTGCTCTGTTTGTTGGGGACATGCACATAGAAGTTGGATCCTTTTTGAATTTTTATGGATGAATATAAAAAGTATGTGCTTCTCTGAACTGTAGTTTTCTTAATCCTCTTAGCCTTGCTTAATGACTTTTAGAATCCTATGTTAAAAGTATATATAATGGCTATCTTTCATTACATTAATTTTTTTATTATTGAATAAGATAATCAAATATTACTTAAAATTACCCTCAATTAGGTACCAGTAGGAATAAAAGGAAAGTGATTATAAGAAAGTGAAGAGAGAGAAGGAGAACGTGCGATGACTACATACGCACCCCTTGGGAACCAAACGTTAAAAAGACTCGAGAAGAACATCAGCCTACAAGGCAGTAGAATAAGTTCCAAGTCAATCATTGATAGCAGAGATCAGTAAACTTTTCCTGTAAAGAGTTGATAATAAATATTTTCAGCGTTGAGGGTGCTATGGTTTCTGCTGCATTTACTCAACTCTACACTGGATCTGAAGTAGCCATGGACAATGTGTAAGTGGACATGGCTGTGTTCCAAGAAAACTTTATTTACCCCTCCAAAAAAAAAATCTTCATCTGGCCCACTGGCCATAGTTTGCTGATGTCCATTTACACTGGAACCTTGGAAAAGTCATTTATACTTCTGCCCCTTGAGATTCTGATCCATAGCATAAAGGTGCTAGATTAAATGATTCCTGACGTCCTTTCAAACTCCAAAATGTTCACCTCCATCAACTAAACAGGTTTCTTTCTCAAAGGCCATAATCTTTAACATAATTGGAAGAAACCCCAATACATAAATTCTACAAAACTGTTTTTCCAACAAGGTAATAGTTCACCACTCAAGAGAATTAAACAAGATTCTTATTTTCCACAGCATTTGACCTAAAAGGTAGAACATTACAGTTCAACCCATCGCATACCTGAATACTGATGGGGCGTTTTAAATCTCTGCACTGTTGATCTTGGCTTATAAATAGAGCCACCATCTGGATGAGTGGTGTTTCAAATACGTAATACCTAGGCAGTCGAAAACTGTAATGGACAAACTTGCCATAGTGGCTGCTTTCCAAAATTCAAATCAAGCTTTTGGGGGGCTTGCAGAAAGGGTATCATGAGCTGATTATTTTTAGAGTTTTCAAATGTGATATTAGGAGATGGTTTAATAGCAAGAAGTATAATGCCTAACAATACCCACCCATGTTTGAGCCTTATTGGCATTTTTTAAACCACCAAAGGCTGTTAATTTTCCAAGCTAAAATGTATCTATTTTCCACTGAAAACACGCTTGAGCTTGATTTGCTATTTCAGTGTCTGCTGGAGACGTCTTTCTTGACTGCTGATTTATAATCCCTAAAGAACAGGTGTTTAGAGTACACCTGCTGACATCCTCCACGAGGGAAGACAGAGAGTTACAGCACACTTCAGCATACCTAAACATGCTGGCACTCTAGACTGTGTTGTCTGGCTTCCTTCCCTAGAGTCAGACTGCTTGTGTGATATTTTTAATGGGTTATTTATATTATCAACAAAACACATCTACTTAAGTGCGCTTTATTTTGATCTAATTCTAGAATGATTTCTGCTGGCTTTTCATTTACAGCCATTTCGTAAAAAGATTCACAGCTTTGTTTCTGCATTTACATGACCGTCACCTCTCCACATCACAAGTCTGAACCTATCATGAAGTTGCGTGGCTTCTCTCCATTTTCCTACACAATCAATACAGAAGGAGCAAATGAGCACATGATGCTTTGTGCAGAAATTTACATTTTGAACACTCCCTGCCAGGATAAAATTTAGGAATTCATTATTTCCCTAGATTTCTCAATATCTGCACATCTCCAAGGTCATCCAAAATGTACAAGGCTAGAGAATACAAGAAACCTCAGAGAGGACAAGATTATATCCACTTGGAAGGAGCCGTCACTCAGGGCTCCCTACTACCACTTTTTTTGGCCTTCCAACAACTGTGATGATCTTGAGAAGAAAAAACATTTTAAAGATATAAAAACTTTCCGATGGTCCTGAAAGCCAATGTGCACATGCTTCCCACCCTACATCGCCCTTCTCTTTTGTTCTTCCCAAAACCCTTTGGTCAGGTACCATTTTTCTGGGTACAATTGTGACAGATAAAGATGACAAGCCCTTTCCCTCAAAGAATGAACAATCTAATAAAAAAAAAGAAGAGAGAGAGAGAGAGAGAGAGAGGAGGCGATGATGAGCATGGGCTGAAAACCAGAGCAGGCGCCTCCTTGCTACTTATGGGGAAACAGAATTATGGTTTATGTCCTGAAAACATCTGTAAGAGTTGGAGTCCGCCTCAAACTGTGCCAGTGAAAGAGAAAGTCCACATTTTTTGATAATTCTCACAGTTTCCCAATTCTGCCTTCACATTTCTGTAAGAATTAGATTTATCATATTTTGTCAAATATTTAACCATATATTATCAAATTATATTTACTACAGCTATCAATATAGTAAAAGCTATATATCACACAATAAATGGTGCCACTAGTCACACTTTTAGGGTTGCCTGGTTTCTGTCTAACTTCCCCCGGCTTCCATTTGTAGTTCGCTCATATCTTTCATTCCATCTGCTCCCAAGGTAGGCATGTTATCACTGAGCAAGAAGATCCAGGAACTCCTTGTCCAAGATCAAGTAATAGCCACAAGTAATCTCTGCTACAGTTTTATATCCAAAGCACAGTCATTTCATAAAGTGGGACAAAAACCATCATGTATTTCCCAAGATGTGCAATAGAGAAGAAATGAGCTGAAAACACTAGGACGACAATAAGCTCTCAGTATTTTCCACATTCTGGAGTAATTATTTCCACAGCAAGGAAGACATTTATTTAGCCATTTATTTACAAAGCAGGCAGGCTGGCCAGTGGGAAAGATCTATATTGTAACCGTGTAGGACATGCTAATTTTTATTAGATAAGTTTCAAAAACCTGTCCTTCTGACAATGGTAATATAAATACTACAACTGTTACTATTTCCAGGAAAGAGATTTTAGCCAGGAAATGATACATTTATTAGAAACCTGCTGAAAAGACACTTTTGAAAAGTGTCTCTTAGAAAACAGCTTCTCCAACTTTAAGACGCAAGAAAATTAGCTGAGCATCTTATTAAAATTCGGGTTCTGATTCAGCAAGCCTAGGGTAGGGCTCAAGAGTGCATTTCTTTCTTGTCTTTTTTTCTGTCTGTTGAAGGCCACACCCATAGCACATGGAAGTTCCCAGGCTAGGTGTGGAGTCGGAGCTACAGCTGCCGGCCTACACCACAGTCACAGCAACACTGGATCTTTAACCCATTGAGCAAGGCGAGGGATCAAACCCTCGTTCTCATGGACTAGTCGGGTTCATTACCACTGAGCCAGGACTCCTCAAAATGCATTTCTAATGAGCCCCAGGTGGTACTGATGTTGCTGATCCAGAGAGCGCACTCTGAATAGCCAGCCTTACTTATCACGGCTCTTACTGCTGTTGGAGGTTTCAACTTAGGGCTCCTAGACAGACGGCACTTGACAAGTGTCTGTGAGGCCACTGAGGTCTGCCTGGTGGAGATTTGCCAAAATGGATGTCAGCACCTACTCTACCTGACACTGACCTTGGGAGACCCAGATCAAAGCAAAAAAGTGCATGAGAACTGGTTTGAACTGTTTAGATAGGAAAACTAAACAAATATGACACCTCACTTTCACGGTCATCTCTACCAAACAGAGCTCTAATTCATTTCCTTCCATTATGAGCAGAAATCTTCCCTTATGGTCTGGAGTCAAAGGGCTCCCTTCTCTGGACAGGACCCTGGGGTCAGTGTCTATCTTAGAAGCCCTATCAGCATCCACAACTCCAGACAAGGTGCACAAGTCATGGCTTGACCCTAATTTTTAGATGAAATACTAGTTCTTTAGCAGAGCAGAGTTTAAAAGCTCTGGGAAACTTTGCTTGAAGCCCCTACCCTACTTACCTCCAAAAGGATTTAGGGGGCCCATATTGCACCTTAGAACTCATCTAAACTCTGGCAGAACACAAAATGAAAACCTGGTCTTGGTTCTCTAGGAACAAGTACAAAAGTTGATGGCAAGAAACTTAAACATAAAATAAATAACAAAGCAACCAAGAATAAACCAGATTGAAAATAAGTATCCCTACAGAAATGCTATCCATGGAGTTCCCATCATGGCTCAGTGGTTAACAAACCTGACTAGTATCCATGAGGATGCGGGTTCGATTCCTGGCCTTGCTCAGTGGGTTAAGGATCCGGCGTTGCCGTGAGCTGTGGTGTAGGTCGCAGACACGGCTCGGATCTGGCATTGCTGTGGTTGTGGTGTAGGCCGGCAGCTGTAGCTCTGATTCGACACCTAGCCTGGGAACTTCCATATGCTGCGGGTGCTGCCCTAAAAAAGACCAAAGGAAAAAAAAAAAGAAATTGTATCCACCCTGTTAGAGGTGTTTCTTGTGCCATGTCCCTCACAAAGGAGGCTGGACGCTCACACCCAGCAACACGGTCTCCTTCCTTTACTCCCCACATCAGTGGTGAGAAAAGCCACAGCTCACGGGCTTGGTCTACTGAGGGTTTTGAAAAGAAAATTTTATTGGAGTATTGCTACACCCATTGATTTAAGTATTGTCTTGGGCTGCTTTGGTACAAAAGTGGCAGAGCTGAGTACCGCCTCGGAGCCCATATGGCCTACAACATCTGAAATATTTACCAGCTGGATCTTTACAGAAGAAGTTTGCCAACCTCCACTCTAGAGCAATGAGTACCTCCTGGCATTGCCTTTTTTTTTTTTTAATTGCATCCTGTTTTATAGTCTAGATAAAGACAGAGGGAGAGAGAAAGATCTCCAGGGCCACCTAATGGCACAAATCTAGGTGACATCATTCACGTTATGGTATAAACAACCCTGTATCCTATAAAGATAAAGGTTCCAAACTTCCTTACATACAAGACAGTCATGGACCACCAGCCTAAGGATTTGCCTAAACTTGGAGGTCAATGAATAGAGTTGAATGAGACTCAACTCTGGGGTTTTTCTAGGGCACAAGTGAAGCTGTGATATTTAGGATAGTGAAATCACCAAGAGCAATAAGCAAACATCTGATTACACCTGTAGCTAAATCCCTAGAAACCAAATGGTCCTTTTGGCAGCAAAACAAAAAGTGGCCATTTTGCCTGACAGGGATGTTACAAGAGGCCCCATAATGAATTGCGGCCATAAAACACATGATATTAGCACTAGCAATCCTTGGTGCATCTTTACTTCCAAGCCATAGCAGAGATAAAGAGCACAATCCGTGCCCTTTCCAACGCAAACAACCCAGAAACACAGCCACTGGCACGCCAGTTTATGGGCTGTGTATTTCTCCTTCTGCTCCAGCAGCCTTATTCATTTGGTATTTTACAGTCTTAGCTGGGCTGCAAGGACCCAGCAGGAAGAAGAGGCAGTAATTGCATTTTGTAAGCAATTAACTTTTCTCTTTCTCTTACAAGTTCCTCCTTCATGTTCATCAATTTTTAAGAAAGGAATAAAAATGCACACCTTCTGTCACTGCCGCTAGAAAGGAGACTAAGTCAAACCCTCCCCCCAAATGTCTGTCCACTGCCGCAGCATTTCCTTCATTTGCTATCATGGTAACAGGGCAACAAATTCCAGGCTTTTTTAAGTGTGAGCCCGTAACACTCCTACTAGTCCCTAAGATCACAGAATAAAGGAGTTTCCAAGACGCTGGTGAGGTTTCGGCCCCTTAAAATAAATGTATTGAACTTCTATGGGTGCAGCCTGCTATTTTGTTTGTTTCTCCCACTTAAAAAAAATCCAAAAATTTAAATCTTGCCTATACCCAGATTCTACATCAGAAATGCACATATTCTTAAAAACACTGAGAAACGATGCGGATGAAAAAGGCTAGTAAATATGATGCTTAAATTAATAAATTTGACTTAGGATGGACCACAAAATTACACAGAAAAACCGGCGCATTTTAGGGAATGCTTTTTCCCAATAACAACTTAAAATTCACACAATTCCCCCAAAGCACAGAAAGCAGACCTTGATTTCCTAAAAGATTAGAATATAAATATTCCAATAAAAGGTCTGGCATCCTATATCCAAATGTCATTCTAGCATAACAAGAAGTCTGACTTTGCTTATGGAAGACAATGATGTGTGAAGGATATATACAGGCTAAATTCGTGTACCTCAATTTGTGACAGTGCTAATAACGGCCTTGCTGTGTCAGTTTCTCTGTGCCTTTGCTTTGAATTTTTACGGCCGTGCCCCTGGTGTATGGAAGTTCCTGGGCCAGGAATTGAATCTGAGCCGCAGCTGTGACCTAACAGATCCTTTAACCCAGTGGGCTGGGCCGGGATTCAAATCTGAACCTCTGCAGCAACCTGAGCTGCTGCAGTCAGATTCTTAACCCACTGTGCCACAGTGGGAACTCCTGTTCGTCTTGTGTTGAATGGCAAAAACCGAGAACTCCAAGTTAAATGGAACCTCTACCCCAGCTGGGGTAAAAGGCATTGGCTCTACTCATCCTTTAAAATGAAGATTAAATTTTCACCTTTCTTAAGACGCTTCTACATTTCAAGTCCAGTTCACAGTGGGGTCTCTCTCTCTCTCTCTCTTTTCTTTTTACTGCCACACCTGCAGCATATAGTAGTTTCCAGGCCAGTGCTACGCCACAGCCACCGCAACAGTGCATCCGAGCTGTATCTGTGACGTACGTGCAACTTGCAGCAAGGCCTGATCCCTAACCCACTGGGCAAGGCCAAGGATCAAACCTGCATCCTCACAGAGACAATGTCAGGTCCTTAACCTGCTGACTCACAATGGGAACTCCCACAGTGGGGTCTCTGAATTCCTGTAGTTCTTACCTTCTTACACCTCCAACTGGTTGCCCACGGGCAACTCAAGTTCAGCATATCCAAAAGTGAACTCGTGTTCCTTCTCTCAAACCTACTTCTGTGCCTAATTTCTGAGTCCCTGTAAATGGCAAGTTCTGTACTCCAAGAGAGCCTATGACGAATCCCATGCATTTTCTGAAAGATACCTGCCTTCTCTCATCTTTGAGTATTTAAGCTTTCTGGCCCCTGAAGCCCAGAAGCCTTTTCTAACACCCACCATCCCCCATCTCCATTCATTCTCCCAACTGATCACTACTTCTTCTTTTTTTGCCACACCCGCAGCATTGGGAAGTTCTAGGGCCAATGATCAAACCTGCGCCACAGCAGTGACTGGAGCCACTACAGCGACCATGTCGGATCTTAAACCTGCTGTGCCACAAGGGAACTCCAGCTTCTTTTTACTTTTAAAATATGGCTACCAGATGAACTAAAATAATATATATAGCTCACATTATAATTGTATTGAACTGAGCTAGACCCTTGGGAGAGGATCAGGTGCTCCTTTCACAGATTTCTTTATATCCCCAAGTCTTTTTGTTAATTTGCCTGGTAAATTTGTCTATATATTCTGGGCTCTGCTGGCTGCTTGAAGCTGAGGACTTGTGGTCTTGTTCAGTATTCCACTCATAACTGAGGCGCATAAGAACCACATTAAGAATCAAGAGGCTAGAGCTGGAGTACCTGGGCCACGGTTAAGACGGAAGTGAAGCCAGGGTGTCTCCTGAGCCCTTCTAGATTCACTGACTGAAGATATCTAACATGCATATTTAAAACAGTCTCTTCTTCCTCATCAGATTCTTAGCTTTTTTTTTTAAATATGTCTCATATTTTCCTTATCTTCCAGAGAACTCGGTAAATACTACTAACAGTCATTATCAATTCAACCATTAGTTAGCTAAAAATTACTTGCATAAGTGTTTTATAGGTTAGGCCTGTTATGGGAGAGTACGTATTTGACTAAGTTGGACTCTTCAAATCAGATATAAACGGGGAACCTTGTTCCCAGGAGGGGAAAGGCTAAGGCTAGGGCCTGGGGCACAGATGGGAGGGTGAGGGCACCAGAAGAGCCGGCTACAGCAGGGCTGGCAAGCTCCCTAAAACAGCTGGGGACATTCCCCACCCAGCACACCAACTCAGATGCTCCCAAAGAGCCATCTAGAATGGCTCTTTCTGGGAGAAGCCCCCATTCTCTTACCTTCTCCAGACAGTAAGGAGCAAGCAAGAAAGACTTCTCTTTACAGCCCAGGGAACAATACTCAATATTTTCTAATAACCGATAAGGGAAAAGAATCTGACAAAAGAACATATATGCGTAAATACATATATACACACATGTATCTGAATCACTGACCCATACACCTGAAGCAAACACACTGCAAATCAACTATATTTCGATAAAAAATAAACAAATCGACAATTTAAAAAAGACTGACCCCAAAGCATTAGGTACTGCTATCTGAGTTGACCATCTAACTCCACAACACAGTCTCAGCACTCCCAAACCACCTTTTCTGAAATTTCAAGAGGCTTCTTGAAGAAAAACAGAATCTTAATTTATACCCACAGCAATCAAGTGCATAACTGATCAACTTCTCAGTTTATTTAATGAAAATATCCACATCAAAACATATGTCTTGTTAATAAGCTTTTACAAAAATTTAACTGGAAACCCGGTTCTCCAATTTGTCATTACTTCCAGGTTCAAAGTTTATGTTCGCTTCACTGCTGTGATGTATGTTTCCAGTGTGGACTCCTGAAGTCATTAGATCATCTGCTGTATTCACAGAAAGGATGCCAGCCATCAGTCATGACATAGGAGACAATGTGATACTGGCCACTCTCATTTTAGTGAAAGGAAGGAGCAAGCTGCAGCGGAAACGAATTTGACTAGTATCCATAAGGATGCGGGTTCCATCCCTGGCCTCGCTCAGTGGGTTAAAGACTCGGTGTTGCCGTAAGCTGTGGTGTAGCTTGCGGCTGAGGCTTGGATCCTGCATTGCTGTGACTGTGATGTAGGCCAGCAGCTACAGCTCAGATTCAGCCCCTAGCCTGGGAACCTCCATATGCCGCGGGTGCAGCCCTAAAAAGACAAAAAAAAAAAAAAGGAAAGGAAAGGGTAAGCTGCAAGTAGCTTTGCCTAGAGCACAGGCGAATGAGCTGAAAAGGAAGAGGCACTGCATACAAAAAGCATAATAAACTTCTTTAATAGGCTGCAGCATCCATAATTACTATTTATATTCTATTATATTCCATGTGTATTTCTCTCACAGTGATCTTATCCAAAATCTTACGGCTAAAAACTCTTTTCTGGGAGACAGAGGATTTAAAAATGCAAAAACATACTGGAAATTTTGCTTTTCTTTTTTCTTTGTCTTTTTTATTTTTTTAAATGTAGCTTTCCTAAAGCTTCTATTCTGGAACCTTTCTGATTACCTCTGGAAAATTCGACATTCTAACTCTCAGAGGTTTTTGTTGTGTTTTTCTTCTTACCCACTGCTTGCCATCTTCTGAGTCTGGGATTTTGGCCATGAGTCATTGAAGCCAGTCTCTGTTTATATAATTGTTCTAATTTCTTTCCTGCAATTACTTTTCTTTTTTCTTCTTTTCCTAAATCTCATTCTCCATTCTATTTCTTTTTCATCTCTTGCCCTAAGAAACTTCGCTTTCTGGCAGGCTCCATTCATTCTCTTGGGCAGTATTTCATAAAGGGCAGTATTTCATAAAGGTACAAAGAGTCATGATGATGAAAACATGCACTTGCAAAGGGGACCTCACCCACAGGGATTAAGCCACTCTGCAGACACTATCTCATCAGTGTTCCCTAAACTCCATAAAGGAGGAACTCATTTCCTAGTAGAGACACGAGAGGATAAAACAGCTGTAAATCTATGCCTTAAAGAACCAGAACAACACACTAGCCAAAGTAACACAGATTCAAGACAAGCCTACCAAAATGACAATGGCATTTTTCATAAAACTGCAGTTCTTTTTTTTTTTTTTTCCTTAGGGCCGCCCCCATAACATATGGATGTTCCCAGGCTAGGGGTCAAATCGGAGCTGCAGCTGCCAGCCTATGCCACAGCCATGGCCACACCAGATATGAGCCAGATCTGCATCCTACACCACAGCTTGTGGCAACGCCAGATCCTTAACCCAGTCAGCGAGGCCAGGGATCGACCCCACATGCTCAAAGAAACAACATCTGGTGCTTAACCTACTGAGCCACAAAGGGAACCCCACAACTATAGTTCTATTTAGGAAAAAAGTTCTAATATTTATATGGAACCACAGAAGAACCTGAATAACTGAAGAAAGGTTGAGAAAGAAAACGAGAACTGGAAATATCACACCCTTTCAAACTGTACTACAAAGGTATGGTAATCAGAACAGTATGGTATTGGCATAAAAACAGACAGATCAATGAAACAGAACTGAGAACCCAAAAATAAACCCCCACACATACAGATAATTTACAATAAAGGAGCCAAGAACATACAACAGAAAAAGAACAGTACTTTCAATAAATGGTGCTGGGAAAACTGGACAGCCATATGCAAGAGAATGAAAGTAGCCACTATCTTACACTACACACAAAAATCAATTCAAAAGGGATTAAAGGAGTTCCCGTTGTGGCACAGCAGTTAACAAATACAGCTAGGAACCATGAGGCTCCAGGTTCAATCCCTGGCCTTGCTCAGTGGGTTAACAATCTGGCTTTGCCGTGAGCTGTGGTGTAGGTCGCAGATGCGACTTGGATCTGGCGTTGCTGTGGCTGTGGCAGAGGCCCAAGGCTGCAGCTCCAACTCAGCCCCTAGCCTGGGAACCTCCATATGCCACGGGTGCGGCCCTAAAAAAAAGGGGGGGATTAAAAACCTAAAGACTTGAAACCATAAAAACCCTAGAAGAAAATGTTACCTCCTTGACATGAGTCTTAGCTATGCCTTTGTGGATCCTACTCCAAAGGGAAGGGAAACAAAAAAAGACTACATGCAACTAAAAAGCTTCGGCACAACAAAGGAAATTAAAGGGTAACCAACAAAATGGAAGAAGATACTTGCAAATCATGTATCCTATAAGAACCAATATCCAAAATATATAATCAACTCATATAACTCAACAACAGCAACAAAAACCCTGTTAAAAGAAGCCCTGAATAGACATTTTTCCAAAGACATCTAGATGGGTAACAGGCACATGAAAAGATATTCAACATCACTAATCATTAGGGAAATGCAAATTAAAGGCATAATACGATATTACCTCACACCTTCTCAGAATGGCTGGGCTGGGCACTATTGGTAGAAACAGCTGGTAGAAATATAGTGGTACAGCAACTATGGAAAACAGGATGGGGATGCCTCAAAAAATTGAGAATAGATTTACCGTATGATCCAGCTATTCCACTTCTGGGTATCAATTCAAAGAATATAAAAACACCGATTTCAAAAGATACATGACCCTTATGTTCAATGCAGCATTATTTACGATAGCCAAGATAAGGAAATAACTCAAGCGTCCACTGATGGATGAATGGATAAAGAAGAGGTGGCTTAGGTACACAATGAACTACCACCCAGCCATAAAAAAACATTGAAATCTTACCATTTGTGACAACATGGTTGGACAGTGAAGGTGTTATGCTGAGTGAAATCAATTGGATGGAAACAGACAAATACCATATAATTTCACTCATATACAGAATCTAAAAGGCCTCAAACATGGGAACAAACAAAACAAAAATAAACTTAGAGATAGAGAGAACCCATTGGTGGGGACCACAGGAGGGGACTGGGCGCTGGGCTAAAAGGGTGAAGTGGGTAAAATGTACGGTGAAAGACAGTAATTAGACTTTTACTGGTGATTGATCCCTTTGTAATGTATACAGATGTCGAATTTTAAGATTGTACATATGAAACTTATACAATGTTATATACTATTTTGTCAACATTTAAAAAAAGTAAACAGGAGCAGACTGTCACTTATTTACATCACAATGGGTCCAGATTCTTATATTTTTCTTTCTCCCACTCTTTCCTACTGAGCCTCATCCTTAATTTTTACGCTCAACAAAAGGGTGACTCATCTTGAGACTAATTTCTTCTAATATATGCAGTTTAAAATCTGGTGCTGTCTCATGTTGGAGAGTTACAAAGGGGAAGAAACATAAATTGAGTTAGATTTATTTTTAATTTTACTCGCTTTCATATGCTTCCCTTGGAGAGCTCTGCAACTCTTTACTCTTTCCACTCCTATAGTGTTGATGGTTTTACTTAGATTTCTTTGATGGTGTCTGATAATTTTATAATTCAAAGAGCTTCTGGCCACCTCTCTCCTCCCCTCCCCATTCTGACAGATGGGGCAAGTGATGCCGAAACACTTATAGGCATGACCAAGCTAGTTGAGTGTCCAAATTTGCTTTATAAGCTAGGTCTTCAGACTTCTTGCTCCATACTTTCATTATTTTTTAACGCCCTTCATAAGAATTTTTATATTTAAGGACCTTTAAAGGTTGTTCCTATAACCACGCCACAAATGAGAAAAAGCGAGCTCACCTGCCCAAAGTAATCTAGCTTTTATGTGGATGGGGCCAGCATTCCAGCCCAGGTTTGTCTAATTCATATTCTGGGTCTATACTTGATTTACCCCCCCTTTTTTTTGCTTTTTTTTTAGGGGCACACGCAGCATATAAAGTTCCCAGGTTAGGGGTCAAATTGGAGCTGCGGCTGCCAGCCTACACCACAGCCACAGCAACACCAGACCCAAGCTGCATCTGCGACCTATGTTGCAGCTTGTGGCAACGCCGGATCCTTAGCGAGGCCAGGGATCAAACCCGCATCCTCACGCATCTTAACGTGCTGAGCCACAACGGGAACTCCAAAACTGCTTCTGTCTTGACATGCTAAAGGATTACCACCTCCCTTGCTCCCCCTCCCCACCCGCCTTCCCCCAAGTTTCTCAGGGCCTGCCCTCCCCCGCAAGCACCTGACCTTGGGATGCTCCCTCCATAGGAACCAAGAGCTTGGCCTACTGGAGACTTTCTTCCCATGAACAGGAAATGTCCACCGAAGGACATGCCATGCACATGACTTGGTTTTAACCTTGAAATGCACGTCCCCAAGAGGCATGATGATATTGTCAGCACATTCTCTCTGGGCCAGGTGTTGCCAAGGGGGTAGGTAAAGCCAAGAGCCTGGGGACACTTTCCCGTGCCACCTGTTCCAACCCTGCCACAGGCTGGTGAGTGCTTCAATTCTCAGGAACTCTTTTAGGTTTCTACTGGGAATGCAAATGTGTATTTCTTTACATTTCTGCTTGGAGATAGAAAAATAAAACAAAGAAAACACCGCCAGCTCCCCAAGATCCTTTCCAGTCCTTTTACTCTGTAACAAGGCCCTTTATGCACACATATTAGTTCATATAAAGAAGATTATCCACTGTGCTGTTATAAATAAGAGATGGGCAATAATTATTAACAATGCAGTAAAAAGGGACTTAGGTAAATAAGAAAAGTTTTCATATAATTTTGAGGAGAGGAGGAGGAAAAAAGAAATCTTGCTTCCCTACTGATCTAATTATCTCATCATCCAGCCGCCCCTGGAATTATCTGCAAGGGCAGTATTCCCTGAAAGATATAATAGCTCAATAATTAGATATGGGCAGGTTCTCTGCAAAAAAAAGAAAAAAAAAGGAACTGCATAAAATTAAGTCCCTTTCAACATACGTCCTTGGCCCGCATTTTAAGCCTGGGTCTTTATGACATTGCCGAATGGGGCCCAAGCCCTGGATTTTAGTGAATTTCCTAACCAAGTGGATGAAACCAACCCCAACACACAACTGCTATTATTTTCTCCTTTGCAAATGAGCTTGCTGAGACAGGACTGAAAGTAGACTCAAACCTAAGAAATATGTTACATTTTCGAGATCTATATTCTGCAGCAGCATAACCATCATTTTCTAATTACTCCTTGGTGATGAGTGGAAATATATTTAAGTGACAAGTTTAATGAGGTACTTTCATGTTAAAAATTTGCTTCTAAGAGCTTATAAATTTTATGGTATAAGCCACATGTTTTATCTGTAGCCAGGGGCTGAAAGACAGGACCGTTTTTCTGCATGTGTTACGTCTGACCAGAGTGACTGTAGCAGAATAAGATTTCAGTCCACTTTCGTCACCATATGTAGCCAATTCTATGTAGCAGGAGTTGGACTAGATTGTAATGCAGCAACATTCGAGAGTTGGGGCAACTACCTCCCTAATTATTCTGTTTTAACCTTAAAATACTTCAGGAACTCCCTTTATTCTATTACCATGAAAGTAGTATCAAAATCTCTGCGGAACAGGTCATCAAATAATCCTAAAGTTGAACAGGAATATACACAGCCATTGTACTATTGTACCTGTAGGTAAGGAGCACTGACTAAATACCTGCCAACAAAGGACTGCAGCACCAACTCATTTCTTGCTAATGATAAGCTGTGCTTTTTAATAACCCCACTGTGTCTAGCAAATGCTCCCCCATTCCAAGAAGATTTCAGTCTTCAGAATTTGCCTCTGCATTCAGCTAGGCAGCTGGAAACAACCCAGTGGAAAAGACTGATGCCTGTCCAGAGGGTCTTCTCCCACCCCCAGCACGGAGGGCCTTACAAATAATTTCTGGCTAAAGCTGCAGTGTCTTCAGTTCCATGACGGAGGATTCTGGGATAAGCCTGTGCACGGTTCTGCTCCGTGACTTGAGTTCTCAGGCTCCACACTGAACTTCAGATATCTTACTGGCAACAAGTCTTCTTTTAAGAGCATTAGTTAACAAAATTAGGTCTGGGGGAAAAAGTTGCATGGAGGTCTTAAGAATTGTGAATTGTACAAACTTAGCTTTCATATTGCTTTCTACGTGTCAAGTGTGGCTAAAACTAGAAGAGAATAAAAATTTACATGAGCAGTTCCTGCTGTGGCACATCTCTGTAGTTCCAGGACACAGGTTTGATCCCTGGCCCAGCACAGTGGATTAAAGGATCTGGCATTGCCACAGCTGCGGTGTAGATTGCAACTGCGGCTGGGATCTGATCCTTGGCCCAGGAGTGCCATAAGCTGTGAGGGTTCCAAAAAGAAAAACGTAAGTGTACATGAATTTTTTCAAAACGCTTACAATACTCCAGAGCAGTGATTTTCCACTAGGAATGGTTTTGCTTGTCTCTACCCTGACCACCACACTGCAGACATCTGGCAATTTCTGGAGAGACAGTTTTGGTTGTCATAAGTGGGGGAGCTGCCATGGGCACCTAGTGGGGAAAAGAGGCCAGAGATGCTGCTAAACATTCCACAGTGCATGCACAGCACCCAACAAAAAGAACCATCCAGTCAGCCATGCCAAGGGTGCAAGGACTGAGAAACGCCGCTCAAGAGAGAGGGCATAGAAAAGTAGACAGAAAGAGGTTGGGACTCAGAAAGACCAGAGGCTAACTTCTTGTTGGAAAAGTTCATTTCTCCTTTGGTTGTGGCTGAATTAAATGAGATGATGAAGGCCAAGTAGAGAGAGCAGCATTATTACATCTTCAGGGTTAACCATCATGGTAGTCAGTGCAACCACAGCAATGAGCCTTCAGCCATGGGCATTACCAGCTACAATCTCACATGGGCTTTGGACTTCGCATCAATTCTCTTTTTTTTTTTGTCTTTTCAGGGCCGCACCCATGGCATATGGAAGTTCCTAGGCTAGGGGTTGAATCGGAGCTAGAGGTGCCGGCCTATACCACAGCCACAGCAACGTGGGATCCGAGCCGTGTCTGGGACCTACGCGGCAGCTCATGGCAACATCAGATCCTTAACCCACTGAGTGAGGCTAGGGATGGAACCCGCATCCTCATGGATACAAGTTGGGTTCTGAGCCACAAAGGGAATTCCACTGCAATTCTCATTTGTGCTTTAGGAACCTTCAAATCAAATCTGTCCTTTACCTCACCATTCCAAACCCAGCTGGCCTCACCCCTCCTCTTTGCTGAGTCTTTCCTAATTAGTCCTCGCTGTTTGGTCACCTAACTTTACGACAAAATCTATCCTGCGTGCTTTAACTACAGTTCTTCAAAATTGTATTCGTTTTACTTTAGATGTCTTTTGAGAGTCTATTTCATGTGTTTCTCATTGTATTTATCCTGGCTCCATTCATTATAAACTCCTTAAAAGCAGACTTTTTGTTTCTTAATTGTTGAGCACCTCCGCTTAGCGTGGCCTGTGATTTGCTGCCGAGGCTCCCGCTCAGGCACTGACACAGCCGCTTCTGCTAAGCTCTTCCCAGTCAGGAAGGGCAGGTCCACTTGGGTCCTGAAATATCTTTCCACCCACAGAAACATGGAAAGAAAAGCTGAGGAGAGTGGTTTTGAAAGTCCATGTGGTGACTTAATTGGCAAAATGGCAGCTTCTTTATGGAATGCAAAGGAGAACTGTTTCTATAAAGAAAATATGAACAGGAGGAGGAGGCCTTGAACTTGAGTCTTTCCAAGTATCTAGCAGAACACAGGGGATGTTCAATAAATACTTGTTGCTTGAATGGATGGATAGATGGACGAAATACACCAGAGGGGTAACCAATGAAGGGCTTAGAAGACTAAAGTCAAGTTTCTGAAATTGTTCTGAGTAGTAACAGAAAGCTACTGAAACAACTGATGAGGAAGAGGACCTATCTAATGTGAGAGATGTAGAGGATATATTTAACATCTTCAGTGAGGGACAGTTGAGTGGCAGACCTTATTAACTCAGCTTGATCTTCTCATCCTGGGACCCAGGAAAATATAACTGCACTTTCCTAAAAAAATTTTGGAGATAATTTTCTATCCCCTTAATTTTATTATATTTGAAGTAAACACAAATTATTCTAACACAACTAGGATTCAAATGACATGTTTATATTCATTCACAGAAAGAATTCATTCATGTTTAACATGTGTGGGCCTCACCACAAAGACTTCAGGTCATCCTGTCATTTTTGCTGGAAGAAAACCATAACAGTAGTCAATCAACAGTATTAATGAATAATTCATTTTTTTTCACTATGTAAGTGTAATTTAATGGATGACGTAATACTGAGGTAAAAACTGGGTCTTAAGTACTCCTGAACATGTGCCAATCAATGGTTGAAACTGAATTTATTTACTATTAAAAAAAGGCATAGTGGAAAAAAAAAAAAAAGGGCATAGTGGAGTTCCCATCATGGCTCAGCGGAAACGAATCTGAAAAGTAACCCTGAGAATGCGGGTTCGATTCCTGGTCTCGCTCAGTGGGTTAAGGATCCAGCGTTGCTGTGAGCTGTGGTGTAGGTCGCAGATGCGGCTCAGATCTGGCATTGTTGTGGCTGTGGTGTAGGCTGGCGGCTACAGCTCTAATTGGACCCCTAGTCTGGGAACCTCCATATGTCGCGGGTTCGGCCCTAAAAAGCAAAGGAAAAAACAAAACAAAACAAAACAAAGGCCACAGTGATCGTAAGTTAGATGGTTCTTACATTGGGTAAAGCAAATAAAGAAACCCCAGATGTTACAATTTCCAATTACGTTAAAACAGAAAGCCTAAGAATTCTAAGAGACAGTGATTTTTACTTGTCACTAAAACGCTCTAAACGGAGGGCTTTCTTCTCTCTACTCAACCTGATACACACTGGTTTTAATTCTGTCTCCACTGTGATTGGCTCCTTACTGGATTTCACAACAATGGTATCTTTGTAGACAGTAACATATAGTACTGATATTTGTACCACTGGTATCTTGGACCACACATTTCCCTTTAAAACGTGTTTCATCTGATCCTAACCATCAGACCAAGGAGGGTAAATGAGCATGTGCATTTTGGAGATGATGAACTGACGGGTCCCAGGTGCAGTGGCTGATGTCTCCAAGTGCAGCAGTTTCTAATATCCCATGTCAACTATCTGAGAGAATGGAGCCTCAATAATAAGTGAGATATTTTTGAGTATTTTTACCTAATAGATGACTCCCTATTTCTCTGCTTAGGATTTCCAAATATAAGCCATCTATGGATAATTTATTTGAAATAACTTCAAAGATTTTTTCTTCTTCTCATTAAGCTTATTTTAAGGTTGCCTTTGAAACATTCATCACCTTGCTTCATCCTGAATATTTGCCAGTACTTAGCTTCAAGAAGGTAATTATAAAAGCCAGTCTACCTCAACCTGAAAAATCATGACCTCTGGGAATAAGATTTTTATTCCTGGAGAGACAGTTTGCCAAGAAAATTCAAAAAAAAAAAAAAAAGGCAAGAAAGAGAAGGAAGGTTGAAGAAAGGAAATTTAAATCTATGCTAATTCCAAATATCCAAATTATTAAGCTGTACTTTCTTATTTCCCAAAGATCACCAAAATTTTAGGCCTGGGACACTGTACCCAATGTCCAGGTCATTCTATGCAAATAATATGACTCAGTTTAATTTTGAAGTAGAAAAGAATCACACTTTTAAAAAGATCACTTCCAACATCGACATTTTCTTAAGGAATCAAGGTACTGCTTTACCCCCCAATTTTTTTTCTTTTTGTGTTTTTAGGGCCGCACGCGCGGCATTTGACCCAGGCTAGGGGTCAAATTGGAGCTGCAGCTGCCGGCCTACGCCACAGCAATGCAGAATCTGAGCCACATCTGCGACCAACACCACGGTTCACAGCAACTCTGGAGCCTTAACCCAATGAGCAAGGCTAGGAATCAAACTCACGTCCTCAGGGATACTAATCGGATTCATTATAGCTGAGCCACGAAGAAAACTCCCCCTCCCCCACTCCCAATTTTGGTTACAGCCTGTTGTCAGGGTGTATCAAACATTAAGTGACTTAGATTTGATCATGTTCACACTCTAGGGTCCTAGACAGGCAGTATGAAACCCCCAGAGTCAAACATGCATATACAATGCACCTTTCCTTGTTAGACCAATGAGGGTTTCTAGGGCATTTTATCCTCTATGAACAGCTCTCTATACATTTCTATGTGTCTGTCAGATGTCTGCCTGGTCCAGGGTATCAAGGGGACTCATGACTGCAATCCCACGCACAGAGGGCGATGACAGGATTAGAATATTCTCTTCACTTTGGTCCCATGTGGGGCACTTCTGTCACCTGGAAACCCCAAGTCATGCATGCACCACAGCAGATGAGGTGTTTCTGAACTTGGCAGGAAAGAATAGTTTCCAAGAACTTCATCGCCCTGATTTTACATAGAGCCTGAATACAGACACAATAAGCTCTGAGTGGCAGGCAACTCAATCCCCCCTTTAATGATGGAAGCCCCACCTTTTTGCGAGATGACACCTCCCTCCATGCTCATTTGTCATTTCTCCATTTTATGCAATCTTGCTGTTAGTTGATGCTGCCACTGCATGCTATCTCTTTTGTGTTCTGTTCAAAAATACTTCCTTTTTAAAAGCATAATTTGTTCTAGCGCTTTGATACCATCTCAAGTAGATACAGCTGCAACCAAATCACTTATTTATTCCTGACAACAAATTTACACACACTGGCTGAAAATACAGCGAGCTAAATGCTCCTTCAATTCCCTCGATCCACGGAGACGAAAATTCAAACACATCCCCAAAGACAAACATGAAGTGTGGGGCTAACTCTAAGAAATGGCATTTCTGCCCCATCCCCCCACATTCACTCATTCTTACAAATTCACTGATGCCCATCTCCAGGCACTTTGTTTTGACTATTCAATTGCAGATGTGATTGTCATTTGTTACACAAACGGGTCTTTTCATGAAGAAATGTGAAAAAGAGCACCTTAGTGCTTTGTAAAGTACCTGAGTACAAAAGTCGATAGAAATGGTATTATGGGACTGTGAGGAAGAAAACAAGGGATTCATCAGTCCTACTTTCGACCCTGGTTTTTTTCTTTGTAGCTCCGTTTTAGTGTCAATTTGGACCATTCACTGAGTATAAAATCACACCCTTCCAGTAGATACTACCCATGGAAAGGATCTTACGTAAAAGAGCACGTATGTTTTCCGCTGCCTTGTTTGCATTAAGTTGGAGCATATTAACTTAATGTTGCATGAAAATAAGTGAAATGTCGTCTTAATTAAAACCTAGTCGTGCTGTCCTTTCGGCTGAAACTCAACATAAACCATCCATTTCTTAAAAGTAAATAGCTCATTTTTCCTGATGGCTCATAAACGAGAGTTTTATCTTAATCTCTTTTGATAAGTCAGACGGGCACATGTGAACTGTGGACCAGCTACTCATCATGTGAGAATGAAGCCATAACATTTTGACAATTTCCCACCACTGAGACTTGTCCATGTCAGAATGAACATATGTCTTTTCTATCAAAGGAAGTCTTGGTTACTCCATTTTGTTCTTGTTTGTCTGAGACACCCTCCTCCACCCCTCTCCTCTTTCCGTCTTTTCCCAGTAACAATTTGTTTCAAATTAGCCAGCGGAGAAGAATGTGCGCCCTGACCTGATCAATGAGAAGGGGGCAGGTGTACCACCTGCATTAGGGATAAATAGGGGGCGTCTTCCCTCTTTGGCTCTTTTTGAGAACTCGCGCCCTTCTGTAGAAGTGAAGAGCCTTGTCGAGATCTCTCCGTGTCCCTGTGTCTCACTTTCTGACACTGATGATCCGAGCCAGAGTCATTTTCCCCAACACCCAAAAGGAATAAGCAAAGCAGTGAAAATGTCAATTAGAGTGATCTTCCGCTACTCAAATATGGGGGAATAATTGTCAGGAAAGGAACGTTTTTTAGTAGACACAACAGAAAGCTATATTTTATCAAAGGACTGTGAAGTTTCATTCACCGAGTATTTCAGGCTGAGATGGAACGCCATCTTCAGCTGTAAAGGGTTACCATGTTGGAAATTTGATTAACAACCTAGATGGCACAGCACAAGTTGGCCTGGTACAATGGAGCATGTGATGGAGGTAAAACTCTGATCGTTAGTTGAACTGGCCAAGGTCTGCATATACAAACTGCTTTTCTCGCCCCCCCCCCCCGGAACAGGGTGATGATAGGCCTTAAAGTCTGCACATGGATATTTCTAACAGCCTTAGCACTGCACAATGAATATTTCTGAGCGAGTAAGCAATCAAGCATGTACCCCTGTAGCGGGCACATATAAAAGTTTCTATAGCAACACACACACACACACACACACACACACTTCTCCCCATTTCTGGATTCAAATACAGGAACAGAGAAGTGATGGAACTAACTAGAACCTTCCAGAAATGAGTTGGTTCAAACACATCAACACTTAAAAATTTTTTCGATGCTCCTTCAGTGGATCCTATCTTCCCCAACATGCCACCAGAGTCATCACTTGCTTAACTCTAACAACTCCTTTTCTGGCTGTTGCTTTAGGAAGAAGGCAACAGCTCCATGCATTGATTTAGCGCTGATGGTCCATTCCTGAAAGCACAGTCCTCGGGCGCTAGCAAAGGTCAGGGCTCTCTGTGTCCTTCACTAACGGGGGTTCTTGCCTGAGTTTTCAGAGATCACAGAGGTGAGGAGGAGAAACAGATCACAGGAAGAAAACCGGGAAAGATGGAAATCAAAAAGAAAAATCGCAAGATCTCAGGCCTGCTGAGGGACGACCACAGCTGCATTTGGAGAGACAAAAGAGGCTCTCATCAAATACTGTCAAAGTAGGATCCTTATCATTTTTTGTTTTTCACTGCAGGCACTTCTAAGGGGAACAAAAGAAACACTGGGAAATAACATTAACACTGTTTTTTGTCCTAGCGTAACATTTTGTTTGCCTGCTGTCTCAAAGGCACTAAGAACCAAAGCCTTATTCTCAGAAAAAAAGAGTCATATTCGTACTCCTAATTCTCCTTTTGTATCAATGAGATGTGCACTGATAAATCCTCTAATACTCAGCTAGGAAGTATGCTTTCGCCATTCTTGCTTCTCTCACACCTCCTCCAACTGGGATCACCATCTCTTTCAGGAATAAAAAGTCCAAAAGTCTCACATAAAATCTAATTTCAAAATGTTTTATAGATACCTTTTAGGAAGGAAATGCAACAGTTTACTGGCTTTTCTCCAAAGAAAGAATGAGGGCAGGGAACTTGATGGCTCAACCCAGGCATGGCAACTCAAGGTTCCCATTTAATAGCAAAAAAATATCCACCCTCTGTATGCTTTTGATGTTTTCAAATAGATGTGGCAAGAATGATTTATTGTCAGGAGTTGTTCTTATATTACATATTCCTTTCCTTATTTTGGCTTGTTCTCGAGAGTTCTACAACCTGCATTAATCATGCAGTCTAGGCACTGCATTTATTGCTCAGTCTGTCCCTTCATTTAATCTTACAGCTCACAACTCTCCCAAAAAAATGCTTATTAAAACTTAGGTCTTCAAATATTAGAAGCATAGCACCAAAGATGATTTAAGTGAACTTACAAAACCTCACTGAAATCCAACAAAGCATTTGTTTTAAGGCACAAAGGGCAGTGAAAAGGCAGGTGTTTAGACATTCATTTTAGGGTTTGGGAAGGCTTCTTTCTTGAGCGTTTACCAAAAAACACAACGTCCCTTCTGTTATTCAGCCAAAAGGACTGTTGATCTGGGAGCCATGGGGCCATCTGGACACTAAGCCAACAAGCAAAATAAAATTAGGGACAATCTTACTATATCCTTCCCTTCAACCATTGATTCGAAGAGTAGAAATGCTTCTTAGTTTGGGACTATGTAATGTCTTCAAAGCAACCGTATTTTGTTACTCCTTTCTTTATCCATTAGAGTCTGTAGATGAGGGAAAGCTGGAAAACTTTAGAAAATTAGAAGGTAAGCATGTGACAGAGTCCTTTTAACCCTAAATTCCTCAGGCTATCTTCTATCTTTTAGAGGCAATCACTTAAAAAAAAAATGCTACGCATAGAGAATCAAAATACTCTAACTACTGGGAAACAGGACACAATGAAGTAAGTGGAGGATGTGGTAAAAGGTCATTGGCTACAGACTGTCACCTGGGGTGATGTTTAAAGAGGGCATTGCAGTTCCTGAATTTCATCTTCTCTTTTCATGTTGGTTCCATCACTTGGCCTACTCAGAATGACCACTTCTACTTTTTAGAGGTGCAGCACTGTAGGCCCTCGCCTACTTGTCATTTTCACACAATTCCAAAATGTCTCTTAATTATGGAAACAGCTACATTTTGTACAGAACTACTGACCATGAGCATCTAAAGTAACATCAAATGGGAAACTGTCCTTTCAGGGGACACGCAGCTCCAAGGATCTTGCCCTGCTGTCGCGTACACACATTATTTAGAACGCATTGGTTGGGGATGGGGGGGGCAGCTTTCGGTTCTTCCCCTTAGTCTCTGGCTCCAAGAAGAGGTTCCTACTGAGTCAGACTGTCAATTGTTGGGGCACAGCTGTACACACACACACCTCTAACTTTTGAAATTGTATTGCCTGGGATAACCACAACTTTCTGGATGCTGGGAAAGGGACAACAGCAGAGCTTTCTTGTAGATCAAAGCAAAACAAATATTAGCAAGTCAGAAGAAGCTAATCCTTTCCCGGCAGCAGCACTACCGCAGCTGCTTTTGCTGCCTCCTTGCGGGCCAATCTGTGCTTGTTGTGCACTTATAGGGGACAGTCTGATGGCCACTGGTAGTCTTCAGGGGCCCTGGGCGAATGGTCTCCCACTTCTCTGTCTCAGGTTTCTCTGAAGGTGCTGAGATGCAGTCCAGGTGCTGCTGGGGAAAACCCTTCATCTCCGGCAAGGGGTCCATGAATAATTATACCTCAGCTTCCATCCTTCAGGACAAGTCTGAGGTAAGTTCTGTACCAGGGTATTTTTAAGGTACTTTTAGCTTTTTTTGGCTGAGAGGTCTCTGCCACAACTATTTAACTCTGTCCTTATAGCACAAAAGGAGCCATAGCTATTATGTAAACACATGATTGTGGCTGTGTGCCAATAAAACTTTATTTACCAAAAACAGGCCAGGTTTGGTTGGCAGAATAGAACTAAACCAGTGGGTTTGAGCCCTGGATACCCACGCTGCTAACCTACGGTCTGTTTTGTTTGCACTGCTTTTCTCATTTTTTCTTGTTTTTCCCCCTCTTCCCCACTCCTGCTGCCTGGAATCAATTCAACTACCTGCCCTCGCACCCTTATCTCATGGAGCAGGCAGAGGGCCCACTCAGCGTCTGTGGATAGACGCAACAAAGGAAGCATGCATGATAAAATGTGATCCTTGTCCAGCGGGTGCGCTGCCCTGGCAGAAACGGATGCTTACTAGAAAATGCAATAAGGAGACATCAGCAAGTTCAGGACCTAGGTTTACTCCAGTATTAGAACAAATTATGGAATCTTTATATTCTGTGTCTCATAGGCATCATTTATTGAAGAAAAAAAGGATGGCAAAGGAATATATTTGGCTCACGAAGGGCTACAGCCTAGGAAGTGGAGTGATGACAGGTTAGTAGGGGCGGGTGAAATCATCCTTGAGCTGACTGCAGGCCATGTGATTTTCGGGCAGTCCTTCTAGAAAACTCTGCTAAGAGCTGGTCTACACTTTCAGGATTTAGTAAACAGTGACAAAGGGGGGCATTCCTGCTCAAAACAAGGGAGCCCTGACACTAGAGCCCCTGAGGAAGGCTCTTTAATGGCTTCTCTGAGAGCTTTTCCTTAGTTCATCAAATTCTTAGAGAGAATTCCTTTTTTTGCCTGTTTGTCATTGATAGAGGGTCCTTTGGGCTTTGGCTCTACCTACCCTCTCTTAGCTTACAATAATAGCAAGAGAAAAAATATACTACTTTTTTGGTAATTGTTAGGTATGATCTTAATTTTTATTTTCTAGTAGACATATACTTAAATGTTTCACTCACTAAGACGTAGACTTGACAGTGGACTGAGCAAACACCCTTTTAAGAGAGTTCCTTTGTCTGCTGAGGTTTATCGAAAGATAGGAATATGGAAAGTGGGCAAATATTTGACTATTTTCCCTAATAGTATTAAGGGATTTGTAACCGCAGAAAGTTGATGATGAAAAGTTACTAATCCTATGGTCAAATATAAAGATCTCAACCAGGGCAGAGTTCATAAGTTCCCAAAAGACTCAGTACTGAAGTTTCCACAGGAGACACTACAACAACATGACAGCTATCCTATTTCAATTTGATGGCTGGTAGGGCTACACTGCTTTGTATTTCCTTCTAATTCTTTTTCGTTGCATTTATTCATTCATTCATCAGCCAAATATCTATTATCTACAAAAGATGGGAGGTGGCTGGGAACATTGTATTCATTATCCTTCTCTATGGGCAGATTTATCTCCTTATCCCACTGGAGTCAGGCTGGGACAACTGACTTGCTCTGGTCAATGAAATATGAATGGAAGTGACAGAATACTTCCTAGAAAAAATGAATAAGCATCCTCAGGGGGGTCTACCTTCTTTTGTTTTCTTTTAGCTGATTCCCCAAATGAATGGTAGAAAGCCAGAGATGACCCACAGGGCTAGGAAGAGAGTGAGAAACTACCTCTGTCATTCTTAAAGCTAATGAGACTTTGAGAATTATTATTTACTATGGCATAACTTCACCAAAGATGACAGAGCCATGCATCTTGTTATACCATAAAAAAATTAAAGTTATAGAATATAAAAAGCTCTCTTGTATGAGATATAAATTGGTAGTATGGGTAGAAGTTTTGGAGTCAAACCACCCAGGCTGGACATGTACTTCTCCTATGCAAGCTGGGCTAACTTACCCAAGATTTTTTTAAACCTCTCTCAGCCTTACAAATACAGTTCTTAATTTGCTGGGTTGTGGAAGGAAGGGCTGAGAAAATATTTCCACACGCACAGCAGAAGACACAATAGTTTGCACAGAGGAAGGGCTCCATCCAAATTATGAAAAATGCAAAAGCTATTTAAGGGAACCCACCGTGACCTTGTGGAATTTCATGAGATAAATTTTTCCTGCTTATTTTCACTGACGACCTCATAGTAATTGTTAAATAATAGGACAATGTATGTAAGGCTATGGAATTTCTAAATAGTTTTCACTTCATACACTTCTATGGCCTTGTATCAAACCTGTGAGATTGGTAGCTTAGTGATACTTCACTGCAAATATGGGGACGTTGTGGCTTCTTGAAGTTTGGTCCAATAGGCAGATCTGACAGAAAGTCCTGGTGTCTTAACTGCAAATCCTATGCTTTCTTTCATCGCACTGAATCTTACTGTCTCTGTCAAAATTAGATCTCCCATTGTACTAGATGGATGAACTCAGAGTGACAGGTAAGAATGTACACCTGATGATCTGCAACAAAACTCAGTTCTTTCAGAAACCCTCACTGGTACATCTAGAAAATAACTCCTCATATAGTATTGTTTCTCTCTTTTTGTTAGTCTGGAGCATCAAAAGGTCATTTTCCTAGGAAAAACCTCCCTCCAGCCCTTCCTTGACATTTAATTCTCTGCAGTCCATGATCATGTGGTTATTCTTAATTGCACTGTGGAATCTTACAGTGTTGTGGAGTTCTTCCAGAAATCTCATTGTTTTCAAGGCACACATGACTTTTAGAAGAGTTTATAGAGCAAGAAATGTCTTCTTAAGCTTAGAAAAAAGGAATTTATCATGCAGATGTTTCCTAAGCACCTTGTAGTAAAAATATTTTATTATCCCAACTCTCCTAGGTCTTGCTAGATTGTGAAAAATCAAAGCTTACAGATACATCACTGATATTTTAGAGACAAGAGAAGCTTGTTGATGGATTCACAGCTGTAAGCACAACTTGTCTACAAAGTTAATATTCACACAGAAGCATATGCATCTAAAGAATAACTTCTAGCTAAGCCAAGACTAATGTATATTTTGAATATGCTAGGATATAATGTTCTTTTCTGCTTTTTTGAGAAAAGTCCCTAAACAAGTATAAGTATGTTCATAACCATGGCATTCCTGTGCTTTATTTATTTATTTATTTTGCTTTTTAGAGCTGCACCCATGGCATATGGAAGTTCCCAGGCTAGGGGTGAAATAAGAGCTACAGCTGCCAGCCTACTCCACAGCCACACCAGATCTGAGCCACGTTTGCTACCTACACCACAGCTCATGGCAATGCTGGATCGCTGACCCACTGAGTAAGGGCTGGGATCGAACCCACATCCTCATGGATACTGGTTGGATTTGTTTCTGCTGCGCCCCAAGGGGAACTCCCTCTACGCCATATTTATTTCAACTGTATTTTCAAAGTAGAATATGCATCAATGACAATCCTTCATGATAATACCGAGGAATAAAGTTTGAATAGCAATCTAATGGTTTAGAATGTTCATATGTTGTCTGGAAGAATTGTGCAACGTTAAAAGTCAGAGGTTCACTGCTGGACAATTAAAACCATGTGGATCAGTGAGGTCCTTGTTCCACAGCAGAAAACAAAATTCGAAATTTGCAGATGCTGTTATCCCTAACCTTCAAAATTCAAGTTCTCTTTACTCTGGCACAAAAAGGTGCTTAAAAGGTGGTTCTAAACGAGTGAATGAATCAACGAAAGGATATGGTGCAGAATTGTGCCTGGTGGGAAACCCAGACTTCCTAGCATCTGTCCCGTGGTCCCTGACGTCAAAGTCATTCAGGACTAACTCTGAGGGATGACACTCTAACCAAGCAACTCATGGTCCTATTGTTACCTTTTTGTTCCCACTGGCAAAATCAAGGAATACTTCCTTAGAATTAAATTACCAAGGAAGATTTTGCTGCTTTTAAAAAGAAGACATCCAAAAAGGCATTTTTTTCATTAAATACCTAAATTATTACTTTCAAAAGTAAGCAAAAACAACAACAAATCCAAACCAAACCAAACCAGCATCCTTGCCATTCTGTTAAGAACACAGACCTTCCATAGGTACTTTGTTTTACAAGTTTATCTCCTCTTTAAGAAATGGAACAGCTTACTCTTTGGACGGTTGCCAAGGCCTAATTCGCTCCTTTATTTGCTTAATTTGTTTTACCCACTGTAGGGAGTTTAAAAAAAAAAAAGAGAGATAAACACAAAATCTTAAAATGGGCAAGAAAACTCAAAATCACCATTGACCTTCTTCTATAGGACTCAATTCTAAGCAATAATGACAAACGCTTGTTTGTTTAAAGAAATAACAGTCACATTATACAATTACATTTTTGAACATTCTACTTCACCTTCTGCAGTCAAAATCAAAAACGGTGATAATTACGTCCATGCTGGGCTGGAAGCCTGGCCTTGCCACTCGGGAGCTCCAGGATGGCGGCCATCAAGCATTCATCATGTCTGACCAGACAGTCTGGGCAAATTGTAAGGCAGTTCACCGAACTACAGGAAGCCCTCACAGCAGTGCGTTTTTAGAACTTGCAATTTTAGTCTCATCAGTGGTAATTTACAAGTGATTTAATGGTGCTGAATCATGGGCCTGCTTCAACATTTATGAGTGGACATAAAAAGTTATGACAATTTCACAGTAGAAAATGAATATTAATATTAAAAATAGGCTGGGCTTTTAACTGATATTCCATTTCTGAGACGATGGAGTATGGTTTTTTTGCCTATTTCCTTAAAAGGCAGGCCCTGCAGGAGAAAGGGGAAAATGACAGACACAGAACAGTTCAGGGCACTATTGGGAACTAGGCATTTTCCAGTTAAAATAGCTGTTTCCTGCCAATTATGGCAAAGTTTCTTAATCACTTCTCCTTGCTCTCCTCTATTAGTTTGAATATGTTGCAGTTCTTAAAAGTTATTCAACAAATTATAATGTAATGCATGACAAAGTACCTATACATCTAACTCCACTTGAACATTACAAGTTGTACAACGTTTTTTTTTTTTGTCTTTGTCCTTTTATGGCCGCACCTGCAGCATATGGAGCTTCCTAGGATAGGGGTCTAATTGGAGTTGTAGCCGCCGGCCTACACCAGAGCCACAGCAATGTGGGATCCGAGCCGCGTCTGCAACCTACACCACAGCTCACGGCAACGCTGGATCCTTAACCCACTGAGTGAGGCCAGGGATCAAACCCGCAACCTCATGGTTCCTAGTCGGATTCGTTTCCGCTGTGCCACAACAGGAACTCCTGTATAACATTATTTTTGAAAAACTATGAAAATTGCCACTCAGTGAGAAATAAGCATTTAAATGGAAGGTTTAAATAAATAGCTATTTGTATCTGTTCTGTAAAGATGAAGACCTTCTCTGGTTAGGGTCATCTTTTTAGATCTATCAGTTCTTATTGGTCTTGGTTTTGCAATTTGGGTGCTAGCTTTGGTTGACATAGTTATCCTTGTAGACAAGGCACGGACACAGAAGAAGAGAGAACATTCTACTGAGAAAATGACATGATATCCGTCCCATAGAGTTCACATGGTGTCTCATGGTATAACTGTTAGAGGATGGTAGAGGCTAGTGAAAAAAGATGAGAGAAATGATCTCTTGAAAAATTTCGTGGATGGGAGGGAAACGGATCCAGAAAAATTAAGAAAGTAACTAGTGAGTGCAGACACATAGAAAAAGAGAATTTATTCATTGTTACTCAGATAAGAATGGAAAACAGGAAAATAAAGAAAATACACTCAGACACTCATGCAAACACACACACCACTGAGGGTATCAACAGTGGGAAGCTATGTGGAATACAGCATCTAATAGAAGCATTTTACAACATAAACTAAGAGCTGATGGTGAGAACACTCCGAACCTCCAGAGAGAAACACAAATAAAGATATCACATATTTAAATACAGTTTCCTTGTTTTTGTCCCATGAGCAGATTTTTATGTACACAGAAACAGGTTATCAGCCAGTAGGTATGATATGTACGCCATAACGTCCCTTTCCTTCAAGGCCACACCCTGTGGAAAACCCCCTTCCCCGCCTCGCACAATTAAACAGGTGGAAAAAATTGCTCATAAAGATAAAATGAGAGAACCAGTGAAAGACCAAAGGAGATTCTTCAACCAATTACAAAACAACATTGGGAAAAGTGGAAAGTGCTATTATTTACTTATTTTTTGAGGAGAGGAGGTTCTACTTCAATTCCCAGTACCTCAGCATCGGGGAGACAAATTCGGATACTCAGTTCCAGAACGTGCTGGGGCGGGGGCGGGGCGGGGCGGGGGAGGGAATCGCCTCTAACAAGCGATCCTTTACACACCAGCCGTGGGTGTTCCACAACTCAGTTCTGACACTATCCACCCAAAGCTGACGGCCAACCCCACGGGCTGAGGCTCGGTCCCACAAGCCTGCTCCCTGTCTCCCCATTTCTGACGCCAGTCACAGGTGCGGGTTGACACGTGCACTTTCTGCCCTACTGGCCACCGGCTGGAGGTTCCAATGACTTAATTTAGGTTTGATTAATGTCCTAGAGTGGTTTACAGAACTCAGAGAAAAATTTTTACTTACCTCAGCACCGGTTGGTTATAAAAAGATATAACTCAGGAACAACCAGATGGAAGCGATGAAGAGGGGACGGACTGGGGCAAGGGCGTGTCCACGCTCTCTCGTGTGTGCCCCACTCCCCCGGGAACTCCCAGCTCTCACCAACATGGAAGTTTTCCAAACCCTTTCTGTTTGGCTTTTTATGGCGGCTTCAACGCACAGGCATGATTGATTAGCTCACTGGCCAGTGGCGACAAGAGTCAACCTCCAGGCCCGCCCCTCTCCATGGAGGAGGGGGTGGGGTCTGAACTGTCCAACCAGAGGTCGGTTCCCCAGGCAACGAGCCCCCAGCCTGGGGCACGTTTAAGACCTCACTTCATTAACTTAACAAGAGCACCTTAATGGCTCTCGACCCTGAAGGTGTTAGGAGCTCCGGAACCTGAGACTTAAACCAAATACCTATTTCTTACGTCAGTCACAGTATCACAGTTGGTTTTACAGAAAAGAGTTCAATTTAAGCAAAGAGTTGAAGGAGGAGAAGGAAAGAGCCATGCAGAAGTGGTGCCAGCAGCCTGCGCGTAGATCCTAAGGAAGGCAGAGGCCTGCTTGGCAAGTTAGAATCCGAAACGGACTGGGCAGTGGTGATGGCACAGGCCACTTCCTAGGGCCCGGTCGATGATTAAGGGCAAGGCTTTGGCTTTGTTCAGAGTGAGGTGGGAGCCGCTGTCTTAATGGGCTCTGTTGATCTGACATCTCTCCTCGAGGAGGATAAATTTCACGGCAATCCAAACTCGAAGGCGATAAACCCAAGTCCAAACCAAAGGCTGATATTTTCATTGACCTGGTGGTAACTATTCAGGGCAAAGGAAGCCTCGTTCAAACACCCTATCTCAGTTTCGCAGAGCGGTACTTACGCAGGGGAAGGTTCAGCCGCTCCCGAGGGCCACCTCCGCTTCTAACTCAGTAGGACAATCCCTGCTTCATTCCCCATCAGTGTGTGCTGCGAGAAGACTGCATTTGAAGATGTTTTAGAACTTCGTGAGGCCAGGGGAGGCCGCTCTGGTTAATGAGACTGCAGTGAAAGAATGGAGGGGGATTTCTGTGAAAAGGGCTTCCAGCTGGGAGATGGAGCCCCCTCTGCATTTCCTTCCCCCTCCATCGTGCCCTCCCTTCTTTCTGGAATGCAGAGGGCGATGCTGTGGGCTCCCATCCATCTGAGAACGAATATAAGGGGAACTGGAGATGGAAGCGATTCACTACTGGGACGAATCAAAGGGAGAAGGAGCAGGGTTCCTTTGGGATGGTTTAGTCATAGGTCCCTTCCTCCTTTAGCTTTTCTTTTCTATTCTCCCCCCCTTTTTTTTGCCTTTTCTAGGGCTGCACCCTCGGCATATGGAGGTTCCCTGGCTAGGGGTCTAACAGGAGCTGTAGCTGCCGGCCTTCGCCACAGCCACAGCAACCTCAGATCCGAGCCGCTTCTGCAACCTACACCCCAGCTCACAGCAACGCTGGATCCTTAACCCACTGAGCGAGGCCAGGGATCGAACCTGCAACCTCACGGTTCCTAGTCGGATTCGTTAACCACTGAGCCACGATGGGAACTCCTAGCCTTTCTTTTCTATTTTATAAAAAACGTTGCTCCTGGGAGTTGCTGTTGTGGCGCAGTAGAAAAGAATCCGACTAGTATCCATGAGGACGTAGGTCCGATCCCTGGCCTTGCTCAGTGGGTTAGGGATCCAGTGTTGCTGTGAGCTGTGGTGTAGGTCGCATACGCACCTTGGATGCTGTGTTGCTGTGGCTGTGGCTGTGGCCCTAAAAAGCAAAAAAAAAAAAAGGCTCCTTTGGCTTTTAAATGATACATCCCTCTCCCCCCAAACAGGCACCACAAATTTAGAGAATCTCTAAGAAAGTTGGTCCAAATAAATAGCATTTCCTATCATTCAAGACATCTCAAGTAGTGGACCATGGCAGTAGAGTCCAAGGCAAAGACTGGATACTGATTGGCTGAACTAATCCTAGAGACAGTGTCTGGCACACAGGTTGCCAGAAGGATGGCTCTAAAGGTGGCTGGCTCAAATGAATGCACTAAGCAGAAATAGAAATTCCAACTGCAGAAAAACACTATATTTCACTAAGTTGAGGGAGAATTAATCTAAAATTCTCATTTTCCCTCCTCTTAAAACATATGGAAATGGGTTCAAATTTTAGAATAATATTAAATATCTCATGATTGTGACAAAGATTAACTATGATATAGTAAAAATGAAAAACTTCTCTTTCTTTATTCTTTTTCTTTTCACAGGCAGACCTGAGGCATACTGGAAGTTCCCAGGCCAGGGGATGAATCAAAGCTGCAGCTGCAGGCCTACCCCACAGCTACCGCAAACCATATCTGAGTCACATCTGTGACCCAAGCCGCAGCCTGTGGCAAGGCCGGCTCCTTAAGCCACAGGGTGCAGCCAGGGATCGAACCTGCATTCTCACTGAGACAACATCGGGTCCTTAACGTGCTAAGCCACAATGGGAGCTCACGAGAAACTTATTTTCAGTCGAGACAGGACGCAAAGTAGGTTCTTAAGAAATGCTCATTTGAGATTTCACCACCGTAGCACCAATTCATGTAATCTGTGTCCCTTTTGTTTCATTAGTCAAAACAGATCAAATAAAATCTCCTGATACTTTCAAAGGGCTGTGAGAATCAAAGCAAATAACAGGTATGGAAGCCCTTGAAAGACATGAAAAGCATTTTTATTAGCAGTTGCATGATTTGTGTCAGTATTATTATATTTCGCTGCATTATTTTAAGAACAACTTTTATGTTCATTCTCCAGGTCTAGCCATTCTGATACTATGATTGCAAATGACTAAGAAATGACATTATCTTTTATTTCGAAGGCACTTAAACAGCATCCAAAATTAATTCCAAGTGTATTTTCCCATCTCAATTATTTACAACAGTACTGCAATATAGAGCAGCAAAATGGTCACTCCCACGTACACCTGAGGACAGCGAGGATCAAAAAGTTGGAGCAAACTGTCCAGTTACCCAGCTGGGACATGAGGACAGACATTTTCAATGCAATTCTTCTGATGACAAAATCCTGTATTGGTTTAATCCTGTGGCTTTTCTCTGCAAACAATTTCTCAGAGAGCAGATGGATGGCCACAATCAGTTCGGCTAAAAAAGGTTCTGGAAAAATCCCTTAACTCAGAATTTCAAATAGTGCACTCCCCCCAGGGACTAGTGCATGTCTGAATAGCCCAGCTAGGTCTGAAATAGAGAATTCCTTCCTGTAAGTCTTCTGATCAAGGTGTCTGGCCATCAGAGAGAGACCCGTTTTCTGAGAAGAGGTGGGATATCCAAGAAGAAGAGAGGCTGACTCTAAGCGGGCTCACCGTGGTGGGGGCAGGGGGGTGCACACTGGGCCGGTAACAGTACTCCACGGGGAAAGGCTGGCGTGAGATCAGTACTCCACAGCCGCAGCAACACAGGATCTGAGCCGTGTCTGTGACCTACACCACAGCTCATGGCAACGCCGGATCCTTAACCCATTGAGCGAGGCCAGGGATCGAACCTGCGTCCTCATAAATCCTAATCGGATTCATTAACTACTGAGCCATGAAGGGAACTCCTGCATCACTCAGCTTGAAATCAAATATATAACTGGTGAGTGCACAAAACAGAAGCACCTTCATTTCAATACATGCAACCTATGATCCCTGCATTTCAAGGAAGACAGCAATAATTCCTATTAGTTTTTCTCATGAAAAACAAGCAAACTCACTTGCCTGGATAATTTAATATTCCCTAGGCATATGCCAGGAACATTATTTTCTTTCCAGCCAAAGATTTCTTAACTCAATCAATGGCAGAAATAATACGTTACACAAGGACCAAAACTGTACTTCTTGGTTGAATTTGCCTAGCCCATACTGCACATTTTAGCAATGTTTATTTAAAGAAAAAGAGCTCATTTTATTTATTGAAGTGTTTCTGGGCCAAGAATTAGGTACATTTCTTTTCCTTTTTTTTTTTTCAAATATATCTGTGATCCTCTTTCTGGTCAATAACAAGAATTCAAAAGAAGAAATTTCTAGGGAGTTCCCTTTGTGGCTTAGCAGGTTAAGAATCTGACTAGTGTCCATGAGGATTTGGGTTCAATCCCTGGCTTTGCTCAGTGTGTTAAGGATCTGGCATTGCTGAGAGCTGCGGCATAGGTCGCAGATGGGGCTCAGATTTGGTGTTGCCGTGGCTGTGGCGTAGGCCTCAGCTGCAGCTCCACTTAGACGCCCCTAGCCCGGTTACTTCCATATGCCACACGTGTGACCCTAAAGGTGAAAAAAAAAGTGAAAAGGAAAAAAATTCTATTCTTCTCAGTTCTAAATGTAGTTATTCGTAAAAGAGAGAGCAAGGTTCTGAAAAATGCACAGATTGTTTCATTTATCAGGAGCAGTTCCTCTCAATTAATAAATTTTGAGAGGCGAGCTTTATTCGGAAACAACAAGATGCTTCCACTTTGATTAACTGAGTACACAAATACTCCATCACTCCCTAGACATGCACAGACAGTGGATTCTAAAGAGCTTCAAGTAATATTTGCTGCATGCAATTAATTAGCACTCTATAAACACCACCTTAGTAAAACCTGGGCACTTAGCACCTGTGATCCCTAAATAAAATGGTTCCTAGAAAGTGTGAAAGTGGAATTCTTGTGGAGAGGACAGTTGTATATAGTGAAAGCAGCCATTTGATGGCTATATTACATTTAGTTCGATGAAATAAAATAGAAAGGAAACAGAAAATTAAGAGAACTGAGACAAAAGATGATGTTTCTTTTGGTATGATGTTTCGGTAATAACTGCAAATATGCAGTAGCCCCAAGTGTCATGCACTGCTTTTGTTCCTCAAACAACGTTTTGCCAGGAAACTGTGCAGACTACAATTCCCATATTTATCCCACATGTTGGTTAACAGAACAGGGCCCTGGATCCATAATGGAGTTAGATTGTAAATAATGACCTAATCTCCCAAGATCCAGAAAAATACGAGAAGAAGCATTATCCCATCACCCTGGGAAAGACCATCAAACCAAATGTATTGATTCCATCCGAACTTGGTTTCCCCCTACAGCAGAGACGGACTTGACTTTCCCTTTTACACATCATTTTAAACGTCCTAGCCTAAAACAGTTCACCACAGAAGGAATAAGGATGTGATTCTGGGGAAAGAGAAATAAGTTTTCCACAGTTTGCACCTTATCATGGTGGTGTCTTGAGTGAGTCACAAAAGTTATAGGAGGGGCCACGCTGCTTGTAAACTTCCTAGTCCTACATGAACTTCATTTGGAAAGTCATCTGAGCCTCTCTCCATTACCTTAGACTCATGGTTCTCAGCCGGAGTGAGACACAGGGCGATATCTGGAAACATTTTATGCTGTCACAACTGGGGGGAAGGGCCAGTGCTACTGACATCTGGATTCAAAGCCAGGGATTCTGAAAAACATCCTAAATGCATAGGGCAGCTCCCAAAGACAAAGAATTATCTGGCCCCCAAATGTTACCAGCACCAAGGTTGAGATGCCATGCCTTAGTTATCCATGCTGCTCTCCTCTTGGCTTGGTTTCCATCACCAATTTAGAACTGGAGTGTTAATTTAGTAATGTTAAACCACAGGAGCCCAGCCTGGAGATCCCCAACAGATCTGGTCTTTAGCAGTTTTCCCAGTGTCCCAGGCCCCAAAGGACCAGGCTGGCTTGGTGGCATTTCTCTGTGGGAGAGCTTTGGTTAAGCTGGGCATGAAGAACTTTTCGGGGCAAGGCTGCCCAGGCTGCTCACTGCAGTTGGTACTCTTGCCTTCCCACCACCAAATACCATGAGTGCTGCCTGTCTCAGTGGCAGCCACATCACACCCAGGACACTTCCAGATGCCCCCAAAGGGGCAGAACGATGCCTGGTGAGCAGTCACCTGAGAGTCTCCTTACTATGTGCCACTCTGAGGCTCAGAAGCTCAAACTAAAAGCTTTGGGAGCTGGAACCCATTCTCTCCTTCAGCTTTGCTGATCAACGTTCAGCTTTGTTGATCATCTTCTTCCCACTTAAGGAATATTTATTCCCTATCCCAGGCCAAATGTGTGACAAAGATAATGTTTTGCAACATTTCAATATTTTCAGCATTGCAAGTTGCTACTGATTAGTGAAATGCAAAATCACTACAGTGGGTGGTGGCTAGCATTCAAAAAATAAGAATAAAATGGCAAATAGAGTTCATCACACATACTAAGGATGAATACTATTTTGTTCAATTTGGGTGGTTTTTGAAAAGATGTACATGCAATTGTGTGGATCCTGAAATGTACTGAGTCTTGATCAAAAAGGACCAAAGCAACTGGTCTTACCTAGCATCTCCATTCTTATCTTAGAATTTCTCTCTCTCTCACACTCTCACCCTTGGGCTCACAGACCTAAGTCACAGTAGCAGCAGGAAGCCCAAACCACTGAAGAAGCCTTGTGATAAAGCACCTTTCATCTTCACTTTTATCACACGAGATGCCATCAAACACAAGAACACATGAGATCAGTACATGCTTACTCTCTGTGCTACAATTTGAAAATTCTTTGAGCAAACCCTACATATACAGTTGGAAAAGAGAACAGGAAGTGCTGTGCCAGTCATCAACACTTATGGATAGATACCACCAACCTTTCAAAGTTGTTAAGACTAGAGAAAACTGTATAAAAGATGCTAGAAGATGTCTTACACATCATAGGCATTCAACCAGTGATTTCACGGTTATTCCCATAGCTATATTTGCATATCTCTTCTCTATTTGTACTACAGGACATTTTGTCGACTGAGGTCTTCCCAATATTTTCATTCTTATGTAATTTTAAATTTTAAAGATAATCTTTGGAGTATCAAATACCCCAGGTCAGCATTCTCGAACTCTAGCATGAATTACAGTCACCTATAGGACTTGTTAAAATACATCTGATTAAGTAGATTTGGAGAGAGGACACCAATTTCTCATTTCCCTCAGGTTCCCAGGTGTTGCTGATAATGCCCATCAAGGGATCAATCTTGGGGAGCCACTGCTCTACATGGATATTATGACAACCAATGTGGCGGCCATTCCAAGAGGAACTAGCCAACCACACCTCATCCACCAGGAGAGCACTGAACCCAGCTGACCGGTTCCAAGAAGCTCTTGAAGGACAGAAGCAACAGGATAGTGCCTATTGTCAAAACTTGCCCAGAAGTTCCTGCTGTGGCTCAGCCATAACAATCTGACTAGCATCCAGGAGGATGCAGGTTTGATCCCTGGCCTTGCTCAGTGGGTCAAGGATCCAGCATTGCCGTGAGCTGTAGTGTAGGTCGTAGATGAGGCTCGGATCTGGCATTGCTGTGGCTGTGGTGTAGGCCAGCGGCTACAGTTCTGATTTGACCCCTAGCCTGGGAACCTCCATTTGCAATGGGGGCAGCCCTATAAAGCAAAAACAACAACAACAACAACAAAAGAACACAAAACTTGCCCGAATCAGAGTCAGGTCAGAACGGTTGTTCCTAAAATGAGAGAAATAGGATCTGGAGAAAGAAAAGAACAGGATGAAACCCTGTCCTCAACTCCTAAGAAGTCCACTGTCTAGTAGGAAAACAAAAACAAACAAACACTGTGTCTCCACTTTTGGAGTAAGTAGCAAAGGTCAGTCTCTGCTCATCCTCATAAGAAAATGTCCTCACAGCTGGTGTTTACCGTCCTCTCTATGCAAAGTTCACCACCCCCTTTATTCCCACTTGTCAACAAAAACACAGGCCCACCAAAATTAATGAAGGACAAAATTCTGCTTTTGCTTGGTCAAGAAATTTCTATTCAGATTCTCATTTTCCCTGTCCTTTAGGAAAGGGACCAGCTTATTCCTCTCAGGTTATTTCCCCCTCCTTTGTCTACTTCACAAATAATTCCCAATTCTACCACAGGTTAATGAAAATCCTGTGTCTCTGAATTAGGGGATGGGCAGAATACTCTAGAGGGAGTTAAGGTAGACTCTCGGCCATGCGGTTGAGATATGAGGGTGCCAAAACCACCAGGTGGAAAGGAAATTAGAACTTGAAAAATCAGCTTTCCAAGCTGAGTTAGAAGTGCCAAGAGAAGCATTAAGCCAATTTTTAGAAAATAGAGAAACGATGCAACTGATATTTAAGCTGAAGTTCTTCAAAGAAAGCTAATTCATCATATAACTGGGTCACACTCATCTGAAAGATCAAAATATGAAGGCAAATGGGTTCAGTCAGTAGCTGTGCATTTGCTCTTTTCCTCCAAAAGCAAAAACATCTGTGTTGCACGTTTACTTTGGAGTCACAACCCATAATGCCAGAGGGGACAAACAAGCTGGCTCTTAGAAGCATCAAAACCCAATTAATTATGCTTCCGTTGGCCTCCACTTCCACAAAGCTCCGGAAAGCTTAGGTCATTTTAGTCTTCAGATATAACTTTATGGTATTAAACACACGAAACCCAAAAGTAATGAAATCATACAATTTGTGATCTCTTGCAATTGGCAGCCATTTTCCTGAGGATGCCTTGCCTGACTGCAAACTTAACATATATCAAAATCTCAACTCATCATCTTCCCATCTCACCCCACCTTCACATTGCCTTATGGCAGCATCAATCTCTGTTGCATGGATAAAACTTGCAGTTGTCTTTGACTGTCTTCCTCACACATATGCAATGATTCACCATGATATATCCCCCATTCCTTTATGGTGTTTTGCACACCCCATCCTTTCCAGGCCCCCTACTACAGTAACAACAGTAATAAAAACTATAACCACTGCCAAGGAAGCTCATTATATTGTGCTGGGAAACATCTTGATCATCCACATTCTTCTGGCCAAAGGCATTAAGGAGCTTTATGTTCCCAAACTCCTTTGATGAGAAATGTTACCTATTGGTCAGTCTCAAAAATCTGTGCTTCCACTAAAATAACCATTTTCTTTGATGGAAATTCTTGGAGGGAGGGTCTTAACAGTTAAAGTCATGTCATCATCAGTGTGACAGCCTTAGTACCTGGGACCTGAGAGAACTAGTTCTCCATGGACTTAAAGAGTCCTGGTTCTATAGTTTATTTCCATGGAGTTCATTTTTTCCCACTCAGGTCTCAAAAACAAGTCTCCCACGTGCCTTGCCAAAGACTCTTTTCCGCTTCCCCTAGCTTCTCAGTTTGCTCTAAATAATGCACAAGGCAGAGGCAAAGTACCCTGCCCCATCAGCCTATCATTTTGCATCCTGGGAATCTCAAGCTCCAGGGAAGGGGAGCTAGTATAATACGGGAGAATCCTTTTGTTGTGGATGTATTATAGGAAGGAAAGAGAAGGAGTAAACAACAAACAAAAAAAGAAGATAAATGAGGATTTCAACAGACATGTTCTTTTCCAGTGGTGTATTTTGTGTACTTAGCTATTTTTAATTTTAATATTTAGAGTTTTATAGGCCAAGCAGAACATATAGCCTCCTGGGGAGACCTCCTCTAAATTACAGGGGTTTTTAATGTGCAATCTGGGCATCAGTTTAAGGCCATTCAACTTCTCTGGACGATTTTTCCAGAAACAAAGCCATGTAGCACTTCATGGACTTCCAAATTATGCCCTGTAGTTTCCCCCTCGAGATGCCCTTCAAGGCTTGGCGCTTGTATGTTTATATTGTCTCCAGCTGGGTTTCCGGCAGCACAGTAAGGAGGAGGCTGTTCTGAAGGGGCTGCTTTCTCCAAGAAAAGCTTTTTCTTTTTTTTTTAAACCAACACATGCAAATAAGATGGAGAGGAGACAATACTCAATGTCCTAAATGAGCAGCAGGATCTAGAAAAGAACTATTAGAATGCTTAGGAAAATTGTAACACATAACTTTTGGAAGAGTAGGGTCCTCAATTTCTTTGGTTTCTATTATGGACTGAATGTTTGTGCTACCCTCCACATCATCCCAATGCAAAGGCTGAAATCCTAACCCCTAAAGTGATGCTATTAGGAGGCAGGGCCTTTGGGAGGTGATTTAAGTCATGAGGGTGGAGCCCTCAGGAATGGGATTCGTGCCCTCAGAAGAGATCTCAGTGCTCCTTCACCCCTTCCAACATGGAGAGAAGATGGCTGTCTATGAACCTGGAATGGACTCTCATAGTGCACCAAATTTGCTGGCACCTTGGTCTTAGACCTCCAGAACTGTGAGAAACAAATTTGTTTTGTTTTGTTTTGGCTTTTTAGGGCCACACCCATGACATATGGAGCTTCCCAGGCTAGGGGCTGAATTGGAGCTGCAGCTGCCAGCCTATGCCACAGCCACACCAGATCCGAGCCATGTCTACGACCTACACCGCAGCTCACAGCAATGCCAGATCCTTAACCCACTGACTGAGGTCAGGGATCGAACCTGCATCCTCATGAATACTAGCTGGATGAGAAATACTTTTTTATTGTTTATAAGCCACCTCGCCTATGGGTATTCTGTCATAGCAGCCCAAATGGACTAAGTTTCTTAATTCAGAGGTGTCTTTCACTGCCCTTCAACCTCATTATCGATCATTTGCAGCATTGCATAGTTCGTAGAGCAGTGGAGTAGACATGGCTGGCACTCTTTCCAGGTTTCCTTAGATCCCTTCCTTATGGATTCTGTTGACTCCTCCCTGCTGCACCGCCCCCAACCCAAGTGCTTTCCTTTGTACTGGTCTGCAGCTTCAGATCTTCCGTGAAGGGCTATCCTAGGGCCCTTGAACCTGCCTTGACTAGTACTTTAGAGAGCCAAGAGTACCCCCGAACCAATAGCTGAGAGAGGGTCAGGAAAGATCAAAGTCCAGCCACTGGCTGAGACCCATCTACCCCCTTCCTCATATTCCAGAGCTGCCTGCAGGGCCAGTCTTCTGCAGGACACAGCCTACGATTGCCCATCTGCTGGTCTTTATCCTCCCCTCCTATGCTCTGCTCTCTGAAGCGCACAGCCAACCCTGGGAGCAATTCTTTAATAAACCATTGGGATACACATCCTCAAGTCAGGGGTACCTTAATATATATTATCTCTCTGTAGGGTTGCAAATAACATATAGGATACCCAGTTAAATCTGAATTTCAGATACATAGCAGATTATTTAGTATAAATATGGCATATGTAATATTTGGGACATTTTTATACTAGATAATTATCTGAAGTACAAATATAAGTGGAAAACTATATCTTTACTTTCTAAATCTAGCAACCTTATTTATTGGACCCTCAGAAGAACCGAATGAGAGGATTATTTCCATTTTAGAGGTGAAAAACTAAAGTTTGCTGAAGTCTAGTGACTTTTCAAAGGTCATACAGAAGTTGGCAGTTTCCTGACTCACATGTGGGAACTTTTTACTGTTTTGTTTGTTTTTTCGGTCTCATTGTCTTAGAACTCTATACTTTTCAACTTCCCTGTTAGAAAAGCAAAGTTACCAGATTAATTCAAACTAAGGTTCCAATGGCCAAAAACCATACAGTATGCTGAAGCAATTCAGAATATGTCATTTTAACCAACAACGCCTTGCTGGGGAAACGTGAAGTGTTCACAATGGAAACATCTCGTCTCCTGACAGGTGACCCTCTCTTGAATGACACTCATACAGTATAAGCGATTCATTTCCTTTGCCTTTGAATAGGTTAGATGTAATTTCAAGGGCTATCATAGAGAAGAAAAGTAATCAGCTCTGGGTGTCATTAGTTCAGAACATAAAAACAAAACAGTTCTAGTAGCATCATGGCTCTTGCTGAGATTATTCACAGCTGTTTCCATGGGAAACAATACTGAGTAGAGGTTGGGACCTCTAGCTCTGAGGTCTGTCCCACATGGGTTCTATCCACTTCCAGCTAGATGTTTTTGAGCATTGCTAACTTTCAAAAAACTGTGAAAGGTCTGAGAATTTGTTCTAATTGCAAGCTACACGTTAGTTGGCTATGGTGCCTTGTTTGCGTGGCAAAGAGATGAGACTCTCGGGTGGGAGAAAAAAGAATTTATTACTTACAGCAACAAGAATATCAGCATCTGTGCCAATTCCAGAGCTCCAATCCCTATTGACATAAAGAGGGTCAGGTGACATCTGTACACACTGGGTTACAGGACCGGGATCCTGAATTTAGGGTACCCGGATCTTTCAGAGTGCACAGAAAGCCCGCCTGAGCTCTTTCCTGGAGGGAACTATCATCTTTACTACACCAGACAATAAGCAAACTAGCATTTGCTCTGGATAGAGTCATGATCTCTGACATGGAAATTTGGTCACTATAGAAACACCTTTGTAAAGATAGTTTGGAAGAAAGGTACAGTCAGTGTCTCTGCTCATAAGACAATGTGGAAAGGCGAGAGACTCAGGGAGAACTGCCTCCCAACACTCAGTCACGGTTTCCTCATCTACAAACTAGGAAAACTAGTCCCTAGCTCACAGAGTTCCTCTTTACCTTCTGTTTAGAAAAATTCCTTTCAGCTGGCTATTTCTGTTTCTTGCCTCCTCCGCAATGGTTGTATAATTACATGTGACTAAAAGCAGCTGTGGAAATTGAAAGTGCCTCGAGTGTGGCCTCAGAATCCCAGATTTTGTCACCCGCTCAATAAGCAAATACGTATCGGGCACCGACCACTTAACAAGGCTCCGTGTGATGTGCTGCCTTAAGCCCAGGTTGTCGGGCTTAGGCTACCTTCTCTGACCAGAGAGACAACCTAAATCTCTGAGGCTTTTTTTTCTGTAAATTAACAAAAGCTAGACTTTTCCCATATTGTTATTAGGAAGGATGAGATAACAAGTGAGAAGCTTTTTTTAAAATTATAGTGATGTACACATTTACTTTTTCCCCAATACTCTTTTCAACAGAGCCTGGCATATAACCCTCTGAGTCTAGTACTGCCCTAACTGTATTGTCCAGCTTCCTTTATACCAAGGAGGTAGAACAATTTTATAACCAGGATCAAATTACATTAAGGATGAGAGAGGAAGTCTCTCAAGAGAGATGACAGTCTCCCCTTCGATTTCTAATTTTAAAAAGACTTTGTGTGCTGTGTCTGCTTCAAGTGACTTTTCATAACTTTTCTGAAAACAGCAGGAATAGTTGACTTCATAAGGTCATCTGAAAATCTTCTGTGGAATGCTTTTCTGATACTCAGTTGTTACACAATATAATTGGATATAATCCAAAGAGTTTTAATTCTTTGTAGGGTTGGTAAGTCACAAAATAATAAATCCCTAAAGACCAGAGACAGTGTTGATTTATCTATTTCTCTCCCTTATTTTCTAGGTTTAGGTAAAAGATGGACGGAAGTATCTACACATTGTTTTTCAATATATATTTTTGATCCTTGATCCTGAACAGAAGAACTTGCAAATCAAAATTCTATTTTATTTTGAAATTACAGGTAACCAAGGGACTTTGGGTGCAAAACATGACTGATATCTCAGTGAACCCTTGGAGAAGGAAGTTTATAAATTCTTAGGAAAAAGATTCACTCAAGTCTTCAGATACTTGATAGAGAAACTTCAAGAAATCAAGTGTAATGGGAGCTTCAAGTAAGGAAAAGAGACAAATTACCTAAGTATGAATCACAGAAGGAAAGGGAAAATATCAGATTTCCCATCACAGCAGTAAATTCCAGAAGACAATGGAATAAGATCTTTGAAGGGCTAAGTAAAACTGGAAAACTGAGAAAGTTCTGAGGGAGAAAAACTGAAAATCCAAAGTTAGAATTAAATAAAGACACTTATGAATACAATGGAACTCAGAAACTTTGCCACTGATAGACTACAATTGGGTGGGTTTTGGGGCGGAAGGGGGAGTTAGGAGTGATTCCTCATAACTAACACAAGTAAAAGAAGCAAAGAAATGGGAGAGACACACAAGCTGAAGAATGAATAAAAGAAAATAAATCACTAAATCTAAATAAGTACTGTATAGAAAAAGTGTGTGTGTGTGTGTGTGTGTGTGTGTGTGTGTCTAATAACAGGGTTGACAAAAAAATTCTAGACTCCATTGAATACTAGTTTGAGAGTTGGGGGTAGGTTCCAGGCTGGAGATATATAAGGAAGCTAACGTTGGGAGGGCAAATAATAATTGTATAGCTTCCAAGCAGGAAAAAAAATAGAACAAAATTCAATCAACCCAACAGAAATCAGAAAATAAGAAGCATAAAAATAAAAAGAGAAAGAAGATACAAGGGATAAGTCCAAATATTTCAATGGCCCTAATAAATATGAATGAGTTAAACTCACCTACTAAAAAACAGGAATTAAGATATTTAAACAAAATACCATTTAGGCATTAGGACTAAATAATTCTCTCTTAATTTAAAAAATAGGATTTCCTATCCTCTATAATGAATCATCACAATACAATACAAATAGAAATAAATAAAAAGAATTCAAGTCCCAAATATTTAAAAACTAAAATATATGTCTAAATAATTCATGGTAGTGAAGAAAAGAAAAATAAATATTATGTAATATTTAGAACATAATTGTAATGAATGCCAGTCCATAACAAAATTAGTGGGATGAGCTAAAGCAGTATTTAAACTTTTCTTTCTTTCTTTCTTTCTTTTTTTTTTTAAAGAGAGAGGACTTCCTGTTGTGGTGCAGCAGAAACGAATCCAACTAGGAACCATGAGGTT
>PVHT020000195.1:7503332-7533732 GCA_004024745.2 Catagonus wagneri
AAAAAAAAAAAAAAAGAGAGAGAGAAAGAGAGAGAGAGAAGGGAACTAAACATAAATTAAATGATTACCTCAGAAAATTAGAAAATGCCGAATGAAGTCAGAGGAAGAAAATGAGAGAAAAAGAGAAGTTAAAATGGAAAAAGCCAATTAAACAATAGAGTGTTGCTCAATAAAACTAATACTGGTTCTATGAGAATCTAATGAAATAAACCTCTAGAAAGAAGGAGGAAAAAGAGAGAGAAGGCAAAAATAATAATCTTAAAAATGAAGGGCATAATTATGGATGCCATAGTGATTTCAGAAATCATAAGAAAATACCATATAGAATTTTAGGCCAGTTAAATGTACAACCTAGGAAATAAATCTCTACAAAGAAATGAATAACTGAAAGCTTCAACAGTCTCATGATTTTACTGGAGAATTTGACCTTCTACTAAAACGATTCCGACCTTACAATACCTATTTTATATTCTGTCAGAAGATGTCCAGCCTGCCAACTTGATTCAAGAGGCTAGCATAACTAAACAAAACAAACTCAAAGAAAAGTCACATAAGAAAAAAAGACCAAACTTATTTATGAATTCAGATGTAAAATTAAATGTAATCAAGGCAGAAAGAGCATTTACTATAATTTAATACCTAATCTTGATTAAATTTATAGCAAACTAGGAAAGAAGCAAAATTTCTAATAAAAGGGTACATACTAAAAATGTCCAGAAAATAAGCTACTTAGTAGTTAAATTTAAGATGAATTCCAGTGAAAATCCAGAAAAAGCTAAAAATATCTGCTGTCAGCCTACATTTAACATATATGCAACACTACAAGAGATGCCAGCTAACAAAGTGATTTTAAAAACTCGTAAAAATGGGAGTTCCCTGGTGGACTAGAGGGATAATGATCCTACGTTGTCACTACAGCAGCTCAGGTCACTGCTGTGGTCTGGGTTCGATCCCTGGCCTAGGAACTTCTGCATGCCATTGGAGTGGCTATAAAAACATAAAAATAGAAAAAAATTTAGGAAGATTCCCTTGTGGTGCAGTGGGTTATGCACCCAACTAGTATCCATGAGGATGTGGGTTCAATCTCTGGCCTCATTCACTGGGTTAAGGGTCCAGGAGTTCCCGTCGTGGTGCAGTGGTTAATGAATCTGACTAGGAACCATGAGGTTGCGGGTTCAATCCCTGGCCTTGCTCAGTGGGTTAATGATTCGGCATTGCCGTGAACTGTGGTGTAGGTCTCAGACGCGGCTCGGATTTGCTGTTGCTGTGGCTGTGGCTGTGGAGAAGGCCGGCAGCTGTAGCTCCAATTAGACCCCTAGCCTGGGAACCTCCACATGCCCCGGGTGCGGCTTTAAAATGCCAAAAAAAAAAAAAAAAAAAAGGGTTAAAGGTCCACGCATTGCTGTGAGCAGTAGTAAAGGGTTTTAGGACTATAAAGAAAGGGACAATATTTCCTTATTTGAAGATAATGTACTAGTTAAGATAATCAGTGCATCATTAGAATTTATAAGAGAACTCAGTATGTAGCTAGCGATAAGATTAATATATAATAAACAATAAGACCCAAAATGCCACGTTCTAAACAGTCAGAATATGTAAACAGAAAAACAGATACCCTCTTCAATAGTAAGAAAAACTATTAAATACCTTGCCACAAATCTAATAAAAAATGTACGTTAAGGAGAAAGCATTCATGGAGAAACATATACGAAGATATGCATAAAATGTTAACAGAAATAAAATGACCTTAGCAGCATAGTGTGTTCAAGCATGAGCATAGTACTATGTTTAACTCTGTGAAAGGGGCAAGGCTTCTCAGTTACTGTTACTAAGATCCCAACTAAAACCTGAAAAAGACTTTTGCTGGCATTTGGCTCAAAGAAATTAACAAGGGCCAGTAAATGTGCAAGAAAAACATTGGTGGTTTTGCAAAAGCGAATTTTGCATATAAAATTCCATATCTGTACCACAATTCAAGCATGAATGCCTGGACACTGTGGTTTTCCCCAAGACCCACGCTGCCTTTCCTCCACTGCGTCAATGCCCTATGTTTGAGGATTCATCTCAGCACCAGGAGCAGCCCCTGATTGGTCTAGATCTGTCAAATCTGGCATGTGGTTTCAGAAGTCAGGGCTCTTAGCCAGGCACGGTATGGCATTCTCAGGCCAACCAAGGCAGGTTCAGCAAAAGTCATATGACTTAACTCAGGACCATGAGACTGGAGGGGAAGCTTCCTAAGTGCTTCTAGAAGCACCTCACTACCTAGAGAGTTAAAGGCAGTGATGCTTTCTCCTCCTTTGATACTTTCCAGCAGTGACATATAGACAGAACTGAGCCGCCGTCTTGATATCAGAGTGAGATGATGCGCATGCTGAGAAGACAGCAGAGCCACGACTATCGCAGGAAAACAGAGTCACCACCACTGGGCTAAGCCAACCCTAAGACCCTTTATAACAATATCTAAACCTTGTAACATGACAAAATCATCCTCCCGGATACAACGAGAGTTAAGAATTTATTGCAGGGTGTCCCAAAATAGCAATTTCTCATGGAACCCTTTAAAAAAAAAAAGATTGAAATATAGTTGATTGACAACGTTGTGTTAGTTTTAGGTGTACTGCAAAGATATTCAGATGTATACATGTTTTTGTTTTACATTCCCTTTAAGACACAATTCAATTTTATAAACCAAAGCACACACGTTGAAGGAACCCAGCTGAATGTGGAAGAAGTGTTACTAGTACAGAGAAGGGCCTAGGGAGCAGAGGTCTGCCATGAACCTCAGAGCTTCTCTATGAGTCATGCCCTTCAGTTGCTCACCTACATTATTTCTCTCCTCCACATGTGAAGCTTCTCTGCTCCTGAACACACCCCGCATTCTCTCACCTCCAAGCTTTTAATACATGTATACTTTTCTACCGACTGGGAAGGCCTCCACCCCCTCTCTCCTGTCCACATCAAGTCATGCTCAGCTGGAACACCATCCTGAGGTCTTGCCTGCTTTACAGTACTAATCTGCTTTCTCCAGGCTTGCCCTCTCTCTCCTTTCTCCCAACTCCTCTTGCAGGCTGACATCACAAAGTTGGCAGTTGAAGATGTACTGCCATGTGGTTTCTTCTGCTGCTGCTGAGACCTTTTATTGCTGCTTTACTTTTCAAATATTTGTCTTCTTTCCAAACAGATTTCAAGCTATTTGGGGACAGGAAGTAAGTCACAGCTATATAGTCCCTCCTCCTTTGACATAGTAAGCTCTTAGCAAGCATTACTGATTGATTTGGATTTCTGGAATCATCCTTTTTGAACCATCTGCATTCTAACCAGATTTTTCTTGCCCTTTCATATCTTCAGTCCCAGTTCCAGGCCTGGCTACTTTTAACCTGCCTTCAGATTAGACAGTCTGCTCACTCCCCTTTGGTCAGTTAACTCAGAAGATGTGAATTTTGGCCAACCTCTGGAGAGCAGTATCTCCCCAGCAGCAAGAACCCAATACAGTCTCCACGTTTTCAGATCCCAGGAAGTTATTTGCAGCCCAGGCACTGTTAGGTCCATGGAGGAGAGGAGATGAAAATCTCCAGGTGTCTTTATAGCTGAATCCTATTCATCTCCTTCCCACGTCAGCAGAGACAGGTTGCTTTTTGCTCTGTACTGCTCTGTTTTGCCCATGTCTTCATTTATGAAAACAAGCTCCAAGACAATAAACCCCGTTCTTGCTCTTAAAAGCTTAATTAGCTACCTGCTCAATGCTGGTTTTAATAATGACAACCATCAGGGCTCCAAATTAACCCATGAAACTTTAAAGGACCATTTACGATACCAAAGTGTCAATAACTTTGCATCAATAAGCTGAGTTTAATAACTCAGCTATTCACCTTGAAATCTCTCTCTCTCTCTCTTTTTTTTTTTTTTTTTTGGTTTCTATGGCCATACCCACAGCATATGGAAGTTCCCAGGCTTAATAGGTTTAGAGTCTGGCATTGCTGTGAGCTGTGGTGTAGGTCGCAGAGGCAGCTCGGATCTGGCATTGCTGGGCCGGTGGCATAGGCTGGCAGCTGCAGCTCCAACTCGACTCCTAGCCTGGGAACTTCCATATGCCGCAGGTGCGGCCTTAAAAAGACCAAAAAAAAAAATGATGATATTACTGAAATCAAACTTACAGTTACCAGAGGGAAAACCGTGTTGGGGGAGGGATAAATTAGGAGGGATTAACGTACACACACTACTATACATATAAAAAAAAAATAACTATCAAGGACCTACTGTATAGCACAGGGAAATCTACTCAATATTCTGTAATAACCTGTATGGGAAAAAAGAATGGATATATGTATATATATATATATATATATATATATATATATATATATATATAACCGATTTACTTTGCTGTACACCTGAAACTAATACAACATTGTAAGTCAACTATGTTCCAATAAAACTTTTTAAAAAGATGGTATTACTTAATTCTGAGTAGGGAATCATAAATGAAATCAAGTAGGTATGTTTTTTCTGCATAGCATTTGCCAACAGGTCTGAAGAACTTTAAAAATGTGCAAAGCCTTTCATTCTGAAGTATCATTTCAGAGTACCTATCGTGAAAGAAAAATCAAAGACATGGTAACGACTTTTAATAATTGATATTTATAATAAACAACTGAGAAGTTCCCGTCATGGTGCAGCGGTTAATGAATCCGACTAGGAACCATGAGGTTGCGGGTTCGATCCCTGGCCTTACTCAGTGGGTTAACAATCCGGCGTTGCTGTGAGCTGTGGTGTAGGTCGCAGACACAGCTCGGATCCCGCCTTGCTGTGGCTGTGGTGTAGGCTGGCAGCTGTAGCTCCGATTGGACCCGATTGGACCCCTAGCCTGGGAACCTCCATATGCCGTGGGTGCAGCCCTAAAAATAAAAAAATAAAAAAATAAATAAACAATTGAAAACAATAAGTCCTAAAAAACTCAGCTACAGAATTATGCTACTACTTATAATAAATAAGGGACCAGAGATGTTAAATGAGAATAAGAAAAAGGGTAGATTCCAGTACGATGGTATCCAGAAATGGTTAGTTGAATTAATATCCTTATATCAGGAGCTTGACTGTCAAGAAATACTCAGTTTATGAAACTAGAAGCAAAGGATTAAGCATATTACTTAGAGTTTCAAAGATAACCAATAGAGAAATCAAGAATGGACCTCTATAGAAGAGGGACCAGCGTTTATGAAGATGCACAATGGAGCAACTGAATTAAGTTCCATAAGACCAAAGCTTGCACTGCAAAAGAAAATATTACAAGGGGGAAAAAAGAGGCCAAAGAGGTTACTAATGAGTATCCATTCCTTAAGAAAGAGGGGTGCAATTTTCTAGTGTGGATATTAAAGAAACTTACATGAACATTTATCTTAAAAGCTCCTTTGTTGTATGAAAGAGAACACTGAACAAATACCTATTGGATGTCTACTATATTTTAGGTACCATGGAGATTCAAAAGTGAACAAAACAGGAAAAATCCTAGCTCTCCTTGAGTTTATATTTTGGTTTTTGGAGGAAAAGATGGGAAATAAACTAATAAATACATGGTATGTAACGGGCAGCCCCCAATGCCTGTTAAGACGGCTCCCAATGCTTTCTACATCCACCATCCAACAGAATAACAATTCATATCTTCGTGTAATCTACAACCCCTGCGTGTGGACTCGACTTAGTGACTTGCTTCTTCTAATGGTAGAATTCAACACAAGTCAAGGAATTTGACTTCTAAGATTGAGTTTTAGAAAAAAACTGTGGCTTCTGTCTTGCTAGAACTCTCTGACTGTGCCTTGCTTGCTCACTTTGATCACACCAGTGGCCATGCTTTTGGTCTGTCATGTGGAGAGGCTGATGTCACAATGAACTCAAGGCAGCCTCTGGCCCAAAGCCGAGAGGAACTGAGGCTGTCAGTTCAGCAGTCTCTAGGAATGAATTCTGCCAACAGCCCAAAAAACAATCTTGGAAGCAGAACCTGTTCCCATTTAACCTTGAGGGACTATGGCTCTGTCAACACCTTGACTGCTGCCTTGTGAGAGATTCCAAGTCAGAGAGTCAAGCTAAGCCAAGCCGTGTCCAGATTCCTGGCCCACCGAAATCTTGGAATAATAAATGTTTGTTGTAAGTGGCTAAGTTTCAGGGTTATAGGTACTATAACCATGGATAACTAAGACCATGTTCTGCATGTGAAGTACCATGGATAAGGATAAGGGGTCCAATGGTTGCTAGAGCGGAAGCGGGGCTTCTGTTTTTTAAAGAGTGGTCAGTAAAGGCCTCTCTGAGAAGGAGACACTCATGGGTAGGACTGAAGAGAGTCTGGGTAGAGGCTATGCCAGTACCTAAAGGAAGTACTTTCCAAGAAGAGGGAACAATAAATGCAGAGGCCTGAGCCAGACATGGGCTTGAAATGGTCAGTTCTGCCACAGAGTGATCTAAGACAAATTCAGAGCCACAAGTCATGGAAGGCAGAGAGGGGCCTTCGGGCTTGTCCCGCCTGTTTCTCTTCTGAGTGGACCATGTGCCTGTCTTGTCTCATTACTCTCGACATAACAACCTCTCCCTGGAAGAACAGGAATCCTTGATAAAGAGAAAATGTCACATTAGATAAGGCACAAAAGACATTTCTAAAGGTATTGCATTTTTTTGTGTGTTTAAAATGATTTGATGTGAACAAGGGGAAGTAAAAAAATTGCTTCTAACCAGGAGACCAACTGAACAGCTAAAGGCAAAAGTAGTGTAGAGTCAAAATTAACCAACAGGTAGTTTATTACAGATGATACAACCATGTATAGTCTTTCCTAAATATATTAGAACTTAAGAACCACCGAGTAAGGAAAAAAAAGGCATCTAAACTCCAAAGTCTGGGCATGCCTTTGAGATAACTACCAAATTCCACAGGCAATGCAAATAAATGGAAAATTCTTGACTGTTCCTATTTACCTTTTCTGTTTACTCTGTTCTGTTTTAGTTAAAATATTAATGCAACCTTACGGCATATGAATAGTTCCATGAGATATGTCTTAAACATTAGGCATTGTGTCTTACCTCGAATATAGTAGGTAGTCAATAAATATTACATGGGTTTGAATCTAAATATTACTTCAAGAGACTCACATTCAAATTGTTATTCAGAAAGTAGTTGAGAAGAACAAGACCCCCTTCTTCTTCTCATGCCATCAGATGTCAAAGGCATTTAGACACTGGTCTCACGAACCATCAAATATTTGTAGGGGATGCATTGCATGTGGCTTGTAAACTATATCTTTTCTCTCCTAGACTCCTCGGAGCAGAGAACATTTACATATACATTCCTAAAGCCTAAAATATTGCTTGGCACATAATAGGTTTTCATTAAATATTTGCATAAATAAATGAATAAATAGATTGGAGATTTGTTCCTACAAGCCAAAATGGAGAGCCATGTCTCTTAAATATAATGTTTAAGATGCAATTTGATTTGTAACTCAAAGATAAGACTGAATTTCTCTCTGCAATTTGGATATAAATACTCCTCTGGACCCTAGGTGCTATGGAGATATTTTTCTGGAAAACTAATGGCAGCAGTCAAATGCTTCAGAGAATGGTCTTCACCTAAAAAATAAGATTTCAATAATGTCATTGTCCCCCTAAAGACGAAGTTTGTGTGTCTGAGACATGTTTGAAAATAATGCTTAACAAATTTAAAGATGAAAAATAAAGACTGAGGGTAAATGGCTTGGCCGTAAAATAAAAACATGAACCTCGAGAGGGTAATTCATTTATCAGAAAGAGCATACAGAAACAACTTACTATCCACCTTGCCAACAGAAGAAGAGGCAGAACTAGGAATTAAGATAAGCAGTACCTGGAGTTCCCTTCGTGGCTCAGTGGTTAACGAATCCGACTAAGAACCATGCAGTTGCGGGTTCGATCCCTGGCCTTGCTCAGTGGGTTAAGGATCTGGCGTTGCCGTGAGCTGTGGTGAAGGTTGCAGACGCGGCTCGGATCCCGCGTTGCTGTGGCTGTGGCGAAGGCCAGCAGCTACAGCTCCTGTTAGACCCTTGCCTGGGAACCTCCATATGCCGCGGGTGTGGTTCTACATAAAGGCAAAAAGACAAAATAAATAAATAAATAAATAAGATAAGCAGTACCACTGTCTTTCAGAGATCTATCATCCAAATTAAAAATTCATTCATTGATCACATATTAATTGAGCATCTACTATAGGCAAGGAACTCTGCTGTCACTGAGGATTTATAGGTAAATAAATAAGATGCTGTGCTTCCCTCAAAGCTTTCCCATGTGGTTTGGGACACTCATGTGTAAGCAAATAAACAATGGTATTAAAGAGAAGGCAGGGTTAAAGGCCAAAAGTTAATGACACGAAAATACATGAAACTTGGAAGATGGACAGATTTTCCTGAAAGTCACATTCAGCACGAGTCTGCATGAAGCTGTGAGTATACAAGGCAAGTTTTGAGATATGGAAAGAATACAGAATTAATTATGATGGAATTAAGGGAAAGGAGATTATAAGACTACTCTTAGTTTTATTATTGCATTTCATTCTGTTCTAGCAATTTACCCCAGGAGGCTGGTGCATGACAACTATTATCAACTTAGAGTCGTAGTACAGAAAAGGGTCAGAGTCATACTTTCAAGATGGCAGAGGAAAGACATTATTACACCCTGTACTTTTAAAAATTATGTAAAAACAATGAAACAGAGGACAATCTCCATCAACTTTGGAGCAACTATATTCTAAACTATGGAAATCAATTGGAGGAAAGCCAAACAAACTTAGAGAGGAAAAATGTTGACACTTGGTGCTTTGATGGAGGTAGTGGGGTGTTAATGGTAGAAGCAAGCATTCTACCTCGTCAGAGCTCCCAGAAGCTTTAGGAACCAGAGGCACTACTGACAATGGAAGCAAGGGTGAGGTAGCAATCTAGAAAAGGACACTTGGTCAGCACTAGTAGAAAGTGCTGTATTCATCTGGGCCTGCAGTCCACACTGAGTGCGACCAAACAACCATTCGTCCTCAGCCAATGGAGAAGTCAGGAGATCTGCTCATAGAAGAAAACGAAGCAGGATTTAATTTATAACTAGAGAGCTAAGATATAACAAGTACTGGAGAATGAGCTCCATCAAGACAAGAGAGTAAGCCAATACAGAAACACACAGAGGTTCTAGGACCAGGGTGGGAGACAAAGGAAATCCATAGGATGCTGACACAAAGAGAGCTACCTTAAAATGAGAGCATCAGAGGAGTTCCCTGGTGGTGCAGTTAAGGATCTGGCGTTGTCGCTGCTGTGGTGTGGGTTGGATCCCTGGCTCGGGAACTTCCATATGCCACAGTGTGGTCAATAAAAAAAAACGGAGAGAGAGAGCTTCAGAGTAGACCTACAGAAAAGCCACTCAAGACCGACAGGTTGAAGGAATTCAGAAAGACAGTAGGAACTGATCAATTATATAACTTGCTGAACTCTGGGGAAAATTGAGTTGAGAGTTATTTTAAGGAATTATGGGGGTTGTAAGAAGACCCTTCTAGATAGTCAGCAAACAACCAGAAAACTAAAGCAACAGGAAAAACAAAACAATTATTCAAGAAAGGAAATGGAATCGTAATGCGATTGATACCTAGGTTAGCAGGAAATGATATTTACAGCATCATTATAACAAAACCCCTCCAGCTGGAGTTACCAAAAAGTTAAAATGATTAAAATCTGCCATAATAAAAAGTCCATTGATAATGCATAAAATTACGTACATCAAAAGATAGCAATTTATGCATTATTTTTCAAAATATACTTCTAAATAATAGAATAAATAAGCCAAGTTAAATGCATTTGCCTCTGGGGAGCAGGCAAGGCAGGGAAAAGGATGTGACAAGTTTTTATGTTATAAGCTCTTTACAAGTACCGAGCTTTTACAATTATTTGTAAGTAAACTTCTGGTTAAAAATAAAACCAGTAGCCTCTTTTTCCACTCCAAGACTCACATAAATCTCTCTTTCTGGTGATTAGAGGACACCTGGACACATGGTGGCTCCAGCAGCAGAGGCTGGCAAGCCCTTGGTAAGGTCCCAGGAAACAAACATCCTTATTCCGCTTCCTAACCTGGATCTTCCCATATGAGCCCCAAGGAGAACAACCCACTAGACTCTTGCACTGCAGTGCTCTACTCCTGGCCTTTCTCCTCCCCGACATTGTCATCACCACTCATCTACTTATTTTGTACCTTTCACATAAAGTGATGGCACCACACTGGTCTCCCAGAGGAGAAAGAGATGTACCCTGGCCTGTGTCTTGATTTCAGCTGGCAAAATTCTGATTGATTGATTGATTGATTGATCTATTGATTTTTACTAGAGAGACAGAAAGATGAGAAGACCATTGGAGGAGAAAAAGAGCTCATTATGAATGTGAAATTTTGTGTTTGCCAGGGGAGGGAGGAGGGAGTGGGGGTGGACAGGGAGTTTGGGGTTGGTGGATGCAAACTGTTATATTTGGAATGGATGGGCAAGGGGGTCCTACTGTACAGCACGGGGAACTGGGTGTCAATAGGTCACTTTGCTGTACAACAGAATTGGAAGAAACACTGTAAATCAGCTAGACTTAATTAAAAAAAAACCCCTTACATAAGAAAAACTTGTATTAAGGAGATATAATAATATTCGTACGCAATGATAAAATAGTAGAAGTGACTTTCAGCAACCAGTTAATTGTCTTTTGCATCAAAACAGAATTTAGTTCCCAGGGGTTTCAATATAAATGATTTATATGTATATATATCATAGTAGCTAATGTTTATACTTATAATGTGCCAGACATTGTTTTAACCATTTATGTGTATTAATTTAGCCAATCCTCACCTTCCCATCTACAATATAAGGACTGAGATTGTACCCATCTTCAGAGAGATTAGACCCAGAGAAGTTACATAACTTGCCTGAAGTCACACAGTTAGTGACAGCTAAGATCCTAACCCAGACCAAAAACACTGAACTCCACACCTAGGAACCCCTAGGAATAGAGATGGGATTGAGGACATTTTATTACTAAGATTCAAATATATGCCACAAGAGCAGAATTTGAAAGATGATTTCTGGAGGAGGTGAAATTAACAGTCACACTGACATGAGTGTTCTTGGCAAAGCTTCCACCTGTCATTATGGAAGGCTCACCACTCCTTTTACTTTCCTCACTTCTGGTGTTTTTGTTTCTCTGTTTTCGTTTTGCTTGGGGTGGGCTTGGGTCAGTTTACTTTTCACTGGTACTTTCTCTTAAGGCCGATAAAAGGCAGAGAAGGGAGGGTGGCCCAAAGAGGTCCTTCTTAGAGTAAGCAGCTCTGATGACAGAGAACCAAAACACAAAACAAGGCTGTCCAGACCAGCTCAAATTAGGTCATGGGTTTCAGGGCTCAGCCTTCTCTTTGCATCATCTCTTTCCGTCTGTCATGGATAATCAATGGCCAACTGTCAATACTTGTCTCTAAGGTGAGAGGCCGGTCCCAACCATCTCTCAGGTTCGTTCAGCCCAGGGTCAAGGCGCTTATCCACAGCACTCAGGATCAAGGAGACTCAAGAGGAGTGACCTTATTTCTATAACGCGTTTCTCCCAATGCCACATCAGAACACTTTGACAGAAAACTTATCTCAATATACCTTCCAGATATAGAGACCAATCCCTCTAGCCTGGGGGCCACAGTCATTATCAAGGGATAGTTATTGCCCAAATGAGTTTTTAAATAATTGTGCTAACAGAGTCATAAGGTATTCATGATCTGAAAAATAACTTGCTATAATGTTTAATGACTTATTACTACATACTTGCTATTGAGAATATTAAAAAATTATCCACTACAAAATAATAGGTCAGATCTTTAAAAAAAAAAGTCCAATTTCATCACCAAAGAGTATCCACATAATTCTCAATACTCGAATGAGAATTACCTGGCTAGTACTTTCACACATCAAAACAAAATAAAGCCCAAAGGAACTTAACAGTAAGGAGACAATAACACAACCACACAAAGGGAGCAAGACTGTATCCAGTAAAATTAGATTTCCCACCCTTATCACTCGACATTTGGGCTGGATCATTCCTTGTTGTGGGGAGAATGCTACACGTTATAAAATGTTTTGTAACATCCCTGACCTTGACCCACAGGATGCCAGAGCTCCCTACTCATCCGCACTCGGTCCTGACAACCAAACTGTCTTCAGGCACTGCCAAAGTATCCTCTTGGAGATCAAAAGTGACCCTGATTGAGAACCATGACTGGAGACATAAAGAATATATCAGGTGTTATCAGGAAATTCTGAAATCGCAATTCTTTTATAGAACAAATTTATTCTGTATCTGTCTTGTGATGATGACAGATTCTTTCAGTAGTGAACAGGAGACAAGGTTTAGCTGGCCTGGAGCTCTGAGCAAACCTAGGAAAGGGTGCTTATTTACATGTATTTTTTACTCGTTTTTTTTTTTTTTTTTCTTCACTGACGGTGACACGAAGGAACAAGAAATACAATGCTGGTTGACTGGCAATTTCTTATAACTTTCAAAATTGCTCTGACAAGTTGATAGAAGAACATCATGGAACACAAAGCAAAAAAGATTTAACAGGAGGAAGGTGGCATTTCTTTGAGGAATGTGGTCTGTCTAACCAAATAAAAGCATAAAGAAATCCGACTAAGCATAAATACAAGCTCAGTAGATCTGTCTCTCTAGCGAAGACAGAAAGGCTTTAGTTGATTTTTCTTTATTCTGTCCTCCTGAATCGTGGCAGAACAAGTGCCTAATTAGCTACAAAGGGAGGACCTCATTAAAGCTGTTCAGGAATTTTTTTTTTTTTAAAAGACAGACTTCACATATTCAGCCTATAAAAACATCCTTTGATATCTAAGCTCGGGCTGCTGTAACAAAACACCCTAGACTGAGGGACTTAAACAACAGATAATTATTTCTCACAGTTCTGGAGGCCGGAAGGCCAAGATTAAGTTGTGGACAGGTTTGGTTCCTGGTAGGAAGCCACTTCCTGGCTTTCAGAAGGCCACCTTCTCACTGTGTGTGTCTTCACAGGGCGGAGGGGAACCACAGTGGTCTTCTTTTTCTCAGAGGACAGTAATCTCATCACAGACGCTTCGCCCTCCTGACCTCAGCTGAATCTACTTCCCCCCCAAGGCCCCACTTGCAGATACCGTCACCATGAGCGTGAGGACGCAAACATTCAGCCCGTCACACCTGAGAAGAAATAAAAGCCGAGCTACTGGGTGATTTGTTTTCAGAGGGAGGCTTGTCTTTGAGAAAGCCAAGGCATTACAGAAGTAGCACTGACTTTACCGCAGTCCAAGAGGAATCTGCAGTTGCCATCTGTATTTGTAATTCGTGTGGCATTGCAATCACAGATGCTTAGAAAACTTTCAGGTAATTAAAAAAATGTTGGGAGCTCTCATGTTTTCGAGATGTTAACAAATGGCACTTAATTATTTCCCAGATGGAGAGGCTATACAATCAGTGTAGGGGGATACACAATTGGTTCTTGTATATACCGCGCATCTGAACTTGGGAATTGGGCCTTGAACTTCTCAGGATGCCACCCGTGGTTGGAAGCTGGTGAGAAAGACAGAAGCTCAGGCCCTGCCCCAGACCTGTTTAACCAGAATCTGCATTTTAACAAGATCCCCAGACAATAATTATGCTCAATAAAAGTTCGAGAAGCACTGATCTGGAGAGTCCAATTGCATGATTTAAGATCACGTGGTATAGACCTTTCCGTAGTAAGCATGAGAAACATTTTTTTGAAAAGATTCTTTTTTGAGCTTCTTGGAAAATATTAAAAAAAATCTTTTAAAAGGAACTCCTGGTATTCCAGGAACAGCAGATTATATATAAAATAAATAAATAAGTAGAACTGGTATAAAAATGACTACCTTAAGCCATCACTGTAGATGTTCATCAAAGGAAGATATTTCTGGTCGGATGACTTCACATGCAGCGGGGAACTCTACTGAAAACATATGACAAGAGCTGTTTCTCAAGCTCAAAGAAAAATCGCTCTCTGACCACAGTACCCAGGACGGACACTGCCCACCACTTCTCCATGGTGATGTGTTTCGAATCTTCCACACAAACATACAAAATGCTGTTATACTAAGTGAAGTTAGAAAGAGAAAGACAAATACCATATGATACCACATATATGGAACCTAACATGTGGCACAAATGAACCTGTCTACAAAGCAGAAACAGACTCACAGACATGGAGAACAGACTTGTAGTTGCCTAGGGAGAAGGAGAGAGAGTGAGATGGACGGGGAGTTTGGGGTGAGTAGATGCGAATTATTCCATGTAGAATGGATAAACAACGAGGTCCTACTGTACAGCACCGGGAACTATACCCCGTGTACTGGGATAGACCATGATGGAAAAGAATATAAAAAAGAAGGTACAGGGGGTACCGTCGTGCCTCAGCGGTACCGAACCTGACTAGCATCCATGAGGACTCAGGTCTGATCGCTGGCCTCGCTCAGTGGGTTGAGGATCTGGCGTTGCGGTGAGCTCTGGTGTAGGTGGCAGACATGGCTCGGATCCCTGCATTGCTGTGGCTGTGGTGTAGGCCAGCAGCTGCAGCTCTGATTCGACCCTAGCTTGGGAACTTCCATGTGCCGTGGGTATGGCCTTCAAAAGAAAAAAAAAATAAGAGAAGATTTTAAAATGTTAAGTCAAAGTTCAATGCACAGGGTTAAAGAGCATCCATAATTAGTAGGCAGTTAGATCTATAAATGAAAGACAATGTCATGTAATTAAAAGACGAAGGCAAAAATCTTTGTAAAAGTATAATAAAAATAAAGTCTGTCACACTAAATTGTAGAGAACGACATTTCTATTCTATTGATGGGGTTGTTTTTCCTTTGGAGTCTTTTATTCCCCCTACTCAGGCCACAATAATAAAGTAACGGGAAATATATGAAAAAGGTGGAAGATTATAAGCTTAAAGCCCAGAATCCCTATGGGGTCAGCCAAAAACATAATTAAGGAAAAAACACTCATTTAAGTTTCCTTTCCCTCCAAAACCTAATCTCATATTATTTTCAAGACCTTGGAGAGGAACAACAATTTAGGGTCAGCTTCGGAACAATGTTAGATTACTGCTAACTGGACCCCATGACCTTATTTAGAATGGAATTATGGGCCAACAGATTTCAGGGGTAGGAATTTTGAAAAAGGTGTTGTGCTCTCCCAAAGCCAAGAAATAATCCTTTCACATAAGAACACCAGGAACACTAGCTTATTGCCTCTAAACTTGGCTTTCAAAATCTACTGAGTTTCCATAGGCAGGATATGAAACACTCAACTGTCAAGAAGACATTTTGCCCTCAAAAGCTCAGTGCACTGTGAACAAAACACAATATGCACAGTCTATTGTCCTTCCTTCCCTCCAGGAGATGTCAGCTCTAACAAAAAAAGGTACATCTTTCCCAATTCTGGGCCTACTCTGCCTTTCTAAAGGCGCAAGTGAAAAAGACACCGCCTCGGAGTTCTGTTGCGGCTCAGCTGTAACGAACTGGACTAGTATTCACGAGGACGCGGGTTTGAACCCTGGCCTCGCTCAGTGGGTTGGGGATCCACCGTTGTCAAGAGATGTGATGTAGGTTGCAGATACAGCTTAGACCCTGTGTTGCTGTGGCTGTGGTATAGATCGGCAGCTGTAGCTCCGGTTTGAGCCCTAGCCTAGGAACTTCCATATGCAGTAGGTATGGCCCTAACACAACAGCAACAACAACAGACACCCATTCTCCGTCTCACCTTGCCCCCCAATTTTGTTTTTTTTTAAAGCCTGTAAGTTGTTAACCACTTTCATGAATAAGCACTCAAACGAAATAGCAAGACTACAACTTGCAGAGTGAGACTGACATAATGAATTCCCATTTTTATGAAAATGTATTTCCTCATTTGTCTAATGAGCTCTATATTTCACTTCTTAGAAAAATGCAAGACCACCTTCTAGCTCACTTGGAAATCCTGGGGAATCTTTCCTGATCTTTGTAATTTGCTCTCCTAGGTCAGAAAGCCATTATTTCCTGAGGTCCTCCTGTGCGCCAGGCACTGAGCCACGTGCTTGATTTGCATTATCTCACTTTTTTCTTCAAACAGTTCCAAGGTGATATTTTTCCAACTTTTCTGACTTCGGGGATTGAGAGAAGGGAAGGTAATTGGAAGAAAAGGCTCCATACTCAGGTTTTACACCCCAAACGGCAAAGCCTGAGATCCCCCCAGCATCCTCCATAGTGAAGACAGTCGGTAAGTATCTGCTGAACTGAACAGACTTGTAGACCATGGTCTTCTTTGGCCAGATGCTGAGGTGTATCCTTTGAGGGAAGTGCACCAGACGAAAGATACAGGAGCCAGTAGTCAAGTGCCCTTTCCTTTTCAAAAGAAGCAAACCTCAAAGCCATAATCACATATAAATTCCATAATAAATGACCTTAAATGATAATATCAGGAAGGAAATGCTTTACAAACAAACCCTGATTTCAAGCATTCAAAAATATTAGATCTTAACTTCCTAAGTGTTTACGATTTTCAGGTGATGAAGGTCTGCTGAACTGTCCACAGGAGTGGGAAGCAGGATGGAGGTGCAGAGAAGGTAAAGGAAGGAAGAGACAGCAGGGGGTTAGCTGTGCCAAGTAGGAAACTAAATCCCCAGGCTACATGGTCTCTTTATGTGATGGGCTAGAAATGCCGCCCCTGCATCAAACGATAGGGGACGAGTTCCCCTTGTGGCTCAGTGGTAACAAACCCAACTAATGTCCATGAGGACGTGGGTTCGATCCCTGGCCTCCCTCAGTGGGTTAAGGATCCAGCATTGCTGTGGGCAGTGGTATAGGTCACAGACTCGGCTCAGATCCTGCATTGCTGCGGCTGTGGCATAGGCCAGCAGCTGCAGCTCCGATTCGACCTCTGGCTTGGGGACTTTCATATGCCACAAGTGCAGCTCTAAAAAGACACACACAAAAAAATAAAATAAAATATAAAGCAAGCAAACAAAAAAAGCAATAGGGAAATAAACCCTTTTACCTCCAATGCAAATATTTTATTTTTGAGAAGCACAGAGTTATCATGGGGGCATTTTTCCCCTCGTACTGCCTAAGCTACCAGACAATACTTGATTAGAACTCACATCCTATGATCAATCAATTCTATAGTTTTATTTTTTCACCTTGGTGACCAAAGAGTTAAATAAAAGGACCGTATTTATAGATAGGGTTTTCATAATTAAAGGCCATGCTTTGGAAAGAAAAAAAGGAATTATCGTTGATGTCACACTCATCAGTGGATGACCTTTTTATCAGATCTCCATTCCCCACATTCCATCCTCCTTACATTTAGATAGAAGTTTGTAATCCGGTCAATATACTGCTAACTTCCACTGTCGCCCCAGCACAAAGGACACCTTCCTTATGTCTTCCTTGCAGGTGGTACATGAAATTGTATCCAGGTCTGAGGACAACTATAAAGGCTATATTCTATAAACCCGGAAATCACACTGCCTTTCTGTGCTCCAGTCTCCCTGGGGTTGCTGGACAAAGTTAACGTCAGTGAAATCTCTCTGTCTTTAACGAAAAAGATACATTTAAAAATACGAACATCCTCGTTCAACAGAGTTCCTGAGAGATTCTGGTGAGGGAGGGAGCTAGCAGATGCTATGTGGATTCCTGAGAAATAAAAAAGACAAGGGCTGTCCTCCTGAAGGTGACATCACTCAAGCAGTTACATGGGAGGCCTGACAAACGCCATCGTCCAACACACATGGGCCACTCAAGAAGCTCAGACATGGGGTAGGAGGTGGGTGAGGTGGGAACAGGCAGCTAAGAAAGGATTCCCTGGGGAGGAGAAGTCTAAACTGGAAATTAACCTACACAGCCAGCGAGCCAGCACACACGGGGTTTGGGGTGGGAAGATGCAGGTGGGGACGGGGTGGGGATGGAGGCCGAGCAGGAAAGGTCAGCACGTGAGGGGTGGGGCAGAGAGAGCGTGACCACGTGCAGGCTTGAATGGCTGGCGAACAAGGGACAGGGGGTGATGAGAGGCGAGGCAGAGGAGGCAGGGGGATTGAGGACTTTGAAGAAGTAATCAAAAGATAAGATTCGCATCTTGGAAGGCTGACCCTGGGAGCATGTGGAGAGGAGATCAGTGAAGAGCCAGTCACCCAGAGAAGAGTTGATGGAACTCGGCGGCTGGGGCAGGGCTAGAAGTTAGAGAAGAGGGGATTATTGCAAGGATTTAGGAAGTGAGGGACGTGGGCATCGAGACTGCTTGGATATATCATGAAGGCTTAAGACAAAGGAAAGACTCAAGAATTGTTTCCAAACTTCTGGCCTGAGCAACCGAAGAAAAGATGGGCTGGGCCCAGGGAGCACAGATGAAGGAGTCGGTGGGGCAGTGACACGCTAAATTCAGTCCAGGATGTATTAAACTGTAGGAGCTGTTGGAATACCCAAGGAGATGGGTCCCAGCAATATTCAATGTTCAGGTCCAAAGCTTGGCGTCGGGGGAGATCTGGGCTGAAGGCAAAGCCTTCGTCACTCTGACAGGTGGCAAATGAAGACAGGGAAGTAGTAAGATGGCCCAGGAAGGGTGTGTTGTGGGGGAGCAAGGTCCCTTAAGGTCACTGACCTTCAAGGCTGGGCAGAGGAAACAAAGGCCATGAAGGTGATGGAGGGAGAGGAACTGGGTAAGGAGGAAAGCCAGAAGTGGGCACTTTTCTCTCACCCACCCTAAGTCAACAGAGAAGCACTTCCAGGTGAAGGGTCAAGAACAGCGTGGAATGATTTCCAGAAGCATAGTATGGACTTGCCCATTGAATTCGGTGACTTGGAACAAATGGGTTCAGAGGACTGATGAGGGCAGAAGCCAAATTTGATTGCATGGAGGAGTGGAAGCGAGGTGAAGAAATGGATTCAGAAAGTATAGACCAGCACTTCAAAAACTTTTTGGCCCCAGCACACCTTTATACTGTCAAATATTATACCTTTAAAGACATGGGTTTATGTTGGTTCTATCTATAAATATCTAATGTGCTGGAAACTACAACTGAGAAATTATCCAAATATGTATTAATTCATTTAAGAACAATAATAACTTCATTAGATAAATAACATATTTTTATAAAACAATTTTATTTCCCACAACACAAGAATGTGGTGAGAAACACAGCATCTTTTTACACGCTTGCAGACAGATCTCTTCCCTACACAGCTTACGACATGACCATGGGTCTCTCCTGTCTCCTTCTGGATGTGATACAAGCTGCCTTTGCCTGAGACAGGAAAAGGAACTTCTTTCCCACTGGAACTAGGGCAAAAGCGAGGGGTGCCGGGTGTGGATATGAATAAATGGATAGCTATGGAGGCAGGAGGTCAAGAGACTTTTCATCCAGTAGGTTCTACTTGCCCCACAAAATCGGACCATGAGACAGGCAGAGGGAGGAGCCAGAAATGGTAAAAGCAGAGGAAATATGTGAGCAGAAATCAGAAAGTCAAGTCATCCTTTTTAGTGAAGAAATGCGAGGAGGAGTGCCCACGGGCACAGTGGGTTAAGGATCTGGTATTGTCACTGCTGTGGCACCGGTTTCAGCTGTGCCATGGGTTCGATCCCTGGCCTGGGAAATTCCACATGCCATGGGGAAAGCCAAAAGAGAGGGGAAAAAAATGCAAGGCATGAAGTCTCCTCTGATAATACACAGGAAATATCACGGCAGGTATCTGTGGTATTAGAGAAATTGGGAGGCTTTCTGGAAAATTGAAATTCATGCCGAGAGGTTTCAGAAGGAATAAGAGAAGAAAGGCAGCATCTTTGGCTTTTCCAGAGAAAAGTCAAAGCAGTGGTGGCTATTTTCAGCTCTGTGGAAGCCAGCAATAATGGCATTATCAGAGGATGCAGCCGGAGACTAACATGGTTATGTCTCGTTCAACAGCAGTGTTCGCTGCATATCTCAACCTTGTCACATAGAAACAGATACTGTTTACAAAGAGAAACCGTGATGGATGCTCGAGTCATCCGCTGGACCTGGAACAGCCCCCACTCACCCAACCTTCTCTCTTCCCCGCACCAGGAAGAAGTCTATGGGCTTTCTCCACGGTGATGTTAAGGGAAGCACGGCCACTGACTAAGACGGCTGCTGAGTCAAGGGCATGTGACAGCATCCTCTCAAACTTCTCTGAAGTGTTTCTGACTTGTGCAGCAGGTTACTCCAGCAGAGGCTCTTACTTAACCTTCTCCATGCCATGAGCCCCTCAGATAGCCTAATAGAGTCTGTGGACTCCTTCCCAGAACGATGTTTTTTAAATTTATCTATCTATCTATCTATCTATCTATCTATCTATCTATCTATCTAGGCCACATCCACGGCATATAGAGGTTCCCAGGCTAGGGGTCTAATTGGAGCTACAGCTGCCGGCCTTCGCCACAGCCACAGCAACATCAGATCCGAGCGGCGTCTGCGACCTACACCACAGCTCACAGCAATGCCAGATCCTTAACCCACTGAGCGAGGCCAGGGATCGAACCCACAACCTCATGGATCCTAGTTGGATTCGTTTCTGCTGTGCCACAATGGGAACTCCCAGAACAATGTTTTTAAAGGCCAAAAGCAAAATACATAGACTTACAAAGGGCACCAATCGTTCAGCAACATGGTTATCAACATATCTGAAAAAAACAAATTTCTAATATAGAACTATGTGTTAGTTAATACATTACATAGAAATATCTAGCATTATTTCGAAGTCCTACCACTGTGACGTATGGTGGTGACTACTGAGAGTAGACAAAGTAGTTTAAGGCCTAATGGAAAGACAGACGTATAAAGAAACCAGTTGAATAGATTGAAGAAGCATGAGAAACTAGAGGATGCACTCATACTGCAGGATATAGAGGAGTGTGTTCTAGAGTAAAAATGGATTCCTGAAGGATACGCTACGTGAGCTGAGGCTTCAAGTCATGAAGATGTTATCCTTAACTATAAATTAAGAAAAAATTTAATTAAGTAGGCATAGTCTCTGGATGATTAAGGAAAGAAATTATGCAAAAATAGTAAAAATAGTGGTATTGTTCTGAAAAATCACTTTGCGGTATTCCTAAAACAAAGGACTTAAAGAAAGAGAAAATGTATGATGTTAGTGATATTCTTTGTAAAGTAGCTAAGGGAAAAGTCCAATATAACAAGAACATAGAGCAAAATTTCTCATATGAAATGAGCCAGATAGCTTTTTAATTTCTTCTTCGCCCGTAAAGGAGACAAAACAACCTTTGTAGTACGTTCCATCTCCAAAGGGGCAAAAAGGGTAAATAAAAGAGAGCCACAGGACACCAATCAAAATATCCTCTGAATACATAGATTCTTTTTTTGAAAATAAGAACTCAGAATTAAGTCCCATGAAAATTCACCTTGGGAAAATGCCAAGATCATTGAGGCAAATTAAAGAACCATAAGGCAGGGTTTAAGAGGTAGCTCCCTGCCTTCAAAGGTGATAGGATACAAGTTGTTAAAGGACATGGCAGTGATGCCTTCCCATAATAGGAAGTGGAAAGTGATGGCCTGCAAGGGAAGCTGGGCAGGGGTACCAAAACCCCACCTAGAACAGGACTTTCCCCCAGGAGTTTAAGGAGGAGAGACTGTTGTTTTGCTGTCCTCACTCACTCACAGTTTTCATAGGAAGGAAGGAAGGAAGGAAGGAAAGAAGGAAGGAGAAAGAGAAAGAGGAAGGTAGGTAGGGAAGAGAGAGAAGGAGGAAGGAGGGGGAGACAGAGAAGGAGACAGAAAAGGAGAAAGAGAGAAGGGAGGAGAAGGGAAAGGAAGAAAGAAGGAGAGAGGGAGGAAGACATTCAAAACACAATAGATGCTCAGTAAATGTTATCACTTCCTAACAGCCTGCTTTTGGCACTTGAGCATGTTACAGAAGATTGGCTAGTTCTTTCCCTTTAAAATTATACATGCTGCCCAAAGGTCTATAAATTTCCTTATATTTTTATGAAGACCTTCAGATACTTAGCAAATTTCCTGAAAGCCCAGCTTCTTAGGGCAATTGTGAATACTGCTAATGTACATTGATCTTGAAATGCTCAGAATCATGGTAAACGGTAGGGTTAGAAAACATACTTCAAAGTGAAAGATATTTTCATAAGATAGTGACCAACATTTCTGTAAATACTGACCACTGTAATCAGCAGATTTTGCTACCTGAGCAATAAAGCAGGAAAACTTTGGATACATCCACATATAACATTAGGTGTTATGATCAAACACTGTGTAGGAAGGAAAAAATTAATCTCAAATACTGAATACTATTTATAATCATAATATATAAATGGAAGCTAAATGCTAGTCATAAAATTTTAGTAATGGTCGAGACTTAGTACTCAACCTTATCTTTCTTATAACTATAATCAAAACTGAAAACAGGAGATAGAAAATATGAACATCACCTTTCACCTACTTCGTAATTTTTCTCCTTAACAGACCAGCTGGTTTGATTTTATTTAGTTCCCAAAGGGAAAATCTTGAGCTACTGTTGTCTGATAGCCAATTATTCCCTCATTTTGCCTTTTTGCCTAACATTGATACTGTTTGTTGAGTGGGGGGGGGGATTAAGAACAAAATCCTCTTGTTAAAATATCACCTGAAAATATCATTAAAAATATCATTCAAGTTAAATAGAAAATTGAGCTGGTAGGCGTCAAAAGAGTGTTAGAGGAATTCTGGTACAAAATCCTTTAATCAGATTTTCTCCAAATATATTAATTTAATCAGATTGTTTTGTTTACCCTAAGAATGAAAGAAATGAGAATTTTCAATTGGGAAGGAGAGAATGGATAGAAAAGGTGAAGGTTGCAGGGCTCAGAACTATCTCTATGAAACCAACACGTATTATCCAGCAATATTATTTCTCCAGAGCAACTCTGGCCACCCCGAGATGCTCAGTAGGGCTGTACTTGTAATGCAGAGTCCCTGATCTCAGGACTCATGTATGCCCACAATAATTCCAATGGGAGACACACACCCTGAACATTAATCTCCTGTTAAAACAGAACATGGGTAAACCCAACGTCAGATGTATTATCTAGCATGGCGTATATGGAAAACTGCATGCAGAATGCTTCTCCCAGGCCCTCAACACCCTCCTTACCTTTGTAGTTCTCACAACCTAAACAAAGTGACTAGCAGCATCCTGATATTCAGACAATTTTCTTCATGATGTCATTTAAGGGACTGCCAGAAGGACTACACGGTCCCGCTCTTCCAGAAAAGACAAACTCTACCACTTCGCCTGGAGGCTTTCAATACAATCTTGTACCCATGTGTGGAAACAGAACTATGAACTTAGATAGAACTGTATTTGAAGAATGCAAAAGTCTCTCTGGTCTTGTCACCAACTTGGAAAAACGACTTCATCTCTTTGTGGTTTGGGGAAAGCTGTAGTGATATGCAAAGCAACACCACGAGGGTGAGAACAGAGCTAGTTCTCAACACATACACGTTAGGTCTTCTCTCTGTACCGGTGTTTGTCCTTCATTATTTTGGGGCTCCCTCTTCCCTGAAGTCCTACTTTATGATGAAGGTTTTCAGAGCCTCTGTACACTGACAGCTTCAACACCTGATGTAAACAGAACTTTAGATTCCAGAATTCCCTAGTTATTTCTTTATCAGGAAAATATAAACATATATCCCATGGATTTCCATGCTCACATAAGGTGTGTTCAGGATGATAGAATTATTAAACTGAGAGGCATCAAATAACATAACAAAATGAATCAAAGTGGCTAAGAAACAACTTTTTTACTTGATTAAAGGCTTCTGAAATAAATAAATTTTTGTCTTAAATAAACCACTTTCATGCTCAGATCAATGATAGACATTTTGATCTGTAATCTGACAAAAGCAAACAACCAAAAATTTGAAAACATGCAGAAGCAAGTTACATTAGTAGGAATCTGTTAATGGACCATGGTCTGCTGTGTGGGTAGGACTAGTGAAAACCTCTCTGATTTACCACTCAGCGACATTAAGGTGGAAGGGAAAAGCAAAATGTATTAAATTATGACTAAGTGCTTTTGAAAGAAGTCTTTGTGGCAATAACTTTTTAATTCCTTTTCACTTAGCCAAGATATACTCATATAAAACTACGGAAACTCTTATTTATAGTCACACAGACCAATGCTGGTTTAACAGGGAAAGTCACTATCTCACGAAGAGTAAATCCATAGCCCTATAAGCTTTAATTAAAAGACATTTATCATTTAGACACTAAATGATTTTGAAGGTAATAGAAGACAAAAATATCACCTTTTAGACTGCTGAGGATACTGGAGTGCTGTGGGTGGAAAAGCTGAACATCCCCCCAAATAGCACCAGATTTAAAAAGTACCCTCCAAGTGGTTTATTTAGAGGGCACACCAGGTCCTCAAAACTAAAGAGTCTGTACATTTAAAAGCCGGCAGGCAGTGTTCCAGGGACCAAGTCATAACGGTAACAGTCTATATAACACACTCTCCACATCTGACCGGATATTTTTGTTTTGGAAAAGCAACTAAATCTACAGATCACCAGGCAACCTTTCCACTATCAGATCAGAGTCTCTGCTTGATAGGAAAAAAATCTCTCCACTCCTTTGCCTATTAGCTCATGCGGCCGTTATATGGTGTCACCAGAGTGCAAGCTCTGAAAGCAGCCTCACCATGTAGGTTGGAAAGCCACCTGTGCCGCTTCCTTTACTTCTCTTTGTTTCAATTCCTTGTCTATAAAATAAATATGATAATGCTATCTATCTCACAGGGCTGGTATTAATGTTTGTCTTCCTTTAGCTTTACCCAGAAGCAGGCTTGCAAGATGAGGAGTCTCGTACCGCAGTGGGGAAACTATACCAGGAGGAGAGAACAGCCAATAAAGAATGTATTATCTAGCCAGCTACCACAGTGGAGTGGAGCTTAATCTTGCCAGGAAAGATGTGTGTAAGACTCATATCTCTGAAACAACTCATCTGAGGGGTAAGGGAGCTGGGGTATTTATACACCAACACTTCAGTTATTTTTAAGGTGCACCCACACAAAGATACAGCAGCAGAAACAGTTCCAGAAAAATCCCGCAGCCACAAGGATGCAGATACTGGCTGCTAGAAGTCTTCTGGTGCACAAAGATGTGGGCAGGGCTGGACAAATTAATGCACCAAGTGCGGAGAGCAGTGCACAGCACGGGGAGACAATTCCGTAAGTGTTATTTACTATCACTCTCAGTATTATCACTATTGCTACACTCGGAGGTATCAGCCAGTGCTACCCATGTTTATGTCTACGGCCTGCGACCAGGCCACCTGTTGATGCTCCCAGCAGAGTAACTATTCTTTCACATTGGGTGATCATCATGATGATCATTCTGATTCAATGAAAGAGCTCAGACTGAGAAATCCGAGATTATTTGTGTTTGCACACTCTGTGCCTAGAGATGAAGTGCAAATCACCGCCAGTCCCAAACATAAATGCCTCTCCCAGGAGCCACTGAGTCTTTCCTCTCATAAAATTCACGACCTCTCCCTTGGCCGCCATAATCAGGCATGACCTTGACACTTACATCAGGTTGCAGCTGAGTTGATTTCATCTGAATGCTATAGAAATGCCCGACCCAGAACTGATACCCACCAGAATACGAGCTCAAAGTTACCCAAAGGAGATAAATTCTAAAAATTGCCTCTTCTCAAGCTGCTGTGTTTATGAAATTCCTTGTGGACCCAATGAGGGAGCCTCAGACACCAAATCAGCTGGAAGCAGCAGTGACTTAGTAAGGCCACAGAAAGCAGATGACATAAGATCCGTGTGTAGAGCATTTATTGTGTGTAAGCTAATTCAGACAGTGGGGTGGGTTATGGGGTGGGAAAAGTGACTAAGACGTACAAGACAGATCTGCCTCAAGGAATCTGAAGACTCGGTAGAGAGTGGTGGCTTAGCTACATTAAGTAGCAATTATTGCAGATCTGGGCTTTTGAATCACATACAATAAGAAGAAAAAAGTGGTCACAACACAGACACACTGAACTGTCATATGAAAGGAATTAGGCTGAAGTGGGTGGTGAAGCAGCTTGCATGGGAGTTGAGCCCTTCAACAGGATGTGGTGAAGAGACTTACAGTTCATTACTCAGCATCCATTATCTCCTTCCCCAATAACCAAAGCCCAATTTGCTCCCAGAAGACAGACTTGCCAGGTAAGTGACTGCAGTTCCCAGCCAGCCTCCCTTCAAATTAAGGGAGTCCGGGGAGTTGCGGATCCTTTGCCTTTTTGTTCTTTTTGACTTCCTCCCTTTCTGATGTCTGAACCTTACAGGTCACTGTGGCCCCTACAGGGACCTTGACAACGGAAGCCAAGTGCTAAGGATGTAACAGCAAATAGGCAAAGGAGCACAAGTCTCTGATGGTCCTGTCTCTGGACTGATCTTATACAAGATGTACATTTTCCACACTTTAACATCTTTAAAATTGGGACGAGACCTACAACCGATGGTGTTTCAAATTGCTCTCCACCAAGCAAGAGCTGTTTGCCTTGAAGAGGGATGTACATTGCTATTTATATGGGCTTCACTTAAACTGAATTATGTCTAGTGTTGATACGACTCATGTTAAGCTTAAATCCCATTTAAAATGTCTTCCAAAAGATTATACTGTGATTCAACATTGAAATGGAAAGTTACTGATACATAGAAAGGCATGGAAACAGAGCAGAAAACCATGAGTTTGATATTGGAAAAGCATATATTAACTATTGAAAAACTGAACACATTTTCACATTTTCTAGCCAAGCAACAAATGCTTTCTGCACAAGAAAATACCCACACAAGTAGACAAACCTGTGTTACACTGTGCTACTAAAATACTTAGAAAACTATTGCCTCTCCCAGGCCAAGCAAGAAACACTCAAGCATCAAAACGCGCAGAGTGGGTGTAAGGCATTTGGAAGATGATCTCAGAGACAATAGCGGGGATTTCTAAGAAATGCCACATCACCAATACTATTGTTGTCACAAAACAGTGTTGTCTGAACAAGCGTAGGCATCAGTGACTGTGAGTCAAAAAGGAATTCAGGAGAGGCTCAGAATGTTAGTTTGAGGAATGCCGTAATCAAATTATTTTGCTTATATGTTTCTCTTTATGTATGTTCTTGTGATAGATGATAAAAACTCCAACACTAAAAGAGACAAGGAGACAGAAAGGACAATTCAGAGATCTTTTCTATATGTCAGTAATATGATGAAAAGGGCTTGATAAAAATAATAATGAAGGAAAGACAACTAGGAAAAACCTTTACATTTCAACTGGCATTTGCTAGAGGTAACTGCCTTAGTGAAATTCTAAGCTAAATCGGCTTTAGCAAGAGTTGGGGTTTAAGAAGAGAAATCCTTCTTTCTCCAGGGTTAAAAGAGCATTTTAGGGCATTGTGGACAGGATCAGTTTTGAGGGACCTGAAATTGACATTTTAGCTGCTATTCAGCTAGCTGCTTTTTCTTCCATTGCACTTTTATGACTCCATCATAAAAGGGGTACAGGCAGACCTACAAGTAAAGTGGTTCTATCTTGAAAACCGAGTTTGCTGCACACCAAGGAGCACCCCGTGGCCATTACAAAAAACAGATTCGAGGTAGACGGAGCAACAAGGACGGATCTGAACATCCCAGGGCTCAGAAGAAACACAATACTGATACATATTACTCAATAAAACGTATGCAAACTGAAACGAATGTATAGAAAATAAGGAAGCTCATTTACGAAAACAAATGCACAACGAGGTCCACATTAAACTCAGTAGAATAATTACCTGGGGATGTACATAGGAAGGGCATATGGGGAAGAGGAAATGAAGGAGCTATGCACTCAACCGGTGATGATAATGGGTCAGAAACTGAAAATCAATGCACCCCTCCCAAGAAAAAGTTTTAGCATAAACTGAAAGTTTCAATAAGCTTCATTAGGACATCTTAAAGCCCTTTTATTCTAAAATTCATGAGAGAAAAGGGGTGCTATTCATATACTGTGAAACTATTACATACTTACGGAAAAAAGAGGAAAATGGTTAGTAAACAACAATGAATCTAATAAGCACCTTTTAGAATTAATAAAAATGTACCACTATTCAAAAGTGATACTAATCAGCACTGTCCCCCCAGCAAAGGAAAAAAAAAAATGAAACGTCATTTTATTGGGTGATTTTTGCTAAGTATGGTTTTCCTTTGGTAAAACTGAAAAAACTAAAACTGAGTTACTTTAATTGAATTTATCTTTAAATCTTCTCTACTTGACCATTAAAACGTTATTCTGTACTTCATTAATGTCTTTACCTAAATTTCGATTCTTCTGCTAATTTACTTTCAACACGTTAAATTCTTGGGTAATACAGAGGTCAGTTTTGGAAATATGCCCTGCATTTCCTATTTCCGGGCATCACACTGCTCAAATATCAACTTCAGAACCCCCCTCAGAGTTCTCTTATCTTCAATAAATGGCCAGACGAAAAAAGCCCTCATTTACACCAAAGTCAGTCGCCAAAGTAAGGGTGTGGGCCACATGAACAGAAGGAGTTCAGAAAGTTTAGCAAATGGAAAAAAGCACTTCCCAGCCAGAAGCCCGGAAAAGAGAATTGCATCAACACAACCAATGCCCATCTATTCTACTCCATACCAGGGCTCCTTAACCTGGGCCCTGTGGACTTTGGGGGTGGATGATACTTTGCTGTGGGGCTACCCTGTGCATTGCTGAGTGCTTATCAGCATCCTTGGCCTCTACCTACTGGATGCCAGATAGCAATCTGTCCCCCACAGTGTGAAGAGGAAAAAAATCACCCAGTTGAGAAGCACTGTTTTGCAGGAATAAAAGTGATATACTGAGATCCACTAAAGAGCAAGGACTGTGCCTTACTGGTCGTACCAGTGTTCAGGAATAGTTCACTGATGATAAATGACTCGAGCACCCAATGGGAGCCTTGTACCACGGAAAGTACTTTTTAATGTTATCTCATTACGAAGGTGTTTTAATAAGAATAATGATAACCAAAATGCAAACCCTAGCTATCAACCACCTATTGCTGCCTGTTACCCTTCCTTCTAGTAAGAGTCTCCTGATCTTGTGCCTTGGAAACAAGCTTGTCTCCATCAGTCACAGAGAGGGTGAGGCTTGCCCATCAAGGCGTACCATCTCTCCTAGCCAAGGTGCAGACAATCTCTCTCTGACAGAGCACAAGAAAGATAGAAAAAAATCACAGCTCATTCATCCTCCTGAAGCATCCTTGAAAAGCCCTCCCGTGGCTGTTGCTTAGACCTAGTGTGCTGTCCTTGTTTTGGTCCTTTCTGATACTTAGCATCTTTGAATTCTTTGAATGCCTTCATAGATTTCCCCTGATGTCCTCTTTTGGCTAAATTAGTCAGTTTGGGCTTTTGCAGTGCCATACAAGAACCCCAAATGAACAACCATGGATTGTTTAAGTATGGACCAAGCACTGTGCTAACGCCACGTCACGCGTTTCCTCTCTCACACTCCGTCGGTATTAATCCAGTACCCAGCATGTGATAGGCCCTCTTCTTGTAGTAGGAAAAAGAAGTGAGGTTGCTGAGCTCATATCCTTCGTTCGGGCTGCCCCAAGCATCATCTGAGAGCTTGTTCAAAGAACAGGTGCTTAGGCCTTGCTCCCAGAGATTTCGAGTCACTGGGCCACCATGATTTTCTCAACAAAGTGCTATTGAAAACATACTATCTACAAGGCAGCGTCCATGGGTACTTAATCTGAAGTCAGGAGTAGAAAAATAAAAGGAATTATTTTGTTAGCTAAAAGGAAACTAAAAATTAAACTGATATCATTATCCTTTTTTAAAAGCTCTGAGGGGATAGATATCAGTATGTAGTGATGGCTGAGTCTCACTGTTCTAGAGTATGGACTGGACTGCTATGACCTGGGCCAGCCAAATTCATTCCAGTGCCTGCATTTAAAAATACAGTTTTTGCAGCACTATTCACAATAGCCAAGACATGGAAACAACCCAAATGCCCATCGACAGATGACTGGATTAGGAAGATGTGGTATATATACACGATGGAATACTATTCAGCCATAAAAAAGGATAAAATAATGTCATTCGCAGCAACATGGATGGAATTAGAAACCCTCATACTGAGTGAAGCAAGTCAGAAGGAGAAAGACAGATGTCATATGAAATCGCTTACAACTGGAGTCTAAAACACTGCACAAATGAACATCTCAACAGAAAAGAAAATCACGAACTTGGGGAACAGGCCTGTGGTTGCCAAGGGGCGGGGGAGGGGTGGGGGAGGGCTGGGAGGGAATGGGGATAACTAGTGCTTTAAT